>JARHVA010008343.1:0-342500 GCA_037957365.1 Torreya grandis
CCTGAATGACCCCTTTTTGACTCCTGTAGGTCACCTTTTGTCTTGACTAGGGTTTGATACTAATTATTGGAGACTATCTTGGAAACCTTAAGTCAAAAAACATTTTTTGCACCCTTACTTACCTTATATGCCTCAAAACATGTATAAATACATACCTAGGTCACTGTCTACTTGTAGGTTAGCCTTTTGGACAATATGTATGGATAAAACATGTGAGTGGAAACAAACTTAACTCATCATATTATTTTTAATGATATTTTTCATTAAATTACTCTTTTTAATTTTTAGGAGATACCTCATCATTATGTATATATTCTAGGTTTTCAACCTAGTTAAAAGGTCCATTTGGAACCCTTGGCTATATATTTTACTACCTACTTTTAGTGGCTTTTTACACAACTTTGGGGTTCATTACAATTATGTTTTCATATCCCTATACCCCCCCAAACTTGGTGTGATATTTATCCTTGCTAGTGATTACATGGATAAGCCACTATAATTCCTTAAATAGTTTTTTAATACATATTATAAGATATTCCTAATATGCCCTTGGACCTCTATTTTACTATTTTAGGGATTAGAGCCCTAAAACTCAGTTAACATCCCTTTGGATTGACCCTCAATTATGTACACCAATATATCTTCATGAAGCAGTCTACCATGGTCTTCTCATCATGATATGATCTCAAAGGGCTCAAACCTTTCAAATCCTCTCTATTCCAAGAACCTCACTTATCTGTTGATGACACCTATAGGTCACTTTCTTCATGTCTATAAACAGTGAAAGAGGTGATGACAACGTGCATGTTTTTGTCTCTTTATGAGTTTAGAACCTATCCCAACACTTCCAATAACACCTTAATATAATCAAGGGTATGGAAAAAAAAATACCTTCCTTCAATGTGAATTCATTCATGATAATAGATGGGGATGAGCAAAAAAAAGGGGAATGAGACTGTGGATGATTATGTTAGTTGATTGTTATAGTCTCTTACTCACCCTTTAAAAGACTTATTTGTTTGTTACCATATTTATATTATTATTAACATATTTAAACCATGATTATCTCTCCATAAAAGCTATACAAAGTTCTAATATACAAAACTCACCATGACTGATTGTGTATAATAGTCATCGAGTCAATTGATTGCATGGTATCTTATGATCCCATTGTCATAGAGTATACTTTGGTAAATAAAATTAGAATTGGAGGAGACAAAATAACATTGAATAAACTATAATAATATTATAATCATCCCCTAAAAACACTACCAAAGCTTGAAGATTCTGTAAATGGTGAAAAACTACTCACAACACAAACTAGTGCTCCTTTGACAAATTTGATGTACTTGACCCATAAAAATAATAAAAAATGTGAAACCAATAATGTAAATTGTTAGATAAGGATTATAACATCCTCTTAAATCAATCTCAGTATCTAAATCATACAAAATTTCTCAAACCAAATCAAAACCTAAAGGGTGCACATAATGACAAGCATATTTACATAGTCCACTTCAAATGGATGATTCATGAAGAAAATTTTACAATTTATAAAAATTATTATATAAATTTTAATTTATTAGAGTGTATAATAATCCCCCAAGATGATTTTTATTTAAACCCCCTATGTTAGCCGTACCAAGCAAAAACTTGAAAGTCACTTTTTTATGCCAAGAAAGATGAAAAATAAATAGAAAAATTTTGGATTAAAATTTTAATTTAAAGATAAAAAAAAGTATTTATATGAGATTTAGTAATATGGAGAGATGTTACATGTCCTCCTAACATTTGGCACACTTCCGAAAGAGCCATACATGTGTCATTTTCTTCCTTTTCTTTAGGAAAACTGACTTTCTTCTGATTAACCTAAAAAATTTCAATTTTTTTTAGTTAATTAAAACCTTTTTGGACACAAGGAGAATTAAATCACTTATTTAAACTTTCACGTGTCCCAATAAACCCATACAAAGCATTAAATGCACCTATTTAACCCCTTAAAAAGACTCAAAATGATAAATAGACCTAGAAAACTAATGACCAAAGTTATTATAACATCAATTGATATTAATTGACCTATGAAAAACCTTATGAAAATATATTTTACCCCCTTATATGCCTAAAAATTAATTTTTTACTAAGGGTGCCCTATTTTGACCTAAAAGTCAAAATTGGTCAACACTACCATTTAGAGATACCCCCATGAGTTCAAGTTTGATTTTAACCTCAAATTAAAAAAGATATGGAATAAGATACCTAATTTGATTAGACCATCACTAGAATATGCCTTCTTGTACTATATAAAATCCTATAACTATAATATTAGTGTGATGATACAATCCATGGGTGGTAATACTTTGACAAATGCCTATGAGATTGTAATAAGAGCAGAGAACAATTTGATACAAGCTGGTAAGATTTCTCCAAGAATCCCAATGCCTATATTCCTATAATTGAAATCTATTCCACCCCTTAAATTTCTTCAAATCCCATATTTATCTCATATCCCATATCCCAAAGCCCAAGTTGTAGCCCCTTCTAATTATTCACCCTAGATGGAGATTTTAAAAGTCTATTACAATATTTTGGGAATGAAATAGTTTAACTCAAAAGATAGAAAGACTAGGTTAGGACTTATCAACAATAGAATCAAACCTCCTATCAACCATTTAGAGATCAAAGGCTTCCCTATCAAAATTTTAGATAAAATCGACCACCTTACCAATCATAAGAAGCCATAACCCAATCTAAACCATATGCAACTCTTGATCCCAATGTACCAACAAGTTCAACAGTTATTGTTCTCACGCCTCCTCAAAATAAATTTATTAAAGATTCAAGTTGGGAGCTATTTGATCCCAATGATACTCAAAACTAAGTCTTGATATCATAGAACATTACTATGCCACAAATGACACAAGAATATTTTTCTCTTTAAAGAGGTCAGCATTAAGATAAAAATTTAGTACCCAAAGGATAAGCTCAATAAGTTCAAGGGTAACCTGATGCCATTAATGTGAATTGGTAAATGGATGATCATATTGCATTCAATCAAATTGGTGAGATTGCCAACGTAAGTGGTCAAGTTGCAACTTTGACTAGAGCCAAAAGAAGAGCCATTGAGGAAGCTCAAGATGTGATTAATGCTTCAAGTGCTCCTAATATTTTTCCCAAGAGTATCAAATATCAACTTATTCCCCCTACAGCACAAAAAATTAAAATATAGAGGCAAGGAAGGTCCCGCAAATACCTCTAGTTCATGAATAACTAATGGTTCAAAAGGTACAACCAAAGGTTAGTGGAACCCAATTTAGTATAATATATTAGATGAATAAATATAATATTAGAATTATCATGTGAGATTCCCTTGATATTCCATGGAAAAAATACATGCTCATCCAAGATTTTTTAGCTCTCAAGGTGTCTCTAGAACCAGTTGAGAAACAAGGTATTGTCCTAACTAATACAAACCAACCAAGCAAGAAACAAGTGTAGAAGGTACATGAGATGGTGAAGGTGGTAAAAAATGAGGCAAAATAAAATAAAACTCATCCCTTCTACCTATCTTTCATATTTGGTGACTATTTAGATAAGAACTATATGGTGGATAGTGGAGCTAGTAGCACTGTCATGCCTAAGCAAATTATAGATAAGCTTGGTCTTGTCTATGAACCAAATACTAAAGGAGTATTGAAACTAGATGGGTCACCAAAAAAGACATTAAGAATCATCAAATATATAAATTTGACACTACATGCTTGCCCTAATGTTACCATTCAACAGGATATAGTTGTGGTGGACTTGCCTCCCTACTTTATCATGCGTCTCTCAAAATACTTCACCTCAATGATTAGAGGATAATTATTATTTTAATGGACATATTTGATGTTAAAGACTAGGTATGGTACTAGATTAACAATACATTCTAAACCTATTGCACGTTTCCATTTGAAACCATATATGCCAAGTGTTGTGAATACTAATTGTATCATCTCAGATGAGGTGATATAAATTAGTAAAGTGGAAACTGAGTCACCTCTAGATGGAGTTACAAATTTATTATTTGATGAATGGGCCTCTAATTTTCATGATCATGATCCTTATAATCTAATTAAATAATAATTACTTGGTGTTTATTTCCTTTATGAGAAAGATACACCAATTTTAGCCTTCATGAAGGATGATGAGTCTAGTGATGGCCTGTGGTAATTATAATTTGATGGATTAATAAATAAACATGATAATAGGGATAGAATGATATTAATTTATCCATAAAATCAAAGTTATTTCTCTTCTCTCAAGTTTTAGTTTGGTTGTTTAAACAATGTTGGTAAATATGAGGCACTAGTTCATGTTTGCAATGGGCAAGGAAGATAAAGGTCAATACCTTATAAGTCTTTAGAGATAGTGAACTGGTAGTTCACCAAGTAAGAGGTCTAAACATATGAAAAAAACCATTTATTATATCTTATAATCATAGATTATGGAATTTACTTGAATATTTTTAATACTTTAACATTCAGGCAATACTAAGAGGTGAGAACAAATATGCAGATAGGCTGGTTACCCTTGGGTCATAATTCAGTATCCCTACTGATATAAAAAGTGAAAAGTTTCAATCACACATTAAGGTGGTTATAAATCATTTTGTTCCATATAACCATGAGAATTGGAAACTTTTTGAAGATGACAATCATATTGTTAGGTTCTTGTAATAAGAGGTTGATTTTTCTTCAAGGAACCAAAAGAAGTTCTTATAGTAGTATGATGACCAAATTATGTAGCTAAAAATAAATAAAGGAAAAGTATTCATTGTAAAAAAAGGAAGAACACTATACTAATGTGGAGATTACAAGATGTAAGAACTTAACATTAGGTAAATTTTACACTCCTTCAGAAAAGGAAACTTTCATTAAGTTATGTTCAAGTTTTATGGATGTATTTGCATGGCAATATAGTGAACTCAAAGGATTTGATCCAAGTTTAGTTCAACACACCATTGAATTAGAAAATAAAACTAAGATAGTAAGACAAAGACAAAGGCCCATCAATCTAAAGCTTAAGCCTTTGATGAGAGCTAAGCTTCATAAGCTCATTGAGTCAGCTATTATATTTCTAATCAAGCACTCAACTTGGGTGGCAAACCTTGTTTCAGTATGGGGAAAAAATGGTGAAATTAGACCATGTGTTGACTTTCATGACTTGAAATAGGATTCCCTTAAATATCACCACCCATCTCCATATATGAAACAAATTTTATAGTTGGTTGTAGGTTCAAAAAGGTTCTCCTTTTTGGATGGTTATAGTGGTTACAATTAGATTTTGGTCAAGGAAGAAGACCAATTCAAAACAACCTTCACCACAAAGTGGGGGAAATTTGCATATAGAAAGATACCCTTTGGTTTATCTAATGGTGGAGAATTTTTAAAAAAATCTATGTATATGTCATTCCAGAGTTTTTTTAACAAGTTTATACTTGTTTATTTATATGACATAACAATATTCTTTGATAGTGCAGTTGAAAACATGATTTACCTCAAACAAGTCTTTAAAAAGTGTAGATAGTTTGGGATATCTCTAAATCCCAAAAAGTGTGTCTTCTAAGTTCATGAAGGTAACCTTCTAGGACATATGATCTTAAAACATGGTACAAGTATAGATCCTGATAGGATAGATTCAATTCTTGCACTTTTTTTTACCTAAGCATAAGAAATCTCTACAAAGCTTCTTGGGCAAAATTAATTTTATAAGAAGGTACATTTGAGATTTTTCCACTTTAGCTAAGCCATTTAAAACTATGTTAAAGAAGAATTAGAGTTTCATCTAGTCCAAAGAAGGAGTAATTATCTTTGAAGAGATCTATAAAGCCATAACCAGTGCTTCTACACTCCTAAACCCTAATTTCACAATGGATTTTATCCTATACACCTATGCTAACATTGACACCATTTCAAGCATTCTTATGTAGAAAAATCATGAGGCTTTGGATCAGATAAAGGATTTGGAGCATCCAATAGCCTTATTTTATCAAGTGTTGGAAGACTATGAGATAAGGTAATGTATTATTGAAAATCATGTACTCTCAGTTATAAGGTCTCTCAAGAAATTTAGATATTTATTGTCTAATAATAAGATACATATGATGGTTTCCCATCCAAGTATCAGAGAATTTATCTTAAACAAGGATATATATGAAAGAAGAGATGGTTGGATAACCAAAGTAATGGAGTATGATGTGTAAATTAAGGTCACAAATTTGGTGAGAGGCAAGGGACTTTGTGAATATCTAGCCCAAGACTTGTAGGAGGCTAATGAGGTGGTTATTGGCATCAAATGATGAGTAAGTTGCAACTAATCACACCTCACCTTCCATCTAGTTCCAAGACATGGTAAGATACTTCTAGGATGGTATTTATCCTTCTCATCTAAGTCTTTCAAAAATAAGATAATGCAAATTGTAGTCAATTCCTTTTATTCTTGTTGATGGTGTTTTGTTCAAGAAAGATATCAATGGCATGTTGCTAAGGTGTATAGAGCCAGGCCAAACGAGGTGATTGATTGAGTAGTTCCATGATGGACATGGTGGAGGTCATTATTTATCAAGGACTACAATCCATAAGATCATGAGAGGTGGGCATTATTGTCTAAGTTTATTTGGTGATTGACATGTGTGGGTTAGGAATGCAGACAATGTGTTATGTTTATTAGAAAGGTGAAAATTGAAGCCTTACCTATCCAAAAAATTATATTTATTAAACCCTTTGTCCAATGGGGATTGGACTTTATTGGTCTCATTAACCCCCCTTCAATCTTAGGATACAAATGGATATGGATTGATATAGACGATTTTACTATATGGATAGAAGTAGTGGTATTGAAAGAATAAAATGAGTCAAATGTTCTAAATTTATATGAAGGTTTGATTACCAAGTTTGGAGTCTCTTTAACTATTATTTCTTACATTTATATGGATTTTATGGGAGCCAAAATCAGCCAATAAGTAATTTAACATAGTGTCTTTCTCAACAGTACATCAAATTACTATCCCCAACGAAATGGTCTTGTTAAGTCCACTAATAAGAAGTTGTTAAACATCATAAGAAGGAATATTGAATATAATCAAAGGTCATGTCATCTCAAGATGAGGTCATCTCTATGGGCTGATGGGATCACCTACAAAATATCAATATCTAATTCTCCCTACAAGCTTGTATATGGTAAAGAAGAAAGAATGCCTATTTCTCTTGAATTTATTGCCTTAAAACTAATGCACCAACTTGAGTTGTTAGAAAAAAAACCTATGTAAATTAGGTATGATAATATTATGGAGTTGGAAGAGACAAGAAATAAGTCCATTCTAGCCATGGAAAACCATAAAAAAAATTAAAGAGATCCTTTAACAAAGGAGCTTCTTCACACAATTTTAAAGAAGGAGATTTGGTCCTCAAATGGGATGAAGATAGAGTTAATCCAAGAAGGCATACAAAGTTTGACTCTCTTTGGAGTGGTCCATATAAAATATCCTACTATAAATCCCATAATGCCTTCTAACTTGTAAATATGGATAGCGAGGAGTTTCCTCTCCCAATCATTGGGATACATCTAAAACATTGTTATTAAGGAAGCTAAGTTCCTTGTACATAGTTAGTTGGTATTATCTTCCTCCAAGTGTTATTCTAAAACATTAGTTTAATTATATTTTTTCCCAAATAAGTGCTTTGTTTTCACATTTGCTTTGTTAGACTATTTTCCCTATTTTGTTTGTTTCCTTCCCTATTTTGTTGGAATTCATTGTATTTGTAAGTCAAAAGGTTTCTTGCAGTCATGGATCAGATTCATCATTATTGGTGAGTCCAAGAATCATGTAAATTGTCTAAGTTCTCAAGCATAGAAGGTGTACTACTATTTGAGTCACCAAGGATGTTGGCCAATTTTGGACTACATACAAAACTTGCCTATATACGATACAATGTTATAAAGTCCAAGCATGGAGAAAGGAACTGAACAATGTTATTGTTGAAGAAAGGACCCAATGATAAAGGAGATGATCATAGTTCTTGCAATGATTTTGAAACACATTAAGCTAGTTTAAAGTGTAAACTAATTGATCTTTAAGGGACAAGTCTATAGAGAAAAAAGAAGGATCCAAGTAGCTTTCATGGTGCCCAAGCAATTCATGATCATGGACAAGTCTACACAAACCTCAAGAGATTCATCAGAGATTTCAAGGATCAAGCAAAATCTCATAAGTCTAATTAGACTAGGCCATCATGCATGTCACATACAAATGAATAAGTTAGATCACTTGTACATTTTATAAGTATGCTTAGGAAACTTCTCAAAGAAAAAGGGTCACATGGACATGGTGTTTTTCATTCCTTAAACATTCTCTACAAAATTCTTGACTTTATGAGTTGCCTATCTCAAGTTATAAGCCTTCAAAGTTGATCTAACAAAGTAAGAAGTTCACATGAATGTCAATTTAAATCTATGGAAAATATCCATTTAATTTAAAAAGATCTAAGATGATCATGCAAATGTCAGAGATAGGCACATATGCATTAAGATGGGCATGCATATGTCAATGATGGGCACATAAACATTAAGTTTAAGCCTCTTATAATATATATTGAATTTGAATGTCCTAAATATCTAACAGTTTGCATTCAATCATACAAAGGAAGATCAATAGAGCTAAGATGATTTGATAACATTAGTAGGTCTAGGCAAATCCAATGGCTTACATTCAATCATATTAAATATCTAATGATATGAAACATCCTGACAAAGTTAGTAGGTCCTAAAGTTTTGACATAGTGAATTTTATCATTAATTTAGATCTAATGGTGAGCATTAAGTCAAAAGGGTTAGAGGATATTTAAGATAAATGCAAGGGATGACAAGTGTCAAAAGTGTGTTAGACCAATAGAAAATATACAACTCACATTTGATCATGCATCCAAGATCAATAGTGTGATTAGGTCAAGAGGTCAACAAATTCAAGTCAACAATCAATAGTCAATAAACAAAGGTGAGCCTAGGAAAATTTTGACAAAGGTTGACAAAGCCATTTTTTACCCAAGAAGGCAAATACATAAGGTTCCAAATTCAAATGTGGTCTAAGTTGAACCAAAAGTGGACATTTCAAGAATTGATCATCACCATTAGAGACCCATAGAGGTAGAATAGGTATTTTAGACATAACATAGATAATGGGGTGAAAATTATTGTTGAAGCAAGATAAAACACTTGGAAAGATCCATTTCATTGACATGATAGCTATAGGAAAACTAATAAATGAGATTGATTTTCAATCTATATCCAAAATGGTCATTTATTCGATAAGTAGGTACCTTTATCCACTCAAAATAGATCAAGCATGGATTTATCATTTCCAAGACATGAATAATTTAATCTTGTATGTATATTAAGTAGAAGGTGGTATAGAGTTCTAAGCAGGAGACCCAGTGGTTGGATAAAGATAATGGAGCGTTCAATTCTTTTACAAAGCCTTTAAAATTTTGTTCCTTCTTAATAATATCATGACTTAGCATCCCTAGGTTAATGCTAATCCATCAAGATTGGTTAGAATTCATTTAATGTTTTCTATCTACTCAACTTTGTCTATCTCATCCCTTTCTTCTATATATACAAGCTTGTAATCATTGAAAAAGTTCCCTCTCTTTAACATGACTAGACTATACCAAGATTTCTACTATAACACCTATTTGATGTAATAAAAGATTGAATTCCTCCATTTTTAAGTTGAATCAAAGTGTGTTTCATGAATTCATTGATGTGGTTAAGTGAATATATGCTTTCTTTGCCTATGTCTAAGTTTTCTCACCTTCATGAAGTATTTTGGTAGTTCTCATAGGTAATTATAAGTGCATCTATAGTCTATTGGTCAATTTAGAAGTGGAAAACTACCCTTCCATGCTAATTCAATAGCTAATCCATGACTTTCTATGAAATACTTATGTGAGTGTTGATCAGATAAGTGAGTGAAGTGATCAAATTATTAGTGCATCACCTCATTTTACATGCTTTCATAGATTATTGTTAATCTCTCTCCCCTTTTCCCATTAAGAATCTAGTTTAGGTGATAGATCCATAAGGAATATGGACTTCTCTAGAGGTCTGACCCAATCTTAGGTGACCCATACCCTAAGGTCATTCCCATGTTGGGATAGATTTGAGTAAGAGGACCTGAATAATTCCCTTGCTTAGCTAGTGATCCAAAACTCAGAAGTTCTAGTTGATAAATATTTCAATAGCATAGAAATAACATAGTAACAATGAATTATCTGAGAAGAGATGTAGTATTACTCAAGATCGCAATACAAATGTATGCTTATCTCTGGGAAGAGATGTTTGTCTTCACATTTTGGGTTACCTCTTAATTTATACACATTTTGAAAGCATGGAAAGGATGTGCAAGGTCACCAATCTTGAGGGAGATTACGTGGTTCAACTTATAAGATTTAAAACAATACAAAATTCAAGGAATTACTATTTTTAAAAACTTACTATTTTTAGATTGCACTAATAAAATTGAAATTTGGGGCACTTTTATTGGGTTTTTAGGGGCCAAACTTCATTTATCAAATCTTTATTCCATCTCACAATGTTATCCTAATTATTATCTTTCCAATGGTTCAAATGATGAGTCAATTGGAGCTACGGTGCAAAAGTTATGGCTCCTAAAAGTTCCATCATCAATTGGGGTGGAACTATCACCCAAATTGTCGCCTAAATTGTTGCCTAGAACAGCTAGGGTGCAATAGTACTACACCTATAGGTACAATAATGGCTTTGATTATGGAACCATATTCTTATTGAGAATTATTCCTATTTTTTAGGTTTGGCATTGATGTTAAATGTTCCTGAGAAGGTCTTCATGAGGCCTTTGATGAGTGTAGCTATGAAAGATTATATTGATCAATATTGCAATGATTCTGAGAATGTAAGATATGATTGATATATATTCTTATGATTTCATGATTGATGTGAAGGTTAACATGGAAGGTACTTGCTATCAAAGTTATCAAGTGCTTGAGACTTATAGTATCTTGTCAAGGTATGTGCATAAAATGCCTAGTCTTGTGCATGAAAGAGAATGATGCTTGGTGACATTAGTGCCCACATACATGAGTGGTTTTATAAGGTTTCTTGAACATGTATGTGAAGAATTAGATCACTCAATATAGTCTTAGGGTAATCCTATAAGGGTAAGAACTAAAGATCAAGTCTACAACTAGACCATTTATAGACCCTTCTTGGCCTAATAAGGCATCATGATATATTTTAGAGTAACATGAGAGATGCATGATATTGTCTAATCATGAGAGATGTTATTTTATTATGTGAGTATGGTGGAGAGTGCATGGAAAGAGGCATGAAGGTCAATTTTAAGGACTAATGTAGTTTTTAAGTCAAGGTCTAAGCAAGAAAAGAGAGAGAGAGTATGGAATAATGGGAGATGAGGTTATATTTCTAAGGAAAATATGGAAAAATGAGTGTTTTTGGTTATTATATGTTGTTTAAATCATGTTCACAAAGTTTGAAGTCGTGGTTTGTAAGTAAAGGCATGAAAAGTGGTTTTGAGATCTCTCAAGTGCACAAAATGAAGGGTTCTTTACTCGAGAAGGTTTTTATTATGATAATTATCTCATTAAAATTATGCATGGGAACCTAATATATTCATGGTATATTTGGAAGGGTCCTGGATCAAAATTCTAGTCATTTTTTTGGATTGAAGGGTTATGTTTTATGAATTATTGTTAAGAATGGAAATAGGTTTAAACCCTCTTAGAACTCTAATAAGGACTTGATGTTGAAGATGTCAATAAAAATTGTAGAGAATTTATTTTTATGATTATTTAAGATATTTAAGTTGTATTAAACTCTCCTAGGCACCTCCAGGTTTGTTTGAGTTGTTAGGTGTGTGAGTAGACCCTATAAGAAAGTGCATATTTTCTAAAGATTTGTTGTAGAAGTCAGAGTTAACCATGTAAAAGTATGTAAATAGATAGAGGATGAATTTTGAGACTCATTTTTCATGTCTATTAAGGTTTATGGATAGATTACATTCCTTAATTATGTTAAATCAATCATCCAAATTAACCAGTCATTGACATGCCTAATGGCATAAATAGTGATAAATATAAGCAATAGTGAGAAGATGATTAGGGATGGGTTATAATGAAATAGTGATGAAATAAAGTGAAAGGATATGTTTTTAATAAATTATAAGACATTTTTATATTTTTTATATGTTTTGGATGTCAATGGTCTAGTGAAAAAATTGCTCACAAGTTGGCATGTCTGGTTGAGATGAGACAATGAGATATAAAGTTATGAGATTGATCTAAAAGACCAATATTTACATTTTAACATATTATATCTCTATATTATAATTATTTAATGATTTAATATAATCATATAAATACATAATTATTCATTAAATATGTCTATATATGTGTTGGAAGTCTAAGTTACCATGACTAGTCTTTAAGGAAAATTGGTAGTTCTAAATCAGCAAGTTGCAGGAGTGTTTTTGAGTCCTTTTGCCCTATGTAATAAAGTATAATATAATTTTTGAATTTATATATTTTTTAAAGGTTTTTTTAATATGATTTTTTTCATGGTTATGTGGCTAAACATTTTTTTATCTTTAGTTTATCAAGATAGACCTTTATGTGTGTGTGAAGGCCTGATGTAAACAATACTAATGGTATACTTCAAGTGGTGATTAGAGATAAAAAGTGTCATAAAAATAATATGAGATTATTATAGGTATATTTGAGTATAATATTAATTTTTATTATTGTATGAAGTTTTAAAGTGTTCCAATGAGATCAAAGGGTAACGTGTACTAATGAAGGCCTAATTGAATTAGGTCTCCTTAACACCTAAAGAAGGATTTGGTCCATTTGAGATATGGATGAAATAATTTAATTATTTATTAATGTTTTTGGATTTTAATAATGCCTATTATGTGTAAAATATAAGTGTTCAATATTGTGTGTCTAACCAAGAGTTGTATGATCAAGAGCCTAGTATAAGAATAAGGCCTAATAGGCCTATTTGACTAGTTAGAGAAGTGAGAAAAATTGAAATATATAACACTTTAAATAGATTAAGGAGGTATTATATAACATAAAAATGATGTATATAAATTTTAATGAAGATATACTAGGTGGACTATAGCTGAATATCAAGGTTATATGACCTAATCTATCTTAAAGAGACCTAGTTGAGCAAATGAGGTTAGAAGGTAGTTTGAGAGGGATAGAAAAGAGAGAAGAGATAAAGAATGTGATCATCATATATTATATTTTAAACAAGGTATAATAAAGGTTATAAAATCAATCATATGGCTGAGTTGGTTTTGAGTCATCTAGGGGTTTGGAGCCTCCTTGTAAGTTGATGCTTGTTAAAGCTTAGTTGGGTTAGGGTTTAACTAGTTGAGGTTGGTACTCTATGTGGAGTTGGTGATTCATAAATTTGTGATATTTTGAATTTTAGGATTGTAATAAGTGTTTATGGATCAGTGGATTTTATTTCCCTTGAGGGTTTCCCACTCATATGTGTGGTTTTGTGTTATGTTCGTGTGAATGACTCTTTATGCATTATTATATCTTTATATTGCCTTGATGGTTCAAAGAATGTTAAAGTACATGTGAAATAAAGTTTTAAGAGACTTATTAAAACCCATACCCTATCAATAATTGTGTTTCCAATAATTGGTATTAGAGCTTGGTCCTTTGAATTAATTCTAATGTCTTGAAGGTGATCATAAGAAGCACAAGATGCTTAATGAATAAAAAGAAGAAGATGACCTATATTATGAACAAGTCTATTATGATAGTGAAAAAAGAGAAGCTAAATTAGACCTTGAATATGAGATCATAAGTTCCATTGATTATTTTAAGAATCAAAAGAAGACTATCAAGGATTTTAGGAGTCAGTTAGAAGGTGTTAACATAAGGTTTAGGTCAAAGGAATTTGAGTATGACTAGTTGAAGATAGAGCTAGATTCCTTGAAGGTTGAGCATGAGTAACTCATAGACAAGATGAACAACTTGAGAAAGAGCATGATAAGGTAGAACATTAAAATATTAATAACATGAACACACCAATTAGGTAGCTATATGCAATAAGGGATAAGTTATCATGGAACCATGTGAAGATGAGTAATTGGTTAATAAGTAAGTATATAAATGTTTATTACTATAGTTGTCCTAATATAGGACACATTTCAAGATTTTTTTCTGATAGAGTTCAAAGGCCCTCAATATTCAATAAGATATATTAGTCTCCTAAAGTGCACGAAGAGGGTCAAACATTGGTATGGAATCTAATGTAAGTTAAGACTAAACATATTGATACCAAGAGTCAAGATGGAGTATTTGATAAGGAAGAATAGAAGACTAAAGTGGATTCTATGCCTGCTTAGACTAATTTTCATATTCAAGATGAAGACATGAAATGGTGTATTTATAATGGTTTCTCAATCCACATGATAGGAGAAAAAAATAAGTTCATCTCTTTAAAGAAGAATGCTATAGGAATAGTGATGTTTGGAGACAAAACAACTTCTAATATAGTTGGCAAGGGTATCTTGAGTTCGGATAATGGGAAGACCAAGACACAAAATGTGTTTTATGTGGAAGGTTTGAAATATAACCTGCTTAGTGTAAATCAAATGCATATTCAAGGACAAACACTAACCTTTCATGATAGAGGATGTGAGATAAGTAAATCCAAATCAAGCAGGCTAATTACCAATGCTAAGAGGACTGAGAATGATCTATATGTATTCAATGAGATCAAGAAGGAGAGATGACTTATGAACAAGATGGATGAAATTTGGATATGTAATAGAAGGTTAGGTCACCTAAAATTTGACAATATAGTCAACATAATCACTAAAAAGTATGTGAATAACATACCTAAGATCACCAAACCTACAAACATACCTTGCAAAGCATGTCAACATGGTAAGTAGACTAGAAGAAGGTTCAAGTCTAAGGAGAAGTATACTAATAGACTTTTAAAGCTAATACATACTGATATTTATGGGTTTACAAGAATTAAAATCATTCAATGAGATAACTACTTCATATTACTCATAAATGACTACACAAGAATGACTTGGGTAGCATTATTGAGAGAAAAGTCAGAAGTTCTTGATAGTTTCAAGGCATTCAAGTCTCTTATTGAGAATGAGAAGAATGAAAAAATCAAATGTCTAATAATCTAAAAAAGGAGGAGAGTATTAGCCCAATGAGTTTGATGATTTATATGAGGTTCATGGAACAAGGAGATAGTTCTCAACATCTAAGACACCTTAATAGAATGGGGTAGTGGAAATAAAGATTAAGATAATTCAATAGATGGCCATAACTATGATAAATGATTATATATTATCTAATGGATATTGAAGAGAGGAAGCAAGCACTACAATCGATAGTTTAAATAGAGGATAAATAAGGACTAATTGAAACAAGACTCCTTATGAATTATGATAAGGTAGACCTACTAATGTGGAACACTTTATAGTGTTTGGGAGTAAATTTTTAATCAAAAGAGATGATGAAGACATATGAAAGTTTGATTCTAGATTTGATGAAGGTATATTCTTAGGATACTCATCAATGAGCTTAACCTATAGATGTTATAAAAAAAGGTTACAGAAGATAGTAGAGAACACCAATGTGAAGATTGATGACACAAGGAAATCACACTCATAATCAAAAGATACTTTAGAGAATCTATATTTCAAGAATGAAGAGGAAAATATATAGGTTGATGAGGTATAAGAATAATTTGAGGATAGATAAGACTCAAAATAACCCTAAAGACAAATTTAAAGAGATCATCTTGAATCTCAAATCATGCGCAATAAGACTATAGGTATGCTAACAAGGAGGAGACTTGTAAGTAATTTAAATCAATAGAATATTACTCTATTATCTAATATTGAAACTAATAATCTTATAAAATCAAGAAAGGACAAATTTTGGATAGGTGATATGAATGAGGAGTTAGACCAAATAGATAAGAATGAGACTTAGGAACTAGTTACTAGGCCTAAAGACAATACTATTATTGGGACAAAATGGGTGCTTAAAAACAAGTTGAATGAAGATGGATAAGTCACTAGGAATAAGGATAGATTGGTATTTAAGGGATATGCATAAGTTGAAGGTGTAGAGAGGATCAAAAAGTAAGTTAGTCAAGCATTAGTCCATAAACCATGAAACATGTATAAAGAACTAACTAACCAAGCCTATATATTCCTATGGGAATTACAAAGGATAGAAAGAAAAAAATTAAAGAAAGAGACACCATATTACCTTCCCAATGGATTCACCATACCCATGCGGCTCAAAAAAAAATTCTCCCTTGATCAAGCATCCTTGTCTTTGTCAACACTGGTGGTAAGCTCCTCCAATGCCTCAAGAACACTCCATAAAACCTAGGCTCTTGATTGTAAACCACTAAACTAGCCTATCAATGAAGCTTTATGAAAAAAATTTAGAATTATAACTTTGTAATGTTTAAGCTTTGGATATATTTGAGAATAATAACTTTGCACTAAAATAGCTTTGAAATGATGTCCATGGCCTCTCTCTATATATATTTTTGAGATTGGTCATGATTAACCATGACCATCCATTTAAAGATTGAGATGTGGTTGAGGTTAATCCTAATATTTAGAATTAAATCCATAAATATCCTCAAGATAAATAATCCATAAAGAGGCTTGGGAGGCATTTACTAGGCATGGGTGACCCATAATCTTGATATTTTATGCACTTATGGCTTGATGGATGCCACCCCATAGATGATGTCACTAGGTGATGTAGATAATAATAATAAATTTAAAAAAATAAGTATTCAGAAACTCTCATGGAAAATCCACTTAAGATCTTGATTTGGATTAATTAGCCTTAAACAAGGTTAATCAACATTTGTGTAATTATTTGAAAATTGACCCTCAACTAATCAAAATGGTTAGAAAGTCATATTATTGGGTTGTAATTTGAATCAGAAAGAATTAGAAGGTGACGTTAGATGTGTTAGAACCATATTCCTATTTAGGATGTTTCTAACAACACATAACAAAGGTACATGTTGTGTACTAATGAATTAGAAGAAAAGAGTGATCCAAAGCACTAAATGGTGAAATGGTCATTTTGACTCAAAATGATCTGATCAAAGTTAGCTAGCCTATAAAATGTATTTCCCTATTTAGGGATATTTTGACCTAAATTGGCACTTGTAAAAAACAAGTTCAAACCATTTAGCGTGTTTTATGGATTTTGACCTAAAGTGTACATTTGAGTGTAATTCGAGTAATATTGACAATTTTAACACAAATGGTGTTAGGAATTGGATGTCTACATTTTGCCCCTATTTGAGAAGGCATAGCGAGACATTCAAGAAAAGAAACATATTTTCAAAGAAAAGAGTTGTCAAGAATAAATTAGAACAGACCCATGATGTCCCCTTGAGAGGGCATGGTAGGATGAAAGAGTAGAATGAACTCTCAAAAAGAGAGAGAAAGTGAGAGATTAACCCAAGGAATAGATCACATCCAAACGAGATAATGCTTGCACATGTGATTACCATCAATGATCAAAATATAATTAGAGGTATAATAGGCCCCAGAGATAGGGGAATGGGAAAGATATAATCCATAAATGTAAGGAACACACTTTAAATGTACCCAATGTGAGAGTATAAGCTACTTGCTTATGGTATTGATCAATCTAGAGATAAGTTGCACACTAAAATACTACCATCATGGGATTTAATGTGGAGAGATTGGAATTAGAGGAAAAGGAAGAATGTTCTACTTCAACAAGGGAATCACCACTAGAATGGGGTCTTTAAAGAGAAGATAATAAGAAGTTACCTAGTAGAGAAAATGTGATCATGATAAAATAGTTGTGCCCTAGTAGGGCAAATCTTGATCAGTGATACAGAATAAAGAATGATTTTTCCCTTATAGAGATAATTTGATTTGGACATTGTTCAAATGTTGTGCCCCAACATGGGCAATTGGTAAGCAAAATAGCTAAAGGATATAATTAAAAAGATAGGCTAAAGTGTGTAGGTGCAAATGTACATGTGATGGTGTAATGGCTTAGAAATCCATATAAAACCAAGCATATGATAATGCATAAAGTGATGAGAGAGTTGCAAATTAATTAGGAGATAGCCAAGCTGACCTCAATAGAAATTGAGCACTACCTACATAGTTCCATGGACTCATGTTCCAACATGAACTTCAAGCTAATGTAGTTCACCCAAGTTTGGGAGAGAATGGAATAATGAATGATGAAAGATGACCAAGAATTGATTAAACTCAAAGTGTATGTGAAGAGATGCACATATAAGCATAGAAAAATAATCCTAAAATGCATGTTACCTAGAAGCCTAAATCCATATCATGAGCCTAGGTTTTATAGAGTGTTCTTGAGAATCATTCATCAAAGTTGATGTTGACATTAAGACCTTGAGACCTGAGCACAAAGTGCTTGCTATAGAAAAAGAAATTAGGCATCATAAGTACGAATAACTTACAATGACATAAGATTCCAATTGTACTGAGCTAGTTCAAATGTGAATATCTATAACTAAGGATAATGGTAAAACAATGACCAAAACTAGAGTTATAGTGATTTACATTTAAATAGAAAAGAAAAAACAAAGAATAATATAAACATAAATGAACCTAGCTTGAAATCAAGATATGATCTATCAAGACTTAGGTAGGAACAAAAATGTTTAAAAACAAAAGGCAAGAACATCTTAATGACATGAGACAAAGATATGAATAATCAAGATCCATGTGGACCATCAAGGCATTCTGGAACATAAAAGAAAAAAATTAAATTAAATAGAAAAAGAAGACACCAACAAGAGACAAGAAGTAATAAAAAGATAAAAAGAAAAGACACAAAAGGAGAGTTGTGAAAACACAACAAAACACCAAGAAAACACAAATAAACACACACAAACAAAAAACCAATTTAGTGCGGTTTAAAGATAAATGTTCATGCATGTGTGGTAGAAGCATTAAATTCCACCCGTTCATAACAAAGAACAATGACATGAAAATTGTTCCCTAATTAAAGAGGAATAATGACAAAAGAAATGGGGGAAGAGAAGAAAAGGAAGGGGTTAATCGAGCTGACTCTAAATGTATAAGACAAGTGGACGTTGCCTACATAGTTCTATGGATGCATGTTCTAACATGAACTTCAAGCCAAATATAGTTCTCCTAAGAAATGGGATAGAAGGAAAATGATGATCAGACCAGCATGATTAATTTTATAGAAGAATATGGAAGATACAACAAACAAATGATAATGGTCTGATAAACAAGAAGTTGATGAGATGAGAAAGAATGATCTTGTAAATAACAAGTGCATGGGACAAGATAAGATGAATTAGTGTTCATGTGCTTGAAAAATGGCAAGAGCATTCAAACTTAAATGTTTCTCAAAAAATGGTGAGAGCGTGAAAAATTAACAATTGCTCACAAAATGGTGAGAGCGTTCAAACTTAATAGTTGCTCATAAAATGGTGAGAGCATGGGATGGTGGAATGGGAATGTAGAAATGTACAAAAGTGTGAGACAATGTTTTTATTCTTTTGTGGATCATGTTCTAATGTTTTTGTTATTTTCAAATTATTTCTAATGTTTTTGGTGTTTTGGGATAAAATATGCACCCAGTGGGACCATCTAGTCAAGGAGATGCATGTCTTGAGAGTAGAGGTTCCAATAAGATAGCTAAGCTGACTGCAATAGCCCATGCTCACAAATTAGTTAGAGTAAGGTTCTTGATAAAACAAGAAAGTAGAAAAATACTTGTACTAAGAAGATGTGGTTGTTCACCTATCAAAAGCTACACAAGATTGTCCTAGATGAACTACTTTTTAGAACTACTGTTGAAGATGTTCATAATGCTTATGAGACATAATCGAGATCATAATTGGTCAAGGGACAAAAAGTGTTCAGGTTTATAACATATCCTAGAAATAACAAAGAATATGCATCTTGAAGAGAGAAATCTAGAATGGGATTAATAATGCGTTTAGAGTGTCAAGAGGTCAAAGCCTTTTCTATTAAGATGCATGAAAAGTGGACTAGGGTAGTATAAAATGCATTCAAGGTAAGATAAAAGGGTGGGATAAAATTACAATAGCACAAGTTGCCCCTAAGTCAAGGGTCTTATAGACAATGGTTCAAAGTTGTTCATGTATAGAACCTTTTAAGGTGTATGATGTTCATGGGTTATGAAATTTATTCACCATTAGGTTTAGCCAATCGATATGCTCCTGATCAATAGTTTTCCATGACAATGTATGGTCCTAACCAATTAGGCTGAAACTTGCCTATCTTTTTATGTTTAGCATTCATGTTCTTCTGGTTCTCTTTTAAAATTAAGTCACCAATATCAATTTCTCAAGGGAGAATGCATTTTTTGTAGCTCCTCCATAATATTTTATGATAGGCCCACAAGTTTTCTAGAGTAGCTGAACAGTTACCATCAAGAAGTTCTAGTTCTTACAACTGTGAGACTCTATAGTCTTCATCATCTTTAATGTACTCTAGTGATATTATTAATGATGGGATCTCAATCTTGACTAGGATGATAGCTTCAGTGCCAAAAACAAGGGAGTATAGAGTAGCTCCAGTTGGGGTACGATGATTGGTTTTATAAGCTTCGAGGGTAGGAAAGAGTTTCAAGTGCCAATTATGGCCAACATCATTGACAATCTTTTTTAAGATGGCTAGAATGGTTTTATTTGATGCTTTAACTTGTTTGTAACCTTATGGGTTATATGAAGTGGATTTATTGTGCTTGATATTAATTTTTTCACAAAGAGATTTCACATCTTGGTTTACAAAGGATCTGCCATTATTGGATATAATACGAGCTGGGATGTCATATCAATAGATGATATGGTAATGAATGAATTTGGCTATTTGTTTCCTAGTAACATAAGTGAGAGGAATGGCCTCAATCAATTTGGTAAAGTACTTAGTTGTAGTCAAAATTTTCTTATGGCCATCTAAAGATGTTGGGTTAATTTTCCCAATGAGATTAAGACCCCATACGAAGAATGAGCATGGTGTTGTAATTGGCTAAAATGGTAAGGAAGGTGCATGTATCAAGTTGCCATGATGTTGACAAGGAACACACTTCCTTACATAATTACAAGCATATATCTCCATTTTGGGTCAATAATAGCCTATTTTGAGAAGTTTCTTTGTTAGGACTACACCATTAGTATGGGCCCCACACATTCCTTCATGAACTTCCTTTAGTGCCAGCTTGGATTCTCCCAAAGATAAATAATGAAGAAGCATTCCATCATAGATTTTTCAATAAAGCATGTTTCCAAGGAGGATATAACATGTTAGGCAATGAAGGAAAAGTTTTTGTTGGTTATTGGAAAGGTTGGTAGGAAAGACATGGCTATGTAAATAGTTATAAAAATATTGGTACCATAGTGGCTCAGGTGAGAGATTAGGATCAACAATGGTGCATATCCTCTCTAAATCTAATAAAATATATGCTTGTTGAAGAAGATTTTCAATCAAGAATTGATACTCTTTAGCACTATCATGCATTTTAATCATGGAACCAATTGTTTCCATGGCATCGATAGACCTATTATTGATTCATGGAACTTGCTCAAACTATAGAGATTTAAAATGTCTTTTAAGGTTATCAATAATTTTCTTGTAAGGGACAATCTTATCATCTCCTTTTTCATACTGATCAGTTGTCTGATTTATGATTAGTTATGAATCTCCATAGACATTTAAGCTTTGAGTATCCCATTGTATGGCAAGATGGAGCCTTATAACCAATGCCTCATATTCGGCCATAATATCTGTACACTAAAATTATATATGGAAGGCTTTGGGAATAAAATCCCCTTGTAGCATTATCAACAATATGCCAAATCTAGATCCTTGGGATGTGAAGGATCCATAAAAATAGAGTGTCTACTATTTAAGCTCTTGTGATGTTTGTTCTATCATCATGATATAATCATCTGGAAGGTCAAAGTTTAGAGGTTGAATGGTTGAAATTGGAGCTTCTACAAGTTGGTCTATAAGAATCTACTCTTTGATTGCCTTCTAATTTTGGTATTCAATATCAAACTTGCTGAGGAACATAATCCATTTATCCATGCATCCTTAGAGAGCTACTTTAGATAAGAGGAAATTGAGAGGATCTACCTTTGATAACAAAAGTTTTGTTATTTAGCATATAATGTCATAATTTCTAAGTGGTGAACACCATAGCTAAACATGCCTTCTCAATAGGAATATAATTATGTTCATAGGCTACCAATGTATGGCTTAAATAATAAACTATGTGTTCCTTATCATGATCATCATGTTGAGCCAAAAGTGCCCCTAGTGCATATTTCATGGCTGATATGTAAAGAACTAGTGTCTTTCCTTACATTGGAGGTCGTAAGACTGGTGGGTTGGCCAAGTATGTTTTAAGCTTTGAAAATGCTATCTAACAATCTTCATTCCACTAAAATGTCACCCCTTTCTTTAAGAGATGGGTAAATAGGTGGCACTTATCTGCTAATTGAGAAATAAACCTGCATATAGATTGGATCTTGCCTTGTAGACCTTGTAACTATTTAAGATTATTGGGTGGAGGTATTTCCATAATAGAAGTGACCTTTGCAGGGTTAACTTCAATCCCTCATTATGATACAATGAACCCTATAAATTTTATTGATGTGACTCCAAAGACACATTTCATAGGATTCAAGTGGACTTTATATGCATGAAGCCTCTTAAATATTCTTCATAGAATGTCAGGGTGTCCAACTCTTGTTCTTGATTTTGCTAGTATATCATCAACATAGTCCTCAATAATGTCATGCATCATCTCATGGAAGATGACAGTCATTACATGTTGATATGTGGCTCCAGTATTTTTCAAACCAAATGGCATGACTTGGTAATATAATGTCCCCCACAAAGTGGTGAATGCAATCTTATGATGATCTTTAGGGGCTATCTTGATCTAATTATAATAAAAAAATCTATCCATTCAGGATAACATCTCATACCCAGCAGTTGAGTTGACAATCATGTTGATGTTGGGTAGAGGAAAATCATCTTCGGGACATGCCTTATTGATATCACAAAAATTAGTACAAACACATATGCCTAGGGTCTTTTTACTTATTGGCACTATGTTAGAAATCCATTTAGAATAGTCCAATGATCTAATAAAATTGGCTCCTAACAACTTCTCCAACTTGGCCTTAACTAAAAAGGTGATGCATGGATGCATCTTTCTTAACTTTTGCTTGACTAGTTTAGCATCAGGGTGAACAACTAGATGATGTATAACTAAATATGGATCTAGGCCTGGCATGTTAGAATATGCCCATGCAAAGATGTCTATATAATCCTTAAGAATGGATATAATATGTTCATGTTCTGCTTCAATAAGGGAAGCTCCAAGATAAACATTTTTGGGATCCTCATGGGTTCCCAAATTCACTTTTATTATGCTCTCCATAAGGAGTGTGGATCCATTTTCTAGAATTGTTGGTAATGTATGGTTGTGATCATCTTCTTCTACCATATCTCCTTTTTGTTCCTCCCAAAGATCTAGATAATATGAAGAATCAAAATATGCCTTCTCAAGTAAGGCCAATTGGAAAAGACCTCTAGAAACTCATGAGCAAGATGCTCAAATATTTGATGTTATTCTGAAGAGATGATTTTACTAGCTATAAAACTTGGGATAGATGGACTTTCTACATCTTGAGGGGATTAGAAAACTTTCCCACCTAGGAACACCTGAAATAGGTTTTCACTCAAAGGATTGTCTTTTTATTTAATTTTTCCCTAATTAATGAGTGCCTTAAAGAGGTTTTCACCTAAAGATATAGATGTTTGTTCTTTATTATGACTAGGAAAGTTTCCATGAACTCTAAAGTAGGCATAAGGATTCAATGAAAAATCAAAACCCTATTTATGATCACCAATAGGGAATGCATCTCGTAGGCCCATGTATCTTGTAATTGATTCTTCATTTTAAAACTCGTTGAGGCATATGAAGAAATTTTATTGATCCCAATCTATGAGTTTAGTATGGCAAAGGCATAGATTACAATGAGGGTTTGCTTCAAGATGGGAAGAACCAATGGTAAAGATATAATGTCCTACTTCAAGAAGGGAATCACCACTAGGATGGGTTTTTGCTTCAAGATGGAAAGCTCCAATAGGATGGAGTTTTACTTCAAGATGGGAATCTCCAATAGGTGTTATGGTGAATATGGCATTTGAATCAAACAAATCTGAATTAGTAAGCTCATCAAAAAGGCTATAATGGGTTGTTGTGTCATTGCTAAGAGTCTCATTACTAGTCACTATGGAATAATCACTACCAAATGTTATGAGGTCATCCTTTGGTGGTTTAAATATGAGACCATGATTCCCATTGATAATTCTAGCTAATAAGGGCTCTAAAATTCCTTGTGCTTAGGGCCCAAGGCCTTTCCTTGTATAGTCAATATGATCCATTATCTTGTTAGGGATAGGATACTTTGGATTATGAAGATAATCCATAAGGTCCTTAGAATATAACCAATCTCCCTTTGTAAAATCCTCTCGGTCTTTCTTTGGTGTAATTATAGGCACAAAAACCATAGGAGGTTTTTATTTCTTCTTCTTTGGTTACCAAATTTGATCGAGTCTGTTAGGAGTCAGGGGAGTTTTAGGCTTACCAAATTCTTTAGGGGATTTTGGTAATTTTACAATATGGGGGATATATTTTAGATGATACCTATAAATGCCTACATCTTTAATAATCACCTGGTTGGCTAGAGCTATAAGAAATGGATCAGTTGAGGTGGAGGTCAGCTCACCAGGGTCTATATAATTAGATGGAGATGGATGAGAAATGATGGCTTTGTTCTTCTTTGTAAATAATTTAGAACATGGGAAATAGTTATAATTATAAAACTCTACTTTGAGATGCTTGCAATATTGGTATGGTTGCTAATTAGCAGGAATAGTAACCTTGATCCCATTATGGGGAAACTTAAGGCATTGGTGAAAAGTAGATGGAACTTCTTGTACTTCATGGATCCAAGGATGACCAAGAAGTATGTTATAAGGAAGATCAATATACACAATATAGAATAAAGTGTGATGAGAAATAGCCCCAACCATGACTGGAAACTAAATTATACCAAATGACTCCCTCTTGGCATTATCATAAGCCTTGAATATAATAGTCTTAGCTAAATGTATTTGTCTATGTAACCCAATCGTTGTACCAATTTAAGATATGATGTTTAGACCTAAACCATTATCTATAAGAACCTACTTGATCTTGTGATCCATAATGATTATCTCAATGTATAGTGGGTTATTGTGGTTTGGGCTAAGGGTGGACATGTCCTTTTGATCAAATGTGATTTGCTAAAACAAAGACAAATGCCCAACTAGGTTTTGGAACTGATCAAAGTTTATATCATTAGGCGCAATAGAATCTTGTAATTTTTTTTTTAGGATGGTTTTATGGACATCAAATGTCCATAAGATTTATAAAAGGGAAATTTGTGCAAGGGTTTTATTTAATTGGTCCATTAAACTATAAGTCCTTTGAATTGTGGATTGAACTAGTTTAGTCTTTATTGGGATAGTATTCAGCTTTATAATCATTGGCACAATGTTCTCATGGGGTTTATGGAAAGAAGCAGGCAAAGGGAATTGGATGGTAACTTGTAGGCATCTAGTTGAAACTACACAACCTAGAGGTGGAAAGGAGTCATTATAATTGGAAGAGTGAGGCAAAAGGGCCTTGGATGGTGATTCATAGGTGATTAATGGCATTGTCATAATTTTGGGTTAGTGAGGAGCCTTTATAAGAATAGTACTATTGTTCAAGGTTAGTAACTCATGAAAATGAAGTAGCAACATGATGATGCAAACTCAACATGGTATTACTAGAGGAGAGGGTGTTGAGCCTATAATGATGGGTCTTGTGTTGTGAGGAACATGAGATTGGCCACATGGTGTAATAGTAATAGTGGCAATATGGTTTGCAAAAATGCATCCCATAGTGTTATTATAGTCATAAGGCACATTTTTATAAGGCACATTATTAGTGTGGGGATCATGATCTCGATTATGTTCATTATGATTCTATCCCTATTATTGTTTTTGAATCTACTTCTATCCTTGATTGTGACCATTTTGATTGTTTCTTGGTGGTGGTGGATCATGTCAAGGAAAGGGGTCTTTATATATTCTCATATCCTAATTTGTGTCTTGATTAGGAGCCAACTTAATTTCCATCTCACCATTTTCAAT
Organism: Torreya grandis; assembly: GCA_037957365.1. Classification (NCBI taxonomy): domain Eukaryota; kingdom Viridiplantae; phylum Streptophyta; class Pinopsida; order Cupressales; family Taxaceae; genus Torreya; species Torreya grandis. The sequence continues at coordinate 26,402 of JARHVA010008343.1, forward strand.
AAAGTCCTCAATAATATGTCACAATTGAATGTAGTGATATGCATCGTGACCAACAACATGATGAAAGTTACACCATTCATTCTCTTTATACTAGTCTAGTTTTGGCTGATCTTGAGGAAATGGCCTTGATACTGGCCATATAATTAAGTTAGCTACAATGAGCTTTTATAATATTGCTTCAATCAATTCTCCTAACTTTCTAAAGACTCTAAAATTGTTATGAAATGTCCTTCATGGAGTTTGTCTTTGTAAAGTAGGTAGCAGATTTGAGGGAGTTAATTGTACATCTGGAGGAGGCATAGTTTGTACCATTTGTATATGTCTTGTTTATATCACCCCATTTCCAACCATTTTCTTATTTTTGTGAAAGCCCTTAGACTTATCTTGCATAACTATTTGAGGAGCTGGTGATTTAGTCTGATTAGATGCTTGTCCTTTTCTAAATATCTTAACAAGGCCCCTAATAATAAGAGCCTTCTCAATCTACACTCCTTTGTCAATAATTTATTTAAATGAGTTGACACAAGCTAATCATAGATTATGCATGACTTAAAGATGTAAATTTTATGCAAAGATATCAACCAACTATTTGTCTGGTAAATTGTGTTGAAATCAACCTGTTAATGCTCTCCACCTTTGTAGATATGCAACAAAACTTTCACCATCACATTGTATAACTTTGCATAAGTCAATAATGGTCAATTCATGTTCTATGTTGTATGAGAAATGGTTAATGAATTTTTTTGATAAGTTGTTCCAATCCAAAACTAATCCCTTGGGTAATTTAATTAGCTAATCAAGAGCTTGTCCCGCTAAACTTCATAGAAATAGTCATAATAAGTACTCGCTACTATAAGCAACCTCTTGACACAAGATGAAGAATGCTTGTATGTGTTCATGTGGGTATCCTTTCCCTTTGTATTTTTCAAATTTTGGTGCCTCAAAGTGAGTTGGAAAGGGGTTTTGGAGAATAGATAAGTCAAATGGATATGAGCATATCTCATCAAATTTATACTTTTTGACTCTATTGTTTGTCTCCAATCTTTGGACAATATCCTTCATAGAATTCCATTCTTGCATGTTTGGTGCATTTATGGATTGGATAATATGTTTTTAGGGTGGAATGTGCCCTTGGTTTTGTTGCTATTGGGGTAGACTGTGCTCCTGATTCTGTTGCTATTGGGGTGGACTGTGCCCCTAGTTCTATTATTGTTGGGGTGGAATGTGCCCCTGGTTTTGTTGTTATTAGGGTGAAATATGCCCCTAGGTTTGTATGGATATATAGGGAGTGTATACCTTTTGATCCAAGATTTGGTTTTGATTTGCTACTTGAGTTGAGAATATAGGTTGTTGATTCTTGGATTATAAAACATTCCCTAAATTTGGTTGTTTCACACTATGTTGATTTTGGAAATGTCTATGTTTATTTACCAATATTTGGTTTGTTCAAGGGATTTCCTCAATTCAAACTGAATGTTTAGGTTTCTGAGTTTGTAAAGTGACAAGAGGTTCTTGATGATTGAATAATGTATGTTTCGTGTCAAATGGAACATCTTGTAAGGTCTCTTGTGACTTTAATTGTTCATTTAGATTACCTTGATCCACTATGTTAATGTTCTCATCCAATATTTTTTGTGTACTATCCAACATATCTTTGTGTTCTTTTAAATACTTATTGTGAATTAAAGTGGTAAATAGGGAGTCAGTTAAGTCTATGACAAGTTGATTTGCATATCATTGACTTATTATCTTGATCTTAGCTAGAAGATCCAAATTTGTGGGTTTTGAATTTTTTTGTATTTCCTTTCCTTTGTTAGAAGAAGAAGGTATGTCTATTTGTGAAAAATATTTCTTTTGTCATCATTATTCTCCTTCTCTAACTAAGGTATGCAATTATTCTGTAGGAAAGTCAGAAGGTAGTCTAGCACTTGATTCTATCAATATAAGAAGGGCTTCATCATGATCTTCTTGGGGTTGATATTCATTATAATCATCTTCAAATCCTACTATTGTGGGGATATCATCAAAAATAATAGGGTTATCTTGACCATCATAAAATTGCTCATCCTCATAACTAAGGCCATAAGAGGCCCCTCTACAATTGAACCTTTGGGTTATGTCTAAAAAGAGCTACTTTGTGTGTTTGGCTAACTTTAGACCAATGTTCAATAACCAATCAAAGTATGATTTAGCTCTCTTTTTAAATAAGTAACCAAGGTACCAATGAGACTATAAGGGAGGGTGGTTTGAAACCACACACAATTTAGAAGATTTGGTTCTCAAAATTACTCAACCTTTGGTAAAGTTGAAATCATATAGATCAGAAGAGAGTAAGGTACTCAAAGACACAAGGTGAAAACTAATACACCAAAGCCTAGATCTTTGTGATACACCCACACTACAAAAGCTAGTTTCAACTTCAACAAGTTGACCCTAAAATCTTAGAGGAAATCTCTTCAGATTACAAAGAAGATAGAATGAGTTAAGTAACTCAAGATGTAAAGACATATGCAATGTAAATCTAGGACCAAATGGGTAGCGCAATGTCACCACATGATTCTAGTAGGATAAAATATGTTCTAGGACCTAAAGCATGAGCGATACGCAAGATGACTTGAGTCCACCAAGATGATAATGTGATTTTGATTCTTAATAAATGACCTTCAATCCAAATAGAAAATTGAACCCAAGTTAAAACAAGCATAGTGCACAAATGGCAAACCCATTTTGACGCACCAACCCTTATAACTTAGAAAGGTTTAATTTCAAATGTGGATTATAAATGAAGGATTTAAACAAATTAGGTAAAATTTCTAGACTCAATTGGGTAGCATGACTATGCCAAAGTGGATGTCATGACACAAAGCTTTTGATAACAAATTGAACAAGAAAAAGATGAATTTTCCATTTGGACAGCATAACACCTCCCTTTCTCAAGAAAATTGAGGATAATGTGTTTTGGTTAAGTTCATTGAGTTAAAAAGCAATTTTAGACACAAATCAAGACCAATTAAGCTAATAACAAAAAAAAAATGTCTTAAGTCTAAACTGATAAGGTATGGCAAAGTGGGGTCTACTAAAATATCAAGTTTTGAATGTTCTAGGGGAATTAATTGCATAATGATTTTCACACCAAACAATGCAAAATAAAAACATGAATTTTGGGTCTGTATCACTTGGCTTGTTGCAAAAAGGTCTAGTCATTTTTGCAACTACTACATCCTATTGTTTACTCAATGTAGTGCAATGTCCAAAGTGCCACTACGTCCCATGTGTAAATCCAAAGGATTCAAATGAAGTCAATGTCGGCAGGTGAAACCTTGGATCAAATCTTCCCTAAAGAAATTTTGAGAGGTGATAAAGTCCCCCTCACAAGCCAAGTTTGCATGAAAATAAAGAAAGCATAAAATAGAAAGACTTTAGTGTCATTTTCAAGATCACCCAAACTATAACAAGTTTTTGGGGAGTGCTTTAGGTGACATTATTTCTAAGCCTTGGAATAGGCTATTTACAATAGGAATGGCACTTTTGATTCCAAGGGTTCCCTATAGGGGAAAAATGGAAGAGAATACACACAACATTCCTCTTTTTTCCAAACAAGATTAATCTAATCAACTAATGCAAATAAGAATTAAAAAGTGTGTTCAATTTTAAACCTAAATGAAATGTTTGGTGGTGTTCATTTGACCCCTTGGTCTTAGTTGTAAACTTTGAAAACATTCACCAAAAACACCTTAATTATTTTTTAAGCACCAAAACAAGGTTTCTAATCAAATTTTAAGCATGAAAAAGTGATTTAAACATGTTTTGAGAAAATTTTAAACTTGATCCTGTAGAAAAATTTGTTAGCATGTATTTTAGCTTAGAAGCCCCTTTGAGTTTGAAATAAAAAACTTTGAAAAAGTAGGTCTCAAGTCTATGTTTTTGGAAAAACATAGTGACTAACATTGGTCAATACCATCAACATCGATTATGCCTAACCAATATCTAACTGGTGTTGGTTAAGTAGGTAGCCAATGTTAGTATTTTTATCAATGTCGGTTACTATGTAAAAATTGTGGCAAACAAAAATGATAAAACAAAGTTATAAAATCAACTTTCAAGAGTTTTAAGAGCTCAAATGAATTTTTTAAAGTTGCAAAATGATCTTATTTAGGTGTAGGACATGTCTTCTCCCATTGAGTGTGCCAAGATGTAGAGAGGATTACAAAGTAAGTTAGTCAAGTATTAGTCCATAAACCATGAAACATGCATAAAAAACTAACTAACAAAGCCTATCTATTCTTATGGGAATTCAAAAAGATTAAAAAAAAAAAAAAAAAATGAAAGAAAATAACACCATATTACCTTCCAAAATGGATTCACCATACCCATGTGGCTCAAAAACATGTTCTCCCTTGATCAAACATCCTTGTCTTTGTCAATAATGGTGGTAATCTCCTCTAATGCCTCAAGAACACTCCATAAAACCTAGGATTTTGATTGTAAACCACTAAACTAGCCTATCAATGAAGCTTTGTGAAAATAATTTAGCATTATAACTTTGAAATGTTTAAGATTTGAAGACATTTGAGCATAATAACTTTGCACCAAAATAGCTTTGAAATGATGTCCATGGCCTCTCTATTTATATATTTTTGGGATTTGTTAGGATCAACCATGACCATCCATCTCAAGAATGAGATGTGTGGTTGAGGATAATCCTAATATTTGAAATTAAATCCATAAATATCCTCAAGATAAATAAGCATTAAAGAGGTATGGGAGGCATTAAATAGGCATGGGTGACCCATAATCTTGATATTTTATACACTTATGTCTTGATGGATGCCACCCCATAGATGATGTCACTAGGTGATGTAGATAATAAGAATACATTTTCAAAAGGAAATATTCAAAAACTCTCATGGAAAATCCACTTAAGCTCTTGATTTGGATTAATTAGCCTTAAACAAGGTTAATCTACATTTGTGCAATCATTTAAAAATTGACCCTCAACTAATCAAAATGGTCAAAAAGTTATATTACTAGGTTGTAATTTAACTCAAAAAGAATTAGAAGGTGACACTAGATGCATTGGAACTGTATTACCATTTAGGATGTTTCCAACAACAAATAATAAAGGTACATAATGTGTACCAATGAATTAGAAGAAAAGAGTGATCTAGAGCACTGAATGGTGAAATGGTCATTTTGACTCAAAATGATATGATCAAAGTTAGCTGGCCCTTAAAATGCATTACCCTATTTATGGATACTTTGACCTAAATTTGCACTTGTAAACAACAAGTTTGAACCATTTAGCATGTTTTATGGATTTTGACCTAAAATGTGCATTTGAGTGAAATTCAATTAAGATTGAAAATTTCAACACAAATGGTGTTAGGAATTAGGTTTCTACAGAAGGGATAGACTTTGAGGAGACCTTTGCACCAATATAAATATTGGAGGCCATCAAATTATTTATAACATATGAAGGATTCAAAGGGTTTAATTTATACAAGATGAATGTTAAATATAAGTTTTTGAATGGGAATTTGGAAGAGGAGGTGCACATAGAGCAACCTAAGGTGTTCTCACTATTAGGTGACAAGGACTATGTTTAAAAATTTAAAAAAAAAATCTTTATGGTCTAAAGCAAGCTCATAGAGCTTCTATGCCAGGTTGGATAGGTATCCATTGGATCAAGGATTCAAAAGAGGAGTTGATGATAGTACTCCATACATAAAGTTAGAAAATGGCCATCAGTTGATTATAGTTGTCTATGTGGATGACATCATATTTCGTGGAAATACTAATAACATGACCAAGGTATTTTTAGAGGTGATGAAGAAAGAGTTTGAGATGTCCATGTTGGGAGAACTATCATTCTTTCTTGGGTTCTAAATCACTCAATCTAAAAAAGGTATATTTATTTCACAATCCAAGTACATAAGAGATATGTTGAAGAAGTTTGAAATGGAATATTTCAAGGAATTTGGTACACCTATGATCATAGGGTGTAATTTTAGAAAGGAATATGAGTCTCCAAAAGTCAATCATATGTCATATAGGTCAATGATTGGAATTTTTCTATGCACCACTGCCTTTAGACCTGATATCATGCAATTAGTAGGTATTTTTGGAAGGTTTCAAATAGATCCAAAGGAAAATCATGTGTAATAATTCAAAATGATATGTAGGTATCTAAAGGGACTATGAATTATAATTTGTTGTATCCAAGGAGCAAGGAGTTCAATTTGACAACCTATATAGATGCAAATTAGGTAAGAAGTTTAGATGATAGAAAAAATACCAGTGGAGGATCCTTCTTCTTAGGTGGGTGCTTAGTTTCATGAATAAGCAAGAAGTAACCATAAGTAGTATTATCCACTTATGAATTTGAGTACATTTCCACAAATTAATGTTGCATTCAGGTCCTATGGATGAGATAGACCCTAACAGACTACAAGGTGGAGTATTATGGTCCTAGCACTATCTATTATGATACTACAAGTGTTATAAGCATCTCAAATAAACTTGTCATGTAATCAAGGACTAAGCACATTCCTAGTAGATATTATTTTCTAAGAGATCAAGTAAGTGAACAAAGTGTTAGAATTGAATATGTTTCTACATAGGATCAAATTACAAACATTTTAACCAAACCACTTCCAAAGGTAACATTTGAACACCTAAGATAGGAATTGGGTGTAATTCCTACCATAATCAATCATTAAAGAAGACAAGTACTTAGGGGGAGATAATCATGATAATTATATCCAATAATAGGTGAGTTTTTCCAAGAAAGTATGCATGGAGATTGGGGAGCATGTTTGTATTTTGTCTCATAAACTCATAGACCTATGTGTTGAGTATTTTTGTTTCAAGAAGTTTGATCTAATGAGTTACAAACATTACTTTGTCATTTATGTCAAAGGGGGAGAAAGACCAAAATGGGGAGATAAGAATGATCAGTTTTTGGTATGTTTTTATGGGGGAGATTGTTGAGCATTATTCCTATTATTGAGGTTTGGGATTGATGTTGTCATTGATGTCAAAGTTTCTTGAGAAGGTCTTCATGAGTTATTTGATGAGTGTAGCTATGAAAGAGTATGTTGATCAATATTACAATGTTTTTTAGAATGTAATATATGATATGTATATGTTATTATGACTACATGAGGGATGTGAAGGTCAAAATATAAGGTCCTTATTGTCAAATTTATCAAGTGATTGAGCCTTGTAGTATCTTGACAAGGTATGTGCATAAAATGCCTAGTCTTGTGCATGAATGAGCATGATGGCTTGGTGAAATTATTTCACACAATCATGAGTGGTTGTATTAGGTTTATTTAACATGTATTTTAAGTTTTGAATCAATCATAAGAGTCTCAAGCTGAGCCTATAAGGGTAGGACCTATAGATCAAGTCTGGAACTAGACCATTTCTAAACCCTGCTTGTCCTAATGAGGCATCATGATCTATTATCAAGGAATATGAAGGATGTATGGAAAAAATTAATCATGAGAGAGGTTTATTTATTATTTGAGTGTGGTGGAGAGTGCATTAAAAGAGGCATGAATGTTAGTTTTAAGGCCTAATGTGGTCTATAAGTCAAGGTCTAAGCAAGTAAAGAGAGATAGTATGGCCTAATGGGGTATGAGGTTATATTTCAAAGGAAATTATGGATATATGAGTGTTTTAAAAGGTATTATATGTTATTTCAAGAATTTTCACAATGTTTGAAGTCATGGTTTATAATAAAAGCATGAAAAGTGGTTTTGAGGTCTCTCGAGTGCACACAATAAAGGGTTATCTATGCAAGAAGGTTTTTTTTGTTATAATTACCTCATCAAAACTTTTCATGGGAACTTAAGTTATTCATGGTATATTGGGAAGGGAAATATATTAAATTTATATGCATTTTTTTAATTTGAAGGGCCATGCTTTATGAATGATTGTTAAGAGCAGAAATAGGTCTAAACCCTCTTAAAAACCTAATAAGGACCTAATATTGAGATGTTGATCAAAAATTCCTGTAATGAATTTGTATTCTCAATTAATATATTTTATATTTTATTCAACTCTCCCAGGCATCTTCACATGTGTTTCAATATTTAGGTGGGTGACTAGACCCTAGAGAAAAGTGCACATTTCTCAGAGATTTACTATAACAATAAGAGTTGACCAAGTAAAGGTATGAAAATAAGTAAAAAACAAATTTAGAGACTTGTGTTTCATGTAAATTAAGGTTTATTTATATTTTATATCCCTCAAGTATGCTAAACTAGTCATCTAATTTAGCTAGTCATAACAAGCCTAATGGTGGAAACATTAAGAAATCTAGGCAGTAGTGATATGATGATTAGGGATGTGTTATCATGAAATAAAGTGAATGGAGATGTTTTTAAGTAATTTTAAGACATTTAAATGTTTGGTGTACTTTTTTTTATGTTAGTGGTTATAGTGAAAATATTGTTCATAAGTTGACCTATCTGGTTCAGATGAGATAATGAGATATAAGGTTATGAAATTAATCTGCAAGACCAATATTGCCATTTGACCATATTATATTTCTAACTAAATTTTTTATATTTATCTCATAGTATCATCTACATGAATCATAATTCATTTAATATGTCTATACAAGTGCTAGAGGTATGAGTCACCATGACTAGTCTTTAAGGAAAAATAGCAGTTCTGAGTGAGGAAGTTACATGAGTGTTTTTGAGTCCTTTTGCCCTATGTCATAAAGTATAATTAAATTGGTGAGGTTTTATAGATATTGGATTTTTTTTTAGTATGATTTATTATCATGGTTTTGTGGTTAAACATTGAGTTATCTTTTATTGTTCAATACAAACCTTTATGTGTGTGTGTGAAGGCCTAATGTAAATAGTACTAATGGCATACTTCTAGTGGTGATTGGAGTAAAAAAGTGTCATGGAACTAATATTAGATTATTATAGGTATATTTTAGTTTAATATTAATTTTTAATACCATGTATGAATTTTTAAAGTGCTCCAAGGAGATCAAAGGGTAACATGTACTAATGAAGGCTGAATTGAATTAGGTCTCCTTAAGGCCTAAAGAAGGATTGGGTCCATTTGAGATATGGATAACTTAATTTAATTATTTATTCATGTTTTTGGAATGTATTAAGACATATTTTGTGGAAAATATAAGTGGGAAATATTTTTTGGCCAACTAAAAGCTATATTATCAAGAGCCTATTATAAGAATGATGCCTAATACGCCTATTTGACTAGTTAGAATAGTGAGAAAAAGTGAAGTAAATAAAATTTTGAAGAGATGAAGGAGATCATATGTAAAATAAAAATGGTGTAGATAAAATATCATGAATATCTAATATGTGGACTTTATCTTAATATCAAGGTCATATAACCTAGTCTCTCTTGAAGAGACATAGTTGAGCGAAGGAGGCTAGAAGGCAATTTGAGAGGGATAAAAGAGAACAAAGAGCTGAAGAAGGTGATCATCATCTATTGTAAGAAAAAAAAGGTATAATAAAGGTGATAAAATCAATCATATGTCTAAGTTGGTGTTGATTCATATAGGGGTTTAGAGACTCTTTGTAATTTGGTTCTTGCTAAAGCTTAGTTGGGTTAGGGCTTAACTAGTTGGGGTTGGTACTCCATCTAGAGTTGGTGCTTCACAAATTTATGATATTTTGAATTATAATATTATATTCAATCTTCATACATTAGTGGATTTTATTTACCTTGAGGGTTTCCCACTCATATGCTTTTTTTTATGTTATGCTCATGTGATTGACTCTTTATGCATTGCTATATCTTTATATTGCCTTGATGGTTCAAGGAATGTTAAAGTATATGTGAAAGAAATTTTTAAGAGAATGGTTCACCCCTAACCTCTCATTCATTTGGTTTCCAACAATTTTTATTATATCAAGGTCCTTTGAATACATTATAATGATTTTAAGGTGATCATATGAAGCACAAGATGCCAAATGATCAAAAAGAAGAAGACAACATATATGATGAACAAGTCTAATATGATAGTGAACAAGGAGAAGCTGAAGTGACCTTGAAGATGAACTCATAAGTGACATTGATTATTTGGATCATAAAAATAAGACTATCAAGGATCTCTAGAGTCAATTAGAGGGTGTTAACATAATGTTTAGGTTAAAGGAAGTTGAGTATAACTAGTTGAAGATAGAGATAGATTCCTAAAATGGTGAACATGAGCATCCCATAGACAAGATGAATAAATTGAGAAAGAACATGAGAATGCATAATAATACAAGATTACTAACATGGAAATACCAATCAATCAGCCCAATGGAATAAGGGATAAGTTATTATGGAACCATGGGAAGAGGAGTAATCAGTTAAGAGGTAAGTATAAAAATGTTGATTTCTATAATTGTCATAATATGGGACATAATTCAATATTTTGTTCTAATAGAGTTATAAGGTCCTCAAAACTCAAAAACATATATGAATCTCCTAAAGTGCATGAGGAGGTTCAAACATTGGTATGAATTCCAATGTAAGTTAAGACTGAACATAATAAGACTCAGAATCAAGATGGAGTATTTGATAAGGAAAAATAGAAGACTAAAGTGGATTATATGCCATCTTAGGTTGCCTTTCACATTAAAAATGAAGGAATAAAATGGTGTATATATAGTGATTTCTCAATCCACATAATAAGAGACAAAAATAAGTTCATCTCTTCAAAGAATAATGTTGTAGGAATAGTGAGGTTTGGAGACAATACAACTGCCAATTTAGTTGGCAAGGGTATCTTGAGTTTGGATAATGGGAATACCAAGACACAAAATGTGTTGTATGTGGAATGTTTGATTAATAACCTTATTAGTTTAATTAAAATGTGTAATGAAGGATACACACTAAACTTTCATGATAGAGGATGTGAGATAAGGAGAGCCAAATCAGGAAGGCTAACTGCCAATGCCAAGAGGACTGAGAATAATATATATGTCTTCAATGAGATGAATAAGGAGAGATGATTTATGAGAAATATGGATGAAATTTGGCTATGTCACAGAATGTTAAGTCGCCTAAAATTTGATAATCTAGTCAAGATAAGCACTAAAAAGTCTATGAAGAACATGCCTATGATCACCAAGCTTAAAAACATACTATGCAAAGCATGTCAACATTGTAAGAAGATTAGAAGAAGGTTCAAGTCCAAGGAGTAGTCTACTAATAAACCCTTAGAGTTAATACATACTAATATTTATGGGCCTACAAGAATTAAAATTATTCAAGGAGATAGCTACTTCATGTTACTCATAGATGACTACACAAGAATAGCTTAGGTAGTATTCTTGAGAGAAAAGTCAGAAGCTCTTGACAAGTTCAAGGCCTTTAAGTCTATTTTTGATAATTATAAAAATGGTAAGATCAAGTTTCTAAGAAATAAAAAGGAGGATAGTTTTGGTCCAATGAGTTTGATGACTTATGTGAGGTTCATGGAATAAGGAGATAGTTTTTAGCATCTAGGACACCTCAATAGAATGGGGTAGTGGAAAAAAAGAACATGATAGTTCAAGAGATGGAAAAAACCATGATAAATTAATCTATATTATCTAATGGATATTGTAAAGAGGCGTTAATCACTATAGTCTTCATTTTTAAAATAAAATAAATAAGGACTAATGGCAACAAGACTCCTTATGATATGTGGAAAGGTAGACCTGCTAGTGTGGAACACTTTAGAGTATTTGGGAGTAAATGTTTAATCAAAAGATATGATGAAGATAGAGGAAAGTTCAATTTTATATTTATTGAAGGTATATTATTAGGATATTCATTAGTGAGCTCAACTTATAGATGTTATGACAAAAATTTACAAAAGATATTAAAGAGCACCAATGTGAAGATTGATGAGACAAGGAAATCACATTCACAATCAAAGGATACTTTAGATAATCTAGACTTTAATAATGAATAGGAAACTATATATTTTGATGAGGAAAAATAATAATTTGAGGAGAGATAGGACTCAAAAGGCCCCTCAAGAAAAATTCATAGAGATCATCTTGATTCTCAAATCATTCACAACAAGAATACATGTATGCAAACAAGGAGGAAACTGGTAAGTAATCTGAATCAAGAGAATGTTTCTCTATTATCTAATATTGAAAAAGATAATATTATAAAATAAATAAAAGACACATTTTGGATAGGTTCTATGAATGAGGAATTGGACCAAATAGATAAGAATGCCATTGGGATAAGATGGGTGTTTAGAAACAAGTTGAATGAAGATGGAGAAGTCACTAGGAACAAGGATATATTGGTATGAAAGGGATATGCACAAGTTAAAGGGATAGACTTTGAGGAGACCTTTGCACCAATTGAAAGATTTGAGGCCATCAAATTTTTTCTAACATATGTAGGATTCAAAAGGTTCAAGTTATACTAGATGGATGTCAAATCTACATTTTTGAATGGGAATTTAGAAGAGAAGGTGTACATAGATCAACCTAATGGGTTATCACTATCAAGTAACAAGGACTATGTAGATTAAAAAATACTCGTTATGGTCTAAATAAATTTATTAGAGCTTGGTATGCTAGGATGGACATGCATCTATTGGATCAAGGATTCAAAAGAGGAGTTGCAGATAGTGATCTATAGATAAAGATAGAAGATGACCATCAATTGATTATAGTTGTCTATGTAGATGACATCATCTTTGGTGGAAATAATGAAAACATGACCAAGGGAATTTTAGAGGTGATGAAGAAAGAGTTTGAGATGTCTATTATGGGAGAACTATCATTCTTTATTGGGTTTCAAATCACTCAATCTAAAAAAGGTATATTCATTTCATAAGCCAAGTACATAAGTGAGATGTTGAAGAAGTTTGAGATGGAAGATTGCAAGGTAGTTAGTAAACATATGATCATAGGGCATGAGTTGAGCAAGGAAGATGAATCTCTAAAATTAAATCAGATGCCATATAGGTCAATGATTGGAAGTTTTATATACACCACTGCCTCTAGACCTAACATCATGCAAGTAGTAGGTCTTGTGAGAAGGTTTTAAGTTAGAGACAAAGGAAAATCATCTGCAACAATTAAAAAGGATACTTAGGTATCTAAAGGGGACTATGAAGTATGGGATATGGTATCCAATGAGAAAGGAGTTCAATTTGATAACCTATATAGATGCAAACTAGGTAAGAAGTCTAGATGATAGAAAAAGTACCAGTAGATGATCCTTTTTCTTAGGTGGGTGCTTAGTTTCATGGATAATCAAGAAGTAACCATCTATAGTATTATCCCATTGTGAGGTTAAGTACATTTATGCAAATTCATTTTGTATTTAAATCTTATGGATGAGAAAGACACTAAAAAACCACAAAATGAAGTATGATGGTCCTAGCCTTATCTATTGTGATAATACAAGTGTTATAAGTGTCTCAAAGAAACCTATCATGCACTAAAGGACGAAGCACATTCCAAATAGGTATTATTTTCTAAGAGATTAGTTAAGTGAACAAATTTTCAAACTTGAATATATTTCTAAACATGATCAGATTATGAACATTTTGACCAAACCACTTCCAAAGGTAATATTTGAACACATAAGATAGGAATCGGGTGTAATTCCTACCACAATCAATCATTGAAGAAGACAAGTACTTAGGGGGAGATAATCATGATCATTATATCTAATAATAGGTGAGAGTTTATAATAAGTTATTCATGGTGATAGGGGACCATGTGTTGATGTTGTCTCATAAACTCATAGACTTGTGTGTTGTGTATTTTTATTTCAAGAAGTGTGATCCAAAGAGTTACAAACATCACTTTGTAATTTATGTCAAAGGGGGAGAAATACCAAAATGGGGAGATAATAATGATAAGTTTTTAGTATGTTTTTACATCAATGACAAAGGGGGATAATTTTTAGCATTATTCCTATTATTGTGGTTTGGGATTGATGTTGTCATTTATGTCAAAGGTTCTTGCGAAGGTCTTCATGAGGTCTTTGATGAGTGTAGCTATGAGAGAGTATAGTGATTAGTATTTTAATGATTCTAAGAATGTAATATATGATAGGTATATTCAATTATGACTACATTTGGGATGTGAAGGTAAACATGGAAGGTCCTTATTGTCAAAGTTGTCAAGTGATTGAGCCTTGTAGTATCTTGACAAGGTATTACATAAAATGCGTAGTCTTGTGCATGAAAGAGCATAATGCCTTGGTGAAATGAGTGTACCTAGTCATGATTGGTTTTAAGAGGTTTATTGAACATGTATTTTAAGTATTTAATCACTCATAATAGTCTCAGGGTGAGCTTATAGGGGTAGGACTTACAGATGAAGTCTACAACTAGACCATTTCTAAACCTTTATTGGCCTAATGAGGCATCATGATCTATTGTCAAGGCATATGAAGAAATTATATAACTATATAATCATGATATAGGTTGATTTAGTACGTGAGTTTGGTGTAGAGTGCATGGAAAGAGGCATGAAGGTTAGTTTTAAGGCTTAATGTGGTTTGTAGGTCAAGGTCTAAATAAGCAAAGAGAGAGAGAGAGAGAGTATGGCCTAATGGGGTATAAGGTTATATTTCAAAGGAAATTGTGGATATATGAGTGTTTTTATAGGTATTATATTTTTTTTCAAGCATGTTTACAAGTTTTTATGTCATGGTTTACAATAAGAGGCATCAAAAGTGGTTTTGAGGTCTCTTGAGTGCACAAAATGAAGGGTTCTCTACCTAAGAAGGTTATTCTTATTCTCATTATCTCATCAAACCTCTACATGGGAACCAAAGTTATTAATGGTATATGGGTAATGGTCCTAGATTAAAATTATAGGCATGTTTTTTGGTTTGAAGGGTCATGCTTTATGAATGATTGTTAAGAATTAAAACATGTTTAAGCCCTCTTAGAACCCTAAAAAGGACCTGATATTGAAGATGTTAATCAATAGTGCCCATAATTTATTGGTATAATTAGTTAATATGTTGGAATTTTTATTCAACTCTCCTAGTAAACTTCACGTGTGTTTGAGTTATTAGGTGGGTGAGTAGACCCTATAGGAAATTACACCTTTCTCAAAGATTTACTGTAGTAGTTAGAGTTGACCAAGTCAAAGTATGAAAATGGATAGACGGTGAAGTTAGAGACTCATTTTTCATGTAAATGAAGGATTTTTTAACATTTTTTATCTCTCAAGTATGCTAAATTGGTCATCTAATTTATCCAATCATAACAGGCCTAATGGTGGAAACATTGAGAAATCTAGGTAGTAGTGAGAAGATGATTAGGGATGTGTTATCATGAAATAGTGATGAAATAAATTTCATGG
Organism: Torreya grandis; assembly: GCA_037957365.1. NCBI lineage: Eukaryota > Viridiplantae > Streptophyta > Pinopsida > Cupressales > Taxaceae > Torreya > Torreya grandis. The sequence continues at coordinate 41,734 of JARHVA010008343.1, forward strand.
AGACATTGTTAATTAATTTTAAGACATTTTAATGTTTGGTATAAGTTTTTTTATGTAAGTGGTTATAGTGAATTTTTTTCTCATAAGTTAACTTGTCTGGTTCATATGAGACAATGAGATATAAGATTATGAGATTGATTTACAAGACCAATATTGCCATTTTAAAATATTATATTTCTATCTAAAAATGGTATAATTATCTTATATATAATATAAATGAATTATAAGTCATTTAATATGTCTATACAGGTATTGGAGGTTTGATTTGCCATGATTGGTCTTTAAGGAAAACTAGTAGTTCTAAGTGAGCAAGTTGCATGAGTGTTTTTTGAGTCCTTTTTACCTATGTAATAAAGTATGATGAAATTAGTGAAGTTATATATGTCTTGGAGTTATTTTACATATGATTTATTTTCATGATTGTGTGGCTAAACATTTTGTTATCTTTAGTTGTTCAAGACAGACCTTTATGTGTGTGTGAAGGCCTAATGGAAATAGTAATAATGACATACTTCAAGTGGTGATTGGAGATAAAAAAGTGTAATGGAACTAAAATGATATTATTATAGGTATATTTGAGTGGGATATGAATTTCTACTCCCATGTTTGAATGTTTAAAGTGTTCCAAGGACATCAAAGGGTAACGTGTTCTAATGAAGGCTTAATTGAATTAGGTCTCCTTAAGGACTAAAGAAGGATTTGGTCCATTTGAGCAATGTATGACCTAATTTAATTATTTATTAATGTTTTTGGAATTTAATAAGCCCTATTTTTTAAAAAATCTAATGGGCAAGATTGTGTGTCCAACCAAGAGTTGTATGATTAAGAGCCTAGTATAAGAATAAGGCCTAATATGCCTATTTGAATAGTTAGAGGAGTGAGAAAAAATGAAGTATATAAAATTTTGAAGAGATTAATGAGGTATTATATACCATAATAATGGTGTATACAAACTAACATGAATATATAATAGGTGGACTATCTTGAAGAAACCTAGTTGAGTGAAGGAGGCTAGAAGGTAGTTTGAGAGGGATAGAATAGAGTGAAGATCTGAAGAAGGTGATCATCATATATTGAATGATAATAAAGGTCAAATAAAGTTTATAAAATAAATTAGATGGATGAGTTGGGGTTGAGTCATTTAGGGTTTTGGATCCTCATTGTAATTTGGTGATTGCTAAATCTTAATTGGGTTGGGACTTAACTAATTGGGGTTGGTACTACATGTGGAGTTGGTACTTCATAAATTTATGATATTTTAAATTATAGGACTATAGTAAATTTTTAGGGATTAGTGGGTTTTCTTTCCCTTGAGGGTTTCCAACTCATATGTGTGTTTTTGTGTTATGCTCATATGAATGACTCTTTATGATTGTTATATCTTTGTATTGCCTTGATGGTTCAAGGAATGTTAAAGTACATGTGAAATAATGTTTTAAGAGACTTATTCACCCCTACCATATTATTCATTATGTTTCCAATAATTGGTATTAGAGCCTAGTCCTTTGAATCAATTCTAATGTCTTGAAGGTGATCATAATAAGCACAAGATGATTAATGATCAAAAAGAAGAAAACATATATTATCAATAAGTCTACTATGATAGTGAAAAAGGAGAAGCTGAAGTAGACCTTGAAGATGAGATTATAAGTGCCATTGATTGTTTCAAGCATCAAAAGAAGACTATCAAGGATCTAAAGAGTCAGTTAGAAGGTGTTAACACCATGTTTAAGTCAGAGGAATTTGAGTATGACTAGTTGAAGATAGAGCTACATTCCTCGAAGGTTGAGCATGAGCAAATCATATACAAGATGAGAAACTTGAAAAAGAACATGAGAAGGTATAACAAGACAAGATTACTAACATAAAAAATACCAATTAGGAATCCTAATGTAATAATGGATAAGTTAACATGGAACCATGAGAAGAGAAGTAATTAGTTAAGAGGTAAGTATATAAATGTCAATTTCTATAGTTGTCATAATGTGGGTCACATTTCAAGATTTTATTCTAATAGAGTTAGAAGTCCCTCAATATTCAACAATATATATGAATCTCCTAAAGTGCATGAGGAGGGCCAAACATTGGTATTGAATCCAATGTAAGTTAGGACTAAACATATTGATACCAAGAGTCAATATAGAGTATCTACTAAGGAAGAATAGAAGACTAAAGTGGATTTTATGTTATCTTAGACTACCATGGTAGCTTGAGTTTGGATGGGAAGATCAAGACACAAATATGTTGTATGTGGAAGGTTTGAAACATAACCTTATTAGTGTTTTTAAAATGTGAAATCAAGGAAACACACTAACATTTCATGATAGAGGATGTGAGATAAGGAGAGACAAATTAGGAAAGCTAATTATCAATGCTAAGAGGAATGAGAACAATCTATATGTCTTCAATGAGATAAAATAGGAGAGATGATTTATGCTCAAGATAGATGAAATTTGGATATGTCATAGAAGGTTAGGTCACCTAAACATAGATAATCTAATTAAGATAAGCACTAAAACATCTATGAAGAACATTCTTAAGATCACAAAACCTAAAAACATATTTTGCAAAGCATGTGAACATGGTAAGCAGACTAGAAGAAGGTTCAAGAAGGAGTAGTCTAGTACTAGACCCTTAGAGTTAATACATATTAATATTTATGGGCCTAAAATAATTTAAATCATTAAAGGAGATAGATACTTCATGTTTTAGATTAAGGTAAAAACAGGTTTTGAAGGGGCCCTGAAACCCTTAACATCATATAGATAAAAACCTTAAGCACACCCAGGAAACAAAATAACCTGGAACCAAAACAAACAAAACCAGATTAACCAGTAATCTGAAGACAGCTAACAAAAGCTTGGCAAATAATAACAAATAGTTATTATTTTTTTTTACAAGACCTAAGTTTCATATCTAGGGGTGGGACCAAAATCTTAGATTTTTTCCTCTTAACCGTAGTCCAGCCATCCTCTACCTTAGCTGCCTTTGCAACCCAATCCTCTGGAGGCCAAGAATCATGAAGCCCAGGGGGTGAAAGAACCTCAGCCAAAACCTTCGGAGAACCAGCCAATAAATGACTCCTAGGAGAGTCCATCAAAACAGGGGGAGGAGCCACCACCACCTTAGAAATCGGTTCAGGAAGATTACATAATCCAGTCTCCACCGAACCTTCAACAGGTACAGTCTCCAGCTGAGACTCCTGATCCGTTGAAGCAAATAATATACTCTTTTCATTCTCATTCTCAGAATCAGTCGAAGCTTCCTCAGGTTGTTCTGCAATATAGTGATCATGCTCAGTTTCAGCCCACCAAGAAGGAGACCTTCTGGGTTTGGATTTCCTTGCAGTGCACTGGGCAACAATATGCCCCGTTAGGTGGCACTTTCTACATCTGAAAGGTAGCCCTTCGAAATCTAGCATTTGCATCCAAGATCCCCTAGGGGTATCCAGACAAATCACCTCAGGGAGGCCCTTAGAAACATCCACCTCAACCATAATGCGAGCACAGGTCGATCTGAAATACCCCTTGGTTTTTGCATCCACAAATAAAAATTCCCCTATGGCATTTTCGATGGTTTTAAACACTAATTCATGCCATAAATGCAATGATAAATTAGGGAGCCAAACCCAGACAGGGATCTTGTTGAAAGTTTTTGTAACAGGATTGAAATCCATATGCCACCATTTAGCGAAGAGAGGGTATTTACCTTCCCAGAAGAAGTCTCTGTTGGAAAGAATAGTCTTCCTATCCTCAACAATGTGAAATAAAGCTATGAAAAAACCTTTACCACAAGGATAAATTTTTACATTACCATCTATAAGTGGCAGCCATGTCTGGGTTATCCACCATGTAAATCGGCATAAGATGGCCAACATCCATGAAATCTACATATAGCCGTAGACTTTGAAAAGTACTCTGCCTGATCAAAGATTTCTTTAACAGTATCAGCATCAAGATTCACCCTGACAGGGTTTAAAGCACTTACAGGTGTTTCGTTGAGTCTCCCAGCAGAAGCATGGTGTTCCACAGAATGAATTTCGGCTTCAAAAGCAGCCACGTCCATATAAGACCTTCCCTTTTACCTAGGGACGGACCCAAAAATAGGGGAGCCTTTTCCAAGATCCATAAAAGGAGAAGAGCCCCCTTCCACAACCAAGATCCTATCCCCATTCACTGGTGAGGTATTAGCCACACCAGTGGCCGGATCTATAGCAACCTGAGCCAACCTTGGAGTCTGCACTCGCACCTGAGTGCCCATAGCATTTAAAAATTCCATGCGCACGCAGGGAACAGGGGCAGGCGCACGCTGGGAGCGTTCAAAAAAAATATGAAAATGAATGTTAATTAATGATAGATACTTCATGTTACTCATAGATGACTACATAAGAATGACATGGGTAGCATTCTTGAGAGAAAATTTAAAATCTCTTGACAAGTTCAAGGAATTCAAGTCTCTTGTTGAGAATGAGAAGAATAAGAAGATCAAGTTTCTAAGATATAATAAAGGAGGAGAGTTTTGGTCCAATGAGTTTTATTACTTCTATGAGGTTCATAGAATAAGGAGATAGTTCTCAACATTTAAGACACCTCACCAGAATGAGGTAGTAGAAATAAATAATATGACACTTTAAGAGATGGCCATAACTATGCTAAATGAGTTTATTTTATCTGATGGATATTGGAGAGAGATAATAAGCACTATAGTCTACATTTTTAATAGAGTATAAATAAGGAATAATTGCAACAAGAATCCTTATGAAATGTGGAAAGGTGGGACACTTTAGAATGTTTGGGAGTAAATGTTTAATCAAAAGAGATGATGAATACATAGGAAATTTTGATTCTAAATATGATGAAGGTATATTCTTAGGATACTCATCAATGAGCTCAACATATATATGTTATAACAAAAGGTTATAAAAGATAGTAGAGAGAACCAATGTGAATATTGATGAGATAAGGAAATCACACTCATAATCAAAGGATACTTTAGAGAATCTAGACTTTAATAATGAAGAGGAAACTATATACGTTGATGAGGAGTAATAATAATTTGAGGAGAGATAGGACTCAAAAGGCCCCTCAAGACAAATTCAAAGAGATCATCTTGAATCTCAAATCATTGGCAATAAGAATGCATGCATGTAAATAAGGAGGAGACTGGTAATTAATCTAAATAAAGATAATGTTAATCTATTATCTAAGATTAAAACTAATAATCTTATAAAAGCAAGCAAATGTAAATTTTGGATAGGTGCTATGAATGAGGAGTTAGACCAAATAGATAAGCATGAGGCTTATGAACTACTTACCAGACCTAAATATAATAATGTCATTGGGACAAGATGGGTGTTTAGAAATAAGTTGAATGAATAGGGAGTAGTCACTAAAAACAAGTGTAGATTGGTATGGAAGGGATATACACAAGTTGAAGGGATAGACTTTGACGATACCTTTAAACCATTAGAAAAATTGAAGGCCATAAAATTATTTCTAACATATGCAAGATTCAAAGGGTTCAAGTTATACCAAATGGATGCAAAATCTACCTTTTTGAATGGGAATTTAGAAGAGGAGGTGTACATAGAGTAACTTGAGGGGTTCTCACTATCAGGTGACAAGGACTCTATTTGTAGATTGAAAAGACTCTTTTTGGTCTAAATCAAGCTCCTAGAGCTTGGTATGCTAGGTTGGATAAGTATTTATTGGATAAAGAATTCAAAAGAGTAGTTGTATATTGTAATCTATACATAAAGTTAGAAGATAACCATCAGTTGATTGTAGTTGTCTATGTGGATTACATCATATTTGGTGAAAATAATTAGAACATGAATAAGGGATTTATAGAGGTGATGATTAAAGAGTTTGACATGTCCATGGTAGGATTACTATCATTATTTCTTGGGTTCTAATCACTTGATCTGAAAATGGTATAATCAATTCACAAGCCAAGTACATAAGAGAGATGTTGAAGAAGTTTTAGATGGAATATTTCAAGGTAGTTAGTAAACCTATGATCTTAGGGTGTAAGTTGAGGAGGAATTTGAGTCTTCAAAGGTAAATTAGATGTCATATAGTTTAATGGTTGGAAAGTTACTATACACCACTACTTCTAGACTTGACATAATGCAAGCAATAGGTCTTGTGGGAAGGTTTCAAGTAGATCCAAAGGAAAATTATCTAAAAGAATTCAAAAGGATATTAGGTATCTAAAAGGGAATATGAAGTATGGTTTTTGGTATTCAAGGATCAAGGAGTTAAATTTGACAACCTATATACATGCAGACTAGGTAAGAAGTCTAGATGATAGGAAAAGCACCAGTGGAGGATCCTTCTTAGGTGGGTGCCTAGTTTCATGGATAAGGAAGAAGCAACCATCAGTAGTATTATACACTTGTAAGGATAAGTAAATTATATAAAATTCATTTTTCACTCAGATTCTATGGATGAGATAGACCCTAAAAGACTACATGGTGGAGTATGATGGTCCTAGCCCTATCTATTATCACAATACAAGTGATATAAGCATCTCAAAGAAACCTGTCATGCACTCAAGAACTAAGTACATTCTCAATAGGTATCATTTTATAAGAGATCAACTAGGTGAATAAAGTGTTATACTTGAATATGTTTCTACATAGGATCATATTACATATATTTTGACCAAACCACTTCCAAAGGTAACATTTGAATACCTAAGACAAGAATTCGGGGTTAATTCCTACCACAATCAATCATTGAAGAAGACAAGTACTTAGGGGGAGATAATCATGACCATTATAATTAAGAATTGGTGACTTTCCCCAAGAAGGTATGCATCAATTTAGGGGGAACATGTTTGTATTTTGTCTTAGAAACTCCTAAACCTATGTTCTGAGTATTTGTTTTCAAAAAGTATGATGCAAGGAGTTATAAAAATCACTTTGTCATTTATGTCAATGGGGGATAAAGAAAAAAATGGGGAGATAAGAATGATAATTTTTAATTATGTTTTTCCATAAATGACAAAGGGGGATATTTTTTAGCATTGTTCCTATTGTTGAGGTTTGGGATTGATGTCAAAGGTTATTGAGAAGGTCTTCATGAGGTATTTGATGAGTGTAGCTATGAGAGAGTATATTGACCAGTATTGTAGATATTTTGAGAATGTAATATATGATTTATTTATTTTATTATGACTTCATGAGTGATCTGAAGGTCAACATGGAAGGTCATTGTCATCAACGTTATCAAGTACTTGAGCCTTGTAGTATCTTGACAAGGTATGTGCATAAAATGCCTAGTCTTTTGCATGAAGGAGCATGATGGATAAGTGAAATGAGTGAACACATGAATGATTGGTTGTATTAGGTTTATTTAACATGTAATTAAAGTATTTAAGCACTCATAAGAGTTTTAGGGTGAGCTTATAGGGGTAAGACCTACAGATCAAGTCTATAACTAAACCATTTCTAGACCTTATTTGGCCTAACGAGGCATCATGGTCTATTTTCAAGGAATATGAAGGATGTTTAAAACTATTTAATCATGAGATATGTTTCTTGAGTATGTGAGTGTGGTGGAGAGTGCATGGAAAGAGGCAAGAATGTTAGTTTTAAGGCCTAATGTGGTTTGTAGGTCAAAGTAAGCAAAGAGAGAGAGAGAGTATGGCCTAATGGGGTATGAGGTTATATTTCAAAGGAAAGTATGGATATATGTTTTTTCAATAATTTTTACAAATTTTAAAGTTATGGTTTACAATAAAAGACATGAAAAGTGGTTTTGAGGTCTCTTGAGTGCATAGAATGAAGTGTTCTCTATACAGAGAAGGTTTTTGTTGTTTTCATTAGCTCATCAAAAATATACATGGGAACATATGTTATTAATGGTATATGGGTAAGGTTCATATCTCAAAATTATAATAATTTATTTTGGTTTTAAGGGTCATGCTTTATGAATGATTATTAAGAAGGAAAATAGGTTTAAACCCTCTTAGAAACCTAATGAGGACCTGATATTGAAGATGTTGATCAAAAATTCCAAGAATAGATTTGTATGTTAATGCAATATAATGGATTTTTTATTAAAATATCCTAGGAAAATTAATGTGTGTTTGAGTTATTAGGTGGGTGAGTAGACCCTATAAAAAGTGCACATTTCTGAAAGAGTTACTATAGTAGTCAGAGTTAACCAAGTCAATGTATGAAAATATATAGAGGATGAAGTTAGAGACTCATGTTTAATTTAAATTAAGTTTTTTAGAATTCTATATCTTTCAAGTGTGATAAACTTGTCATCCAATTTATCCAGTCATAACAGGCCTAATGGTGGAAACATTGAGAAATCTAGGCAATAGTGAGAAGATGATTAGGGATGTGTTATCATGAAATAGTGATGAAATAAATTACATTGATATGTTTTTTATTAATTTTAATACATGTTAATTTTTTTAACAATTTTTTAAATTCATTTGTTGTAGTGAAAAATTGTTCATAAGTTGACCTATCTAGTTTAGATGAGATAATGAGATATAAGGTTATGAGATTGATCTAAAAGACCAATATTACCATTTGACCATATTATATTTATATATATAAATGGTATAATAATATAATAGTATCATATAAATTCATAAAAATTCATTTAATATGTATATACAGGTATTGGAGTCTGAGTCACCATGACTGGTCTTTAAGGAAAACTAGTAGTTCTGCGTGAGCAAGATGTAGGAATGTTTTTGAGTCCTTTTTTCCCTATGTAATAAAGTATAATGTACTTAGTGAATTTATATATGTATTTGAGTTTTTTTTTAATATTATTTATTTTCATGGTTTTATTTTTAACAATTATGTTATCTTTAGTTGTTTAAGATAGACCTTTATGTGTGTGTGAAGGCCTAATATATATAGTACTAATGGCATACTTCAAGTGGTGATTTGAGATTAAAAAGTGTCACAAAAATAAGATGAGATTATTATAGGTATATATGAGTGGAATATGAAGTTTTATTTCCATATATTTATTATTAAAGTGTTCCAAGGAGATCAAAGGGTAATGTGTACTAATGAAGGCCTAATTGAATTAGGTCTCCTTAAGGCCCAAAGAAGGATTTGGTCCATTTGAGATATGGATGACATAATTTAATGATTTATTAATGTTTTTGGAATGAAATAAGGCCTATTTTGTGGAAAATATAAGTTGGCAAGATTATGTGGCCAATCAAGAGCTGTATGACTAAGAGCTTAGTATAAGACCAATGCATAATAGGCCTATTTGACTAGTTAGACAAGTGAGAAAAAATGAAGTTTATAGAAATTTTAAGGGATTATGGAGGTATTATACAACATAATAAGGTGTATAAAAACTATCATGAAGATAAAATAGGTGGAATGTAGTTTAATATCAAGGTCATATGACCTAATTTGTCTTGAAGAAACCTAGTTGAGCAAAGGAGGCTAGAAAGTAGTTTGAGAGGGATAAAAGATAGAGAAGAGATGAAAAAGGTGATCATAATATATTGTATGATAAAAAGGTATAATAAAGGTGATAAAATAAATCATATGGTTGAATTGGTGTTGAGTTATCTAGGGGTTTGGATCCTCCTTAGAAGTTGGTGCTTGTTAAAGCTTAGTTGGGTTGGGGCTTAACTAGTTAGGGTTGGTGCTCCATGTGGAGTTGGTGTTTCAAAAATTTGTAACATTTTGATTTATAAGACTATAGTACATTTTTATAGATTATTGGGTTGTCTTTCCCTTGAGGTTTTCCCACTCATATGTGTGTTTTTGTGTTATGCTCATGTGAATGACTCTTTATACATTGCTATATCTTTTTATTGCCTTAATGGTTCAAGGAATGTTAAAGTACATGTGAAATAAAGTTTTAAGAGACTAATTCACCCCCCTCATGCACCTTCCCCTGCCCCCCAACACCCTCTTAGTCATTATGTTTCCAAAAATTAGTATTAGATCCTAGTCTTTTGAATCAATTCTAATGGCTTGAAGGTGATCATCAGAAGCACAAGATACCTAATGATAAAAAAGACTAAGAAAACATATATGATGAACAAGTCTACTATGATAGTGAAGAAGGATAAGTTTAACTAGACTTTGAAGATGAGCTCATAATATCCATTAATTATTTTAAGCATCAAAATAAGACTATCAAGGATGTTAGGAGTCAGTTAGAAGGTGTTAACACAAGGTTTAGGTTAAAGGAAGTTTAGTATGACTAGTTGAAGATAGAGCTAGATTCCTTGAAGGTTGAGTATGAGTAGATCATAGACAAGATGAACAATTTGAGAAAGAACATGAGAAGGTAAAACAAAATAAGAGTACTAATATGAAAATACCAATTAGGTATCCTAATGCAATAAGGGATAAGCTATCATGGAACCATGGGAAGAGGAATAATTAGTTAAGAGGTAAGTATAGAAATGTTTATTGTTATAGTTGTCATAATATGGGACACATTTCAATATTTTTTATAATAGAGCTAGAAGGCCCTTAATATTCAACAAGATATATTAATCTCTTAAAGTACATGATAAGGGTCAAACATTGGTATGGAAGCCAGTATAAGTTAGGACTGAACATATTGAGATAAAGGTTCAATATGGAGTATTTTTTAAGGAAGAATAGAGGACTAAAGTGGATTCTATGCCAGCTTAGACTACCTTTCACATTCAAGATGAAGGCATGAAATGGTGTATATATAGTGGTTGATCAATCCAAATGATAGGAGACAAAAATAATTTCATCTCTTTAAATAAGAATGTTACAAGAATAGTGAGGTTTGGAGATAATACAAATGTCAATATAGATATCAAGGGTATCTTGAGTTTGGACAATGAGAAGACCAAGACACCAAATTTTTTATATGTGGAAGGTTTGAAATATAACCTGCTTAGTGTAAGTCAAACAAGTAATGAAGGACATAAACTAGCCTTTCATGATAGAGGATGTGAGATAAGGAAAGCCAAATTAGGAAGGCTAATTTCTAATGCTAATAGGAATGAGAACAATCTATATATCTTTAATGAGATCAAGAAGGAGAGATGATTTATGAGCAAGATGGATGAAATTTAGCTATGTCACAGAAGGTTAGGTCACTTAAACATTGAAAATCTAGTCAAGATAAGCACTAAAAATCCTATGAAGAACATGCCTAAGATCACCAAACCTATAAGCATACTATACAAAGCATTTCAACATGGTAAGTAGACTAGAAGAAGGTTCACATTGAAGGAGTAGTCTACTACTATACCCTTAGAGTTAATACATACTAATATTTATGGCCCTACAAGAATTCAAATCATTCAAAGAGATAAATATTTCATGTTACTCATAGATGACTACACAAGAATGACTTGGGTAGCATTCTTGAGAGAAAAGTTAAAATCTCTTGATAGGTTTAAGGCATTCAAGTCTCTTGTTGAGAATGAGAATAATGGGAAGATCAAGAGTCTAAGATATAACAAAGGAGGAGAGTTTTAATCCAATGAGTTTGATGACTTCTTTGAGGTTCATGGAATAAGGAGATTGTTCTTAGCATCTCAAAAACATCAATAGAATGGGGTAGTGGAAAGAAATAATAGGATAGTTCAAGAGATGGCCAGAACTATGCTAAATGAGTTTATATTATCTAATGGATATTGGAGAGAAGCACTACGCACTATAGTCTACATTATGAATAAAGGACAAATAAGGACTGATGGTAAAAAGACTCCTTATGAACTATGGAAAGGTAGACCTACTAATATGGAACACTTTAGAGTGTTTGGGAGTAAATGCTTAATCAAAAGAGATGATGAAGACATAGGAAAGTTTGATTCTATAACTAATCAAGGTATATTCTTAGGATTTTCATCAATGATAATAGCCTATAGATGTTATAACAAAAGGTTACAAAATATATTATAGAGCAACAATGTGAAGATTGATGAGACAAAGAAATCATACTCACAATCAAAGGATATTTTAGAGAATCTAGACTTTAATAATGAAGAGGAAACTATATAGGTTGATGAGGAATAATAATAATTTAAAGAGAGACAGGACTCAAAAGGCACCTCAAGACAAATTCAAAGATTTAATCTTGAATCTCAAATAATTGACAACAAGAATGCATGCATGTAAATAAGGATGAGACTAGTAATTAATCTAAATAAAGATAATGTTACTCTATTATCTAAGATAAAAACTAATAATCTTATAAAATCAAGCAAAGATAAATTTTGGATAGGTGCTATGAATGAGGAGTTATACCAAATAGATAATATTGAGAATTATAAACTACTTACTATGTTTAAATACAATAATGTCATTGGGACAAAATGGGTGTTTAGAAATAAGTTGAATGAATAGGGACAAGTCATTAGAGATAAGGATAGATTGGTATGCAAGGGATATGCACAAGTTGAAGGGATAGATTTTAAGGAGACCTTTGCACCAATAGAAATATTTGAGGTCATGAAATTGTTTCCAACTTATGTAGGATTAAAAGGGTTCAATTTATACCAGATAGATGTCAAATATTCCTTTTCGAATGGGAATTTAGAAGAGAAGGTGTACATAGAGTAACTTGAGGGGTTCTCACTATCAGGTGACAAGGACTATGTTTGTAGATTGAAAAATATGATTTATGGTCTAAATAAAGATCCTAGAGCTTGGTATGCCAAGTTAGACATGTATTTATTAGATCAAGGATTCAAAATAAGAGTTGAAGATAGTAATCTATACATAAATTTAGAAGATGACCATTAGTTGATTGTAGTTATCTATGTGGATGACATCATATTTGGTGTAAATAATGAGAACATGACAAAGAGATTTGTAGAGGTGATGAAGAAATATTTTGAGATGTACATGTTAGGATAAATATCATTATTTTTTGGGTTTTAAATCATTCAATCTAAAAAAGGTATATTAATTTCACAAGCCAAGTACATAAGAGAGATGTTGAAGAAGTTTATGATGAAAGATTGCAAGGCAGTTAATACACCTATGATCATATGGTGTGAGTTAAGAAAGGAAGATGAGTCTCTAAAATGATATTAGATGTAATATAGGTCAATGATTGGAAGTTTATTATACACCACTTTCTCTAGACCTGACATGATGTAAGCAGTAGGTCTTGTGGGAAGGTTGTAAGTAGATCCAAAGGAAAATAATTTTCAAGAATTTAAAAGGACACTTAGGTATTTCAAGGGGACTATAAAGTATGGGTTGTGGTATCCAAGGAGAAAAGAGTTAAATTTTACAACCTATATAGATAAAAACTAGGTAATAAGTCTAGATGATAGAAAAAGTACCAGTGGAGGATCTTTCTTCTTAGGTGGGTGTCTAGTTTCATGGATAAGCAAGAAGCAACCATCAATACTATTATCCACTTGTGAGGCTGAGTATATTCATAAAATTTATGTTTCACTTAGGTCCTATGGATGAGATAGAACCTAAAATACTATAAGGTGTAGTATGATGGTCCTATCCCTATCTATTGTGATAATACAAGTGTTGTAAGCATGTCAAAGAAACCTATCATGCACTCAAGGACTAAGCACATTCTCAACTGATATTATTTTCTAAGAGAGTAGGTAAGTGAACAAAGTGTTGTATTTGAATATGTTTCTACATTGGATAAAATTAAAGACATTTTTACCAAACCACTTCCAAAGGTAACATTTGAACACCTAAGATAAGAATCGGTTGAAATTCCTACCACAATCAATCATTGAAGAAGATAAGTACTTAGGGGGAGATAATAATGATGATTATATACAAGAATAGGTGTTTTTTCCAATAAGGTATACATGGAAATATGGGTATCATGTTTGTATTTTGTCTTATAAACTCATAGACTTGTGTGTTGAGTATTTTTTTTCTAAAAGTGTGATCTAAGGAGTTATAAACATCACTTTATCATTTATGTCAAAGGGGGAGAAAGACCAAAATATGAGGAGATAAGAATGATTAGTTTGTAGTATGTTTTCCCATCAATGACAAAGGTGGATATTTTTTAGCATTATTCCTATTGTTGAGGTTTGGAATTTATGTTGTCATTGATGTCAAAGGTTTTTGAGAAGGTCTTCATGAGGTATTTGATGAGTGTAGATATGAGTATATCGATAAGTATTGTATTGATTATGAGAATGTAATATATGATTGGTATATGTTCTTATGATTGCATTAGTGATGTTAAGGTCAACACAAAAGGTCCTTGATGTCAAAGTTGTCAAGTGTCTGAGCCTTGTAGTATCTTGACAAGGTATGTGCATATAATGCTTAGTCTTTTGCAAAAAGGATCATGATGGATTGGTGAAATGAGTGAAAAAATCATGAGTGGTTGTATTAGATTTATTGAACATATATTTGAAGTATTTAATCATTCATAAGAGTCTCAGGGTGAGCCTACAGGGGTAGGACCTATAGATCAAGTCTACAACTAGACCATTTCTAGACCCTACTTGGCCTAATGAAGCATCATGATTTATTTGTAAAGCATATTAAGTATGTATGTATGGAATTATTTACTCATTAGATATGTTTATTTTTTATGTGAGTGTGGTGGAGAGTGCATGGAAAGAGGCATGAATGTTAGTTTTAAGGCCTAATGTGGTTTGCAAGTCAAGGTCTAAGCAAGCAAAGAGATAGAGTATGGCTTAATTGGATATGAGGTTATATTTCAAAGGATTTTATGTATATAATAGTTTTTTTATAGGTATTATATATTTTTTCAATCATGTTCACAAATTTTAAAGTCATAGTTTACAATAAAAGGCATGAAAAGTGGTTTTGAGGTCTCTCGAGTGCACAGAATGAAGGGTTCTCTACCCAATAAGGTCTTTCTTATTCTCATTAGCTCATAAATCCTCTGCATGGGAACCTAAGTTATTCATGATATATTTATAATGGTATTATCTCAAAATTATATGCATTTTTCTAGTTTGAAGGGCCATGTTTTATGAATGATTGTTAAGAATGGAAATATGTTTAAACCCTCTTAGAACCCTCATAAGGACTTGATATTGAATATGTTGACCAAAAGTGCCCAAAATGGATTGGTATTATTAGGTAATATTATGGGGTCTTTATTCAACTCTCCTAGACACCTTTAGGTGTGTTTAAGTTGTTAGGTGGGTGACTAGACCCTAGAGAAAAGTGCACATTTCTTAGAGATTTACTTTAGTAGTCAAAGTTGACCAAGTCAAATTATGAAAATGGATAGAGTATGAAGTTACATAATCATTTTTAATGTAAATAATTTTTTTTATATATGTTACATCCCTCAATTATGCTAAAATGGTAATCCAATTTAGTCAGTCATAATAGGTCTAATGGTAGAAACATTGAGAAATCTAGGTAGTAGTGAGAAGATGATTAGGGATGTGTCATCATGAAATAGTGATGAAATAAATGAATGAAGATGTTGTTAATTAATTTTAATAAATTTTAAAGTTTTTAATAATTTTTTTAGGTTAGTGGTTATATTGAAAAAGTTACTCATAAGTTGGCATGTCTAGTTCAAATGAGATAATGAGATATAAGGTTATGAGATTGATCTTTAAGACCAATATTGTATTTTGACCATATTATATTTATATATAAAAATTATAAAATTATCTCATATTATCATATAAATTCATTAAAATTGTATTAATATGTATATACATGTGTTAGAGGTTTGAGTCACCATGATTGGTCTTTAAGGAAAAGTAGTAGTTCTAAGTGAGCAAGTTGTAAGAGTAATTTTGAGTCCTTTTTCCCCATGTAATAAAGTATAATTCACTTGGTGAATTTTTTTAGGTATTTTAGGTTATTTTAATATTAATTATTATCATTTTTATTTGGATAAACATTGTGTTATCTTTAGTTGTTCAAGACAGACCTTTTTGTGCATGTGAAGGCCTAATGTAAACAATACTAATGGTGTACTACAATGGTGATTGGAGATAAAATATGTCATGGACATAATATGAGATTATTATGGGTATATTTGAGTGGAATATTAAGTTTTACTTCCATTTATGAAGTTTTAAAGTCTTCCAAGGAGATAAAAGGGTAACATGTACTAATGAAGACCTAATTGAATTAGGTCTCCTTAAGGTCTAAAGAAGGATTTGGTCCATTTGATCTTTGAATAACATAATGTAATGATTGATTTATGTTTTTATAATATAATAAGGCCTGTTTTTTGTGAAATATATGTGGTCAAGTGTGTATTTATGACCAATAGGTGTCTGAGCAAGAGCCTAGTATAAGAACAAGGCCTAATAGGCTTGTTTGACTAGTTAGAAAAGGAGAGAGAAAAAGTGAAGTGTCAGCACTTTTAAGAGATAAAATAGATATTTTAAACCATAAAAATGGTGTATAATAATTATAATAAAGATATAATATGTGGAATATATTTTAATATAAAGGTCATATGACCTAATCTATCTTGAAGAGACCTAATTGAGCAAAGGAGGCTAAAAGGCAATTTGAGAGGGATAGAAGAAAGAGAAGAGCTTAAGAAGGTGATAATCATATATTATATGATAAAAAATGTATACTTAATTTTATTAAATAAATCATTTTGATGATTTCATTTTGAGTCACCTAGGGGGCTGGAGCCTCCTTGCAAGTTGTTGTTTGTTAAAGCTTAGTTGGGTTGGTGCTTAGCTAGTTAGGGTTGGTGCTCCATGTGGAGTTGGTGATTCACAAATTTGTGATATTTTAAATTATATTAATGTATTAAATTTATAGGTATAATTGGTTTTACTTCCCCTTGAGGTTTTCCCACTCATGTGTGTTTTTGTATTATGCTCATGTGAATGACTCTTTATGCATTGTTATATCTTTGTATTGCCTTGATGGTTCAAGGAATGTTAAAGTACATGTGAAACAAAGTTTTAAGATATTTTTTCACCCCCACATTCAATTATTATGTTTAAAACAATTTTTATTATAGCTTGGTAATTTTAAGCAAGTATAATAGATTGAAGATGATCTTAAGAAGCACAAGATGCTAGTGATAAAAAAGAAGAAGACAACATATATGATGAATAAGTCTAATATGATAGTGAAGAAGGAGAAACTGAAGTATACCTTTAATTTTATCTCATAAGTGCCATTTATGATTTGAAGCATCAAAATAAGACTATCAAGGATCTTAGGAGTCATTTAGAAGTGTTAACATAAGGTTTAGGTCAAAATAAGTTGAGTATGACCAATTGAAGGTAGAGATAGATTCCTTGAAGGTTGAGCATGATAAAATCATAGATAAGATGAACACTCTTGATAAAGAGCATGAGAAGTTATAACAAGCCTAGAGTAATAACCTAAAAATACCAATCAAGCAACCTAATACAATAAGGCATAAGTTATCATGGAATATTGGGAAGAGGAGTAATCAGTCAAGAGGTAAGTACATAAATGTTGTTTGATAAAGTTGTCATAATATGGGACATATGACAAGATTTTATTCTAATAGATTTATAAGGACCTCAAGATTCAACAAGATATATGAATTTCTTAGAGTTCATGAGAAGGGTCAAACATTAGTATAGAATCCAAATTAAGTTATGACTAATCATATTGAGACCAAGAGTCAAGATGGACTATTTTCTAAGGAAGAGCATAAGACTAAAGTGGATTCTATGCTAGCTCAGATTGCCTTTCACATGCAATATGAAGGCATAAAATGGTATATAGATGTGGTTTTTCAACCCACATGACATGAGACAAAAATAATTTCATCTATTTAAAGAATAATGATACAATAATAATGAGGTTTGGAGACAACATAACTGCCAATAGAATTGGCAAGGGTATCTTGAGTTTAGATAATGGGAATACCAAGACATAAAATGTGTTGTATGTATAAGGTTTGAAACATAATCTACTTACTAAATGTCAAATGTGCAATGAAGGATAGGTAATAACCTTTCATGATAGATGATGTGAGATAAGGAGATCGAAATCACTAAGGATAATTTACAATACTAAGAGGATTGAGAATGATCCATATGTATTCAATGAGATCAAGAAAGAGAGATGATTTATGATTAATATGGATGAAAGTTGGCTATGGCACAAAAGTCTAGGTCACCTAAACTTTGACAATGTATTCAAGATAAGCATTAAAAAGTCTATGAAGAACATGCCTAAGATCACCAAAGCTACAAACATACTTTACAAAGCATGTCAACATGGTAAGCAGACTAGAATAAGGTTCAATTCCAAGGAATACTCTACTACTAGACCCTTAAAGTTAATACACACTAATCTATGTGGGCCTAAAATATTTTAAATCATTCAAGTACATAGATACTTCATGTTACTCATAGATGACTACACAAGAATGACTTGGGTAGTATTCTTGAGATAAAAGTCAAAAGTTCTCGACAAGTTCAAGGCATTCAAGGCTCTTGTTGAGAATGATAAGAATGGGAAGATCAAGTGTCTAAAATCTATCAGAAAAGGATATATTTGGTCCAATGAGTTTGATGACTTTTGTGAGTTTCATGGAATAAGGAGATAATTCTTAGCAACTAGAACACCTTAGTAGAATGGGGTAGTGAAAAGAATGAATAGCATAGTTCAAGAGATAGCTATAACTATGATAAATGAGTCTATATTATCTGATGGATATTAGAGATAGGTAGTAAGAACTATAGTCTAAATTTTTAATATAGGACAAATAAGGACTAATGGTAATAACACTCCTTATAAATTGTGGAAGGGAAGACCTACTAATATGGAACACTTTAGAATGTTTGGGAGCAAATGTTTCATCAAAAGAGATGATGAATACATAAGAGAGTTTGATTCTAGATTTGATGAAGGTATATTATTAGGATATTTATCAATGAGCTCAGCCTATAAATATAATAACAAAATGTTATAGAATATAGTAGAGAGCACCAATGTGAATATTAATGAGACAAAGAAATCACACGGTCAAAGGATAATTTAGATAATACATACTTTAAAAATGAATATGAAACTATATAGGTTGATAAGGAAGAATAATAAGTTGAGGAGAGATAGGACTCAAAAGTCCCCTCAAGATAGATTCAAAGAGATCATCTTCAATCTCAAATCATTGGCAATAAGAATACAAGTATGAAAACAAGGAGACTCGTAAGTAATCTAAATCAAGAGAATGTTGCTCTATTATCTAAGATTGAATATAAGAATCTTATATAAGAAAGAAAAAAAAAATTAGGATAGGTGTTATGAATTAGGAGTTAAGCCAAATAGAGAATAATGAGACTTGGGAACTAATTTGTAGGTCTAAAGACAAGAATGTCATTAGGACAAAATGGGTGTTTAGAAACAAGTTGAATTAAGATGGATAAGTCACTAGGAACAAGGATAGATTGGTATGTAAGGGATATTCACAAGTTGAAGGGATAGACTTTGAGGAGAATTTTGTACTAGTAGTAAGATTGGAGGCCATTAGATTGTTTCTCGCATATGTAGGATTCAAAGGGTTCAAGGTATACTAGATGGATTTAAAATATGCCTTTTTGAATTGGAATTTGGAAGATGATATGTACATCTAGTAACCTAAGGAGTTCCCATTATCAGATGACAAGGAATATGTTTGTAGATTTAAAAATGCTCTTTATGGTCTACATAGTGTCCTAGAGCTTGGTATTCTAGGTTAGACATGTATCTATTGGATCAAGAATTTAAAAGAGGAGTTTTAGATAGTAATATATACATAAAGTCAAAAGAAAACCATCAATTGATTATATTTTTCTATGTGGATGGCATCATCTTTGGTGGAAACAATGAGAACACAACCAAGGGCTTTATAGAGGTGATGAAGAAAGAGTTTAAGATGTCCATGTTGGGAGAACTATCATTATTTCTTCGTTTATATATCACTCAATCTAAAAAAGGTATATTTATTTCACAAGCCAAGTACACAAAAGAGATGTTGAAGAAGTTTGAGATGGAATATTTCAAGGTAGTTAGTACACCTATGATCATAGTGTGTAAGTTGAGAAAGGAAGATGAGTCTCCAAAAGTCAATTAGATGTCATATAGGTAAATGATTGGAAGTTTGCTATACACCACTACCTCTAGACCTGACATCATGCAAGCATTAGTCCTATGGGAAGGTTTAAAGTAGATCCAAAGGAATATCATATATAAGCAGTCAAAATGATACTTAGGTATATCAAGGGGACTATGAAGTATGAGTTATGGTATCCAAGGAGAAAGGAGTTTAATTTGATAGCCTATATAGATGAAGACTAGGAAAGAAGTATAGATGATAGAAAAAGTACCAATGGAGGAGCCTTCTTCTTAGGTAGGTGTCTAGTTTCATGGATAAGCAAGAAGCAACCATGAGAATCATTATCCACTTGTGAGGATAAGTACATTGAAATATCTTCATGTTGCATTCAGGTCATATGGATGAGATAGACCCTAAAAGACATTCAAGTGGAGTATGATGGTCCTAGCCCTATCTATTGTGATAATACAAGTGATATAAACGTCTCAAGAAACCATATCATGCACTCAAGGACTAAGCACATTCCCATTAGGTATAATTTTCTAAGAGATCACATAAGTGAAAAAAGTGTCAAAATTGAATATGTTTCTACATAGGATCAGATTGCATACATTTTGACCAAACCACTTCTCAAGGTAACATTTGAACACCTAAGGCATGAATTGGGTGTAATTACTACCCATAGAAATCATTGAAGAAGCCAAGTACTTAAGGGGAGATAAGTAGGATCATTATCTCTAAGAATAGGTGGGTTGTTCCAAGAAGGTATGCATGGAGATAGGGGGAAGATGTTTTTATTTTATCTCATAAAATCATAGTTCTATGTGTTGAGTATTTTTTTACAAGAAGTGTGATCCAAGGAGTTGAAAGACATCACTTTATCATTTATGTCAAGGGGGAGAGTGACTAGAATAACAAGATAAGAATGAATAGTTTCCAATATTTTTTGCCACTGATGAAAAAAGGGATATTGTTGAGCATTTTTCATATTTTTGAGGTTTGGAATTAATGTTGTCATTGATGTTAAAGGTTATTGTCTTCATGGGGTCTTTGATGAGTGTAGCTCTGAGAGAGTATATTAATCAATATTTAAGTGATTTTAAGAATGTAAGATATGATTGGTATATATTATTATGAATTCATGAGTTGTATGAATTTTTTACATGGAAGGTCCTTATTGTCAAAGTTTTCAACTGATTGAGCTTTAAAGTATCTTGACAAGGCATGTGCATAAAATGACTAGTCTTGTGCATGAATGACCATGATGTCTTGGTGAAATGAGTGCACACAAGAATGAATGGTTGTATGAGGTAGATTTATCATATATTTATATCATTGGAACACTCATAAGATTATTATGGTGAGCCTATAAGGGTAGGACCTATAGAACAAGTCTATAACTAAACCATTTCTAGACCCTAATTGGCCTAATGGGGCATCATGATATATCTTCAAGGAATATGAAGGATGTATGTCACTCTTTAATCATTAGATACATTGATTTAGTATGTGAGTGTGGTCGAGAGTTCATGGAAATAGGCATGAAGGTTAGTTTTAAGGCCTAATGTGGTTTGCAGGTGGTCAAGGTCTAAGCAAGCAAAGAGAGTATGGCTTAAAGGGGTATGAGGTTATATTTAAAATTAAAGTATGGATATATGAGTTTTTTCAGAGGTATGATGTATTTTTCAATTATTTTCACAAATTTTGAAGTCATGGTTTGCAAGAAAAGGCATGAAAAGTGGTTTTGAGGTCTCTTGAGTGCACATAATGAAGGGTTCTCAACCTGATAATGTTTTTCTTATGCTCATTAGATAATAAAACCTATGCATGATAACATAATTTATTCATGGTATATTTTGAATTGTCCTATATAAAAATTACAAGCATTTGTTTTTTTATTGAAGGGCTATGCTTTATGAATGATTATTAAGAATGGAAACAAGTCTAAACCCTCTTAGAACCCTAATAAGGACCTGATGTTGAATATGTTGATAAAAAGTGAAAAAAATGGATTAGTATGATTAGGTAATATATTGGAGGTTTTATTAAACTCTCCCAGGCACCTGCAAGTGTGTTTGAGTTGTCATTATATGAGTAGACCCTAAAAGAAAGTGCACATTTCTCAGAGATTTGTCGTAGCAGTCAGAGTTGACAAAGTCAAAGTATGAAAGTGGATGGAGGAAGAATTTAGAGACTCATTTTATATGTAAATTAATTTTTATGGATAGGTTTTATCCCTCAATTATTCTAAACTAGTAATCCAAGTTAGCTAGTCACTAGCATGCCTAATGGTGGAAATAATGAGA
The DNA here is from genome assembly GCA_037957365.1 of Torreya grandis. Lineage (NCBI taxonomy): Eukaryota > Viridiplantae > Streptophyta > Pinopsida > Cupressales > Taxaceae > Torreya > Torreya grandis. The sequence continues at coordinate 64,025 of JARHVA010008343.1, forward strand.
AATCCAAGTAGCAGTGAGAAGATGATTAGGGATGTGTTATCATAAAATAGTGATGAAATAAAGTGACTAGATATTTTTTTTAATAATTTTAATACAAATTAATTTTTTGTATAAGTTTTGGAGGTTAGTGATTATAGTGAAAAATTTTCTCACAATTTGACTTGTCTGGTTCAGATGAGACATTGAGATATAAGTTTATGAGATTGATTTTCAAGACCAATATTTCCATTTTAAAATATTATATTTATATATAATAATGGTATAAATATATCATATGATCATATACATGAATCAAAATTCATTTAATATGTATATGTAGGTGTTGGAGGTCTGAGTCACTATGACTGGTCTTTAAGGAAAACTGGCAGTTCTAAGTGAGCAAATTGCAAGAGTGTTTTTGAGTCATTTTGAAATAATAAAAAAATATAATTCACTTGGTGAAGTTTTTAATATCTTCTAGGTTATGATCATATTATTTATTTTCATGGTTGTTGGATAAACATTGTGTTATCTTCAGTTATTCAAGATAGATCTTTCTGTGTGTGTGAAGGCCTAATGTAAATAATACTAATGGTGTACTTCAAGTGGTGATTGGAGATAAAAAGTGTCATAGACATAATATGAGTTTATTATGGGTATATTTGAGTTTCATATGAATTTTTCCTAATGTCTATTAATTTTTAAAGTGTTTCAATGAGATCAAAGGGTACTATGTACTAATGAAGGCCTAATTGTATTAGGTCTCCTTACGGCCTAAAGAAGGATTTGGTCCATTTGAGATATTATTTAACTAATTTAATTATTGATTAATGTTTTTGGAATTTATTATGGCATATTTTTTGGAAAATATAATTGGTCAAGTGTGTGTGGATGACCAAGAGGTATATGAGTAAGATCCTAGTATAAGAACATGGCCTAATAGGCCTAGTTGACTAGTTAGAGGAGTGAAAAAAAGTGAAGTATATATAACTGTAAATAGATAAAGGAGGTATTGTATAAAATAATAAGGGTTTATATAAAATATCATGAAGATATATAAGGTAGACTGTGGATGAATATCAAGGTCACATGACCTAATCTATCTTGAAGAGACCTAGTTGAGTGAAGGAGATGAAAAGGTAGTTTAAGAGGGATAAAAGAGAGAAAAGAGATGAATAAGGTGTAAATCATCTATTTTTTTTTATCAATAAGGTATAATTAAGGTTATAAAATCAATCATGTGGCTGAAATGGTGATAAGTCATCTAGGGGTTGGAGCCTCCTTGTAATTTGGTGTTTGTTAAAGCTTAGTTGGGGTTGGTGCTCCATGTGGAGTTGGTGCTTCACAAATTTGTGATATTTTGATTTATAGGACTGTATTCCATTTGTAAATATCAGTGGGTTTTATTTCCCTTGAGGGTTTCCCACTCATATGTGTGTTTTTATGTTATGCTCATATGAATGACTCTTTATGCATTACTATATCTTTGTATTGCCTTGATGGTTAAAGAAAGGGTAAAGTACATGTGGAATAAAGTTTTAAGAGATTTATTTACCCCTTCCCCTCTTATTCATTATGTTTCCAAGAATACTTGGTGGAATACATTATGAATCTAGATTATTTGGTGACCAATTCATTATACACCATGTAAATAGTGTGTAATGCACATACTATCCAGATCTAACCAATTGGCAGCCACTTCACCCATTCTAATATTATGGGAAGGAACACATGATACTGGGTTAGATCATTAACTTATAACCTCCAAGTATTTTCATTTTATAATTCCTAGTAGATGATGTGTAACATGCACTCTGTCCTGATCTAACCAACTAGAAACCAATCCATGCATCCTAATCATATTATAAATGAATATCTATTGTGATGATAGATCATTATTTATAAAACTCAACACATCTAATTGATTTGGGTGATTAGAAGGATATACAAGGATAAATTCCCTTTTTGTTTAAAAATAAAATTTGATTTATTTAAATACATTAGGAAATAATGTTACCAAGAAAGGATCTTGACATAGCTCATGATATCTCTAATCATTCAATAAGGGGTGTGCTCATGTTAGAAGACTCGACCAAGAATTTTCATATAAAAGGATTTATGTATTAAAATACATCTAACATGGGGAAGGGTAAATATCACAAAACAAGTTACATTTATTTAATAAAAACACAATCATAAAAATAAGACAAAATTTTAAAACATAAGCCAGGATTGTGATGAAAACTGAAATATTTACAAATGAGAAGGATGGACAACATGACTACACATGGACCATTCATGAGTTGGGAAAAATATAATCCCTTGAGAATAAAGTTTTGACAAGATTAGGACAACTTTATAAAGTCCATGAGAAAAAAATAGAAGCATGATTTTAACTAAATATATGGGATAAACATGAGGTATGAATGGGAATATAAATATGGATTCAAACACTTGACCACTCATATATTCCTTGTGAAAATAAGAAATATATTTTACCTTGATGTTTGAATTACTAAAAACATGAAACATGCCTCCAACGTATTTGATTTTTGGTAGTTCTTGAGTCTCTTTAAATGTGAATGGATAAACTAAATATTCTTTAGATGCCTCCAAAGGTGAACTTTGGAGCGAAACCTCACGGTGCTCAAAATGGCCAAAAAGTTCTTGATGGTTTTTTTTTGTCTCTTCTTGAAAATATTATTTGTGTTTGAGCTTGACATCATCATATAAATATTTTTTATAGATATGAAGACAACTATTTTCATGACCTATCTAATTTATGAGGCTAAATTTATATTTTTAATGCATTCTCATGTGACTTCTTTCTCTTGAGTTGAATGTTCAAGAGTTTATTTAGAGAACCGAATGAAGTAAATCTATTCCTCTATTATATTATTCACCATGTTGGAATCGAAACTGTCAATTTCATCCCTAACACTAAGAAATTTCTCTTTTTGTATTTGTTCCACATTGTGTAAGTTTTTTAGCGAGTAGGATTCTCTTATTTTGATTTGTATAACTCTATATAAATATTTTAATCTCTTGGGATCATAAAAAATTTCATGAATTAGATTTTATTTGAAAATGAAGATAAAAATGAAAACATTATTTATTGTATCATCACTTAAAAAAACCCAATCAACCCATAATTTAAGATCTTTTATAATATTTTGCTTGTTTCTTTTTTTTTCTTTTCACCACCCAGTATTTCCAAGGTATGCATATTTTAGTTTTAGTTGGAATTCCTTCATACTTGAAACAACAAATAAAAATATGACTAGTGATATCAAAGCTGAATATATCAAAAGCATGGACTACATTACAAAATTTCTAGACATAGTTTCAACAAAGTCACTAATCTTATTTTTCAATAGGAATATTCTTTTCAAATTATAGACATAAAAAACACCTATCAATTCCCAACATAATCACCAAAAACAATTGGTATAAATTTAGGTTGTTTTCTTATTTTTTGGTTTTAAGGCTCACCCAATAAGAAGTATTTTTTTTTATAATAACTGGATAAATCACAATTGAGATGGTGATTTATCTTTGCATTTGAGAGGGGAAGCTCCCTCATAGGATATGTGAACTTTTTAGTTTCTTTTTTTGTTTTTGTTTTTTTTATACTTTTGACCAAAAAGTATAGTAGGAAACAAAATTGAAATGGTGGAAAGAGAAATAAGGAGGAAGAAGGAAGGAGTTGATGGAGAAAACCCATGACAAAATGAATGTAGAGAACCACTAAAATAACTCATAATTAAATTAAAGAGATATAAATTATTCTTATAGCACAAAAATAGACATAGGAATAGTATATATACTAGGAAAAATAGGTTTATCTAAATAAAAAAAATCTCTTCAAAACTTAGATTAGGTACCATTGGTAAAAATCCCACACATGAGATTTACAACATACATTTTGGAAACATTGTGAGTTGAACACAACCAAGAAAAGTGCAAAATTATAATGGATTGTAGGTATGAGTATAAGTATAAATTTAAAAAATAAAGAGCATAAAAAACCATGAAGCTGAAGAATGATATCACATGCTTGATTTCATTCCATTGCTCAAATCTATAAAATTACATATTCCACACACAAATTTGCAACTAAATTTTCTCCAAGATCTTGAAGGAAAGAAGATCCCTATTAAAATTATGATATCATCTATTTATAACACATAGGAGGATGAACTAACCTCTCATTTTCTCATTTTGACATTTTGTATTCTTAGTTTGGTTGAATTATATTTTACATTTATATTTTAATTTTTTATAAAGTGACTTAATAAAACACCAAGTGAGCCGTCCAACATTTATTCATTGGGTTATAAAGTCTAGAAATAGTATGTGCCACACACTAATATATGAAATCAATTTTTTTAATAATTTTATCCATAAAAAATATATAAGGATAAAATATTTTAGTCTTTAGATTTCTTGTTTCAATACCTTTCGAATGCTTCAAATAGGAGCTAAAATAGAGCTTGGGTATGAAAATGGAGAATTTGTGCCTAATGTGTTTGTAAGGTATTATCAGAACAAAATTTATCCCTCTTTAATTTTCATCCAAAATTTTCCTCTAAAGATAAAATATATTACACAATTTAATATATTGTTTAATACCTTTTCAATGCATGAAACGAGATCCAAAGGGGGTCCAAATGCAAGAGATATGGCCAAAACAAGAATATAATTTTTTTCCTCTACTTTATACCACACCAAATATACCTTCCATGTTTGTGCATAAAGTGTACCCATAAGGTTGGTCCTTAACACCTTAAAATTTATGGAACTCTAGTGTGAAAAATATATGAAGTTTGGGTCTCTACCTCTCCCTTTATGCCCATTAGGCTCCAATATTTTGGATTTATGTTATAAAAAAATATGAAGTTTTGGAATTTAGATATGAAGAAAAGATGATCCTTGAAAAAATATTTCCAATGCATTGAATGAGAACTAAAAAAAAGTTTGGAAAAGAAAGATATGAAAAAATAGAGAATTCACACATGATTCACCCTTTGTTCTTGTTGGGATACATAATTTGGATCTTTGGTATGAAAAATATATGAAGTTTGGGACTATGATATCTAAAGTAAAGATTATCCTTGAGATAATATATTTATAATAAATAAAAAGAGAACTAAAATGAAGTCCACATGTAAAATATATGTGAAAATGAATAATTTTCACCTAATTCACCCTTGGTTACTATTAGGATACAAATTTATGGATCTAAAATATGAAAAACATATGAATTTTGGGCTTCTAATGACTAAATAAACTATTGTTATTAAGAAAATATATTTCTAACACATCAAACAAAAACCAAAATATAGTCTAAATATGAAAGATATGTCATAACTTGTATCTAATCCACCCTTATTTCTTGTTGGGCTCTAAATTTTGAGATAAATATGAAAAAGATATGAAGATTAGGATTTTAATGTCTAACAAAATTATCATCCTTATGATAATATCTTTACAAACAATCAAATGAGAATACAAATGGGGTCTAGTTGTGTGATATATGACAATTTTTAATAAATAAATTATTGCACATTTGAGGTAAAAATGGTATTTGAAATATTTAGTTTCTCAAAAATGGATTTTATTAGAGTGAAGCATGTAGAAGACCTTGTACACACATGAGGCCCAACTAATATAGTTCCAAAATTCAAGTTTCTCCATGTGGGAACCAAAATTTTAAAAATTTCATGAACTCAAAATTTGTTTACACCTATGGCTCTAATTATGAGACCATATTCTTTAGAGGAATGCATGAGAACTAAAATTATTTTGTGACCAATGCCATATACACCTTGTGGATAATGTGTAGTGCACATGCATATCTAGATCCAACCAACTAGAAGCTAGTTCACCTATCTAAATCATATGGGAATGAACACATGTTGCCAACCCATATCATTACCTTGTAACCTCCCCATATTTATTTTCTTAAATTCCCAAAATATGATACATAACACATACTCTATCCTAATCTAACCAAATGGAAGCTATTTATCCTATCCCGATCATATGGAAAATGAACATACAAGGTTAGGCTAGATAATTTCTTTCAAATGCCCATCTATGCTTAAGTTAAAATTTTGGGAATTTTAGGTGCTTGGAAGGATATACAAGAATAAATTCCCTTTGTGTTTAAAAACACAAGTTGACTTGTTTGAGTAAATTAGGAACAATGTTACCAATAAAGGATATTGACAAAACTCATGATATCTATGATCATTAAATAAGGAGTGTGATCATGTTAGAAGACTTGGCCATGAAGTTTCCTATCAAGGTATTTATGTCTTGCATTTAGAACCAATATGGGGAAGGGGAAATATCACAATAAACACACACAAAAAAAAAACAAAAAACAAAAAAGTTAAAAACATAAGCTAAAATTGTGCATAAAATTAGAACGTTGGACAACATGACTAAACATGACCATTCATGGGTTGGGTAAAATATGAGCCCTTGAAAAGCAAGTTTTGATAAGATGAAGACAAATTTGGAAAATTGAATATATGGATCTCAAAATCACTAAAATTTTATTGATAGTTTATTCTTGTCTCTTCTTGAAATTATTATTTATGTTTGTGCTTGATATCATAACATAACTCTTTTATTCAATGTGAAGTGCACTATTTTCATGACTCATCTCATTTTATTAGAAAGAGGATGAATTTGTCTTTTCAATGAATTCTCATGTGAATTCCTTAACTTGAGATAAAATTTAAATATTTTATTCATATCACCAAATGAAAGAATTTGATTCCTATATTGGAGTGCAAATCATGGTGGACTGAAAACCATTACTTTCATCCCCAACACCAAGAACTTGATCTTTTTGTATTTGTTCCACCTTGTGTAAGTTTTCAAGTGAGTAGAATTATCTTCTTTTGATTTGTATAACTCCATATAAATATTTCAAAAACTATACTCCCTTGGTATCATAAATAATTTCATGAATTGGATTTTGTTTTAAAATTAAGATAAAAAGGGAAACATTATTTATTGTATCATCACTTGCAAAAACCCAGTAAGCCCATAATTTAAGGTCTTTTATAAAATTTTACTTATTTATTTATTTTTATTTTTTCCACCCAATATTTCCAAGGTATGCATATTTTATTTTTATTTATAATCTCTTCATTCTTGAAGCAAAAAATAAAATTAGGAACAATGATAGTAAATCAAAAAATATCAAAAACACGGGATACACTCCAACATTTTCAGGCATTGTTTCAACAAATTTACCAATCTTCTTTTGTAAGGGTAAAATTCCTTTCAAATTTTAGAAATCAAAGGAACCTTTCAATCCCTAGTAGATTCCTCAAGGACTATTGGTATAAATTTAGGTCACTTTTATATTTATTCATATCATGACTTATCCAACAAAAAGTGAAAAAAGTTTTACAAAAATTGGAGAAATCACTATTGAGATGTTGATTTTATTTTACATTTGAGAGGGGTGTATCCCTCATAATATATATGTATTTTTTGATTTTTTTGTGTAATATTAACAAAAAAAACATAGGAAGGAAACAAAATTGAGAAATGGTGGAAGTATAAAGAATGAGGATGGAGTGAATAGAGAAACCCACTATATAATGAATGTAGAGTACCACTAGAACAAGTTATAATCAAATGGAAGAGATGGAAATTATTATTCTCAAAAAATAATGGAGATATGATAATAAATGTAATGGGAAAAAAAATATTTCCTATAAGAACAAAGTTTCATAAAAATTTGGAATACATACCAGTGGGATAAATCCCACATATGTGGTTTACAACATAAAGTTGTGACTCTCCACAGAGGGAAACCAAGCTTTCCTTCCTACATTATGCCAAGTTCAATGCCGACTCTATTCTCCAAGTTGATTCTTGGATCTATAATGAAATAATGGGGCTAAGGAAGAAAGTGGAAACAATGCAACACAATTAGGATGTTGATCGGGCCATAATCAACCACTTGGAGGTGCAAATGGGAGATATCCCAAAAAAACTTAAATATTATGAGCATAATCTTAGAATGCTCATTAAGGAAAGTGGAACAAAGATGGAGCAGGTAACATCAACCATTTGTGCTGCTGTAGCTAGCCTTGGTAAAAGAGCAAATGAAGAAATAATATCCTCAGATGGTCCAAGTAAGAGGACAAGGCAGAGTTTGAGGAAGAAAGCCTTGCAAGTTGTTGGTACTTCAACTACTAACTCCATCCAAGATACTGCTACGATTGGGAAGGAGGCTGTCAAGATGATCATGGAACTGCAATAGAAGCTTAGGGTCTTCTTTGTTGGTTTTGTTCCTATTCAGGTCCTTATTGTTGGTTGTTGTAACTGGTTCTTGTTTTTGGTCCTATTTCTTGGTTCTTGGTCTTAAACTTTATTTGAGGTTCTAGGTCCTTGTAAAACTTGGGTACTTTTATTGGACTATGTTTGTGGTTTCAGGTCCCTGTAAAACTTGATTTTGATGATGCTCTTTAGTAGGTTTCAGGACTGCTTTTCCTAGTGGTTGTTAATGCTTTATATTTTTTGATTCTGTTAAAGGGTTTCGGGGTCCCTTCAAAACTTGCTTTTACCGTAATCTAAAACATAAAGTTTAGCAATACTTCAAGTTGAACACAACTAAGTAAAGTGTAAAATTTTAGTGTATTACCTATCTATGAATAAAATTAAATAATTAACAAATAAAGAGCATAAAAACCCATGAATCCAAATAATTATATCACTTATTTGCTTGCATTCCATTGTTAAAATCTATAAAACTACACAACCCACACAAAAATTTACAACCAAATCTTCTCCACGAGCTTGAATGAAAGAAAAACCTTGTTAAAATTATCTCCTCTCTTATTATAACATAGGATAATGAAATGACCTCTCATATTCTCATTTTAACATTTCATATTCTCATTTTGGTCATATTCTATTTGACATTTATATTTCAATTTCTAATAAAGTGACTTAAATAAAATACCAATTAGACCCTCCAATCCTTATCCATTGGGTGATAGAGTCTATAAATAGTATGTGCCACACATTAATATATGTAATTGAGTGCTACAAAGGTAAATTTGGAAAAAATATAAGGACTAAACTAATAAAAAGGTTTAGAAGGATAAAATATTTCACAACATTGGATTTCTTATTTCAATACCTTTTCAATGCTTTAAATGAGATCCAAAATAAAGTTTATATGTTTAAGATATGGCCATATAAATAATTTTCACCTAGTGCACCCATGAGGTAACATTATAAAAACATTTATCCCTCTTCATTTTCATCCAAAATTTTAAAATAAGGATAAAATATCATACATAACTAGATATCTTATTTTAAGGCCTTTCTAACACTTCAAACAATAGCCAAAAGGGAGTTAGGATGCAAAAGATATGGCTAAAATAATAATTAGAAAATTTCTTCCTCTTTATACCACATCCAAACATACAATTCACCCACAAGGATAGGCTTTAATAAATTCAAAGTTACAGATCTTGGGTGTGAAAAATATACAAATTTTGGGTCTTTACTTCACCCTTTGTCCTTATTAGGTTCTAAAGTTCTAAATTTCTAGTGTGAAAAATTATATGAAGCTTGAGACTTTGAGATTTTAAGAAAATATTATCTTTGATAATATATATTTCAAATGTATTGAATGATAATTAAAATAGATTATGAAAGATAAATATATGACAAAATGGATAATTTTCTCTTGGTTTATGCTTTATTCCTATTGGGTTCCAAATTTATGGATCTCTAGTATGAAAAATATATGAAGTTGTCGACTTTAAGATCTAAATAAAAGATTATCCTTTGGACAATATATTTCAAACATATAAAATGAGATCCAAAATGAATTCTATATGTGAATATGTCAAAACAAATAATTTTCACCTAACTTGCCCTTGGTTACTGTTGGGATCCAAAGTTCCAAATCTATTATATGAAAAATTTAAGAAGTTATGGCTTTTAATGTCTAAAGAAAAGATGATGCTTAGGAGAATATATTTCTAACACATCAAATGAAAACATAAATAGAGTCTGGATGTGAATCATATGTCAAAACAAATAATTTTTACCTATCTCACCCTTGGTTCTTATTGGGATCCAAAGTTTTATATTTATGATATGAAAAAACTATTAAGTTTGGGTCTCTGATGTCTGAAACAAATATTATTCTTAGGATAATATATTTCCAAAAAATCAAATGAGAAAAAATGGAGTCTGGTTGTTCAAGATACAACAAATTTGAATGAATGAAATTTTTGGGCACTTGAGGTATAAATGATATTTAACATATTCAATTCCTTCAAATTAAAATTTATTCAAGTGAGACATGTATAAGACATTATACACCTATGAGGTCCAAATTATATAGTGCCAAAATTCTAGGTTCTCCATGTGTGAATCAAAATTTTAATAATTTCATAAATTTAAATTTTGGTTACAATAGTGGCTTTGACTATGAGACCATATTCCTTGGAGGAAGGTAGGAGAAATATAGGATATTTGTTGGCTAGTGACTTATCCACCTTATGGATAATATGTAGTGCAAATGCATATAAAATATAGCGAACTGATATCCATTTCACCTATCCAAATCATATGTAAATGAACACACATTGCCAACCTAAATCATTACCTTATAACCTGCACATTTTTCCCTATTAAAATTTTTAGTATATGATGCATAGCACACTTTCTATCCCAATTTGACCAACAAGAATCTAGTTCACATATCCCAATTTTATAAGAAATGAACATGCACTATTGGGCCATATCCTTACCTTTGAAACTCTGCCTATTTTCTTGACTTGAAATTTTGGGCATTTTAGGTACTTGAAAGGATATACAAGGACAAATTCTATATGTTTTTAAAAACATAAGTTGATTTGTTTGAATACATTTTAGAAAAATGTTACCTAAAAAGGATATTGACAAAGCTTATGATATATATGATCTTTCAAAAATGGGTGTGCTTATGTTATAAGTCTTAACTAGGAAGTGTCTTATTAATGGATTTATGTTTTGTATTAAACTCCATCATGGATAAGAGGAAACATGGCAACACACAAGTTGTGTTTATTGAATGCACACACACACACACCCAGAGAGAGAGAGAGAGAGAGAGAGAGAGAACTATGTGTTAGAAAAGGACCAACTGCTTTTGATGGATTAACACCAATTTAAGGATGTTGTTGAGTCATGATATTATAAAAAAGACACAATTTCAAAGGCCTTGCAAAAAAATTTAATGCTCATCACCCTTATCTAACTTCCATATCTTTAACTCAAGACTCCATGATATTATCTAATGATCTATTGACAAGGATCACATCTTGGAATTGGTAGAAAAGTGCCACATTTGTATTATGTGGCCATTTGAACTTGCAATGTGAACCATGATGAGGTGAGACATAGGTCCACTATATGCAAAAACCAATCTTAGACCATTGGTTTTTACATAGTCATTGGTCTATCCTCAACTTCTATATTAGACCTAAAGGATCTATTTCACCTATATAAAGCATTATTGATGATGCTTAGTTCTAAAATATTCACCTAGTTTAACTCTAATTTACCTTCAATCTTGGATCTTCTACATTTTCTTTACCTAGATCCAAAATAACCTCTTTGAATTTCATCAAAAATATCCTGAGATTGATCTCGCTTATTGGCTATTGATTGCCAAATTTGACTGTCTACATCATGCTCAACTATCCTTATGCTTATTATTTTTATAGATACTTTTGACTTATTAACTCCCCTCTTTCTATCAATTTATCTATGCATGGATCCCCATAATACATTATTTTTTTTCCAATTGAATGTGCTTATGCCACTTATCCTTGACTCATTAGCTCTTTAGATTTGTTGACTAGTTTGACTCATGCATTCCATCTGATCAAGATGTATGAGTTCATGTGTACCATCGATATCCTTAGTCCCACTTTCTTGTTAGTTCTTGTGCTCCATTAGATGATTTGTATGATTTAGAATGAGCCTTTAATCTGCATAGGACCCATCCTTTTTTAGTGAATTCACTCTATCAGATCATGGCTTGATCATTTTGTACCATTGGATTATGTCCAACTTATAGATCTTTAACAACTTTAAACTAGGGACCTTTTGACTTAGTTAACTCAGTATAGATCATTAGATCTTATGTATCAGCATGAGGGCTCCCATGGAATGTTATATCTTAGCCAAGTTCAAACCTTTTAATGACATTTTGAACCTAACAGTGAATCACCTTGATTAAGATTGATGTTTTCATGACCGTCATTTGACGTCTACATAGATGTATTTGGCATTACAAAAACCATCAATTTTGAGCACAAATAGATTTTTTCTTGAGATTAAACTTGACTTTGTGAATGTCTTCATTTATTGGGTCAACTTTGAAGTCTTGGATTTCAAAGTAAAAAATTCATGGAGGCACAAAACTTGCAAGGGATGATCTAGGTGCTAAGAAGAACATGTCTACATGACTTGAGGGCTTGTGAGGATTTTTGAGGATACTTATCAAATGTGAAAACAAGCTGACCAATCTATTTTGAGTGACATCTTGATGATGGTCTAGATCTTAAACTTGTTCTTTTATTATTTTTCTTGATCTTTGGAACCTCAAATGAACTTCTAAAGCATAAGCAAAGTTGTCCATGACCTGTACTACAAGATTACCTATGAAAGTTTATCTAGATAGTCTATTTGTCATTAGATATTTCTCTTAATTAGGAACATTTCTCAATCCTTGAAAGCTCTATATGTAGGCCAAAAAATGGTCAACATCTTTGGTGACTTGGTTGGGTAGCATGATTGCTATGATTAAACTCAGATCAATTACATAACTCATCGATCATCATAGATAATACATAGACCATTACATGATTGTAAGACAACCTCTTGACTTGAAAATATATAAAAATCCCAATAACAGGGAAAGAAAACAAATCAAAAGGGAAAATCGCCTAAGAAAACAAAGGCAAATAAACTACTAAACGATTGTTGAAGAAAGAATCACTTATTTAGAACAAAAAAAGGAAACTAACTAATGTGTTAGAAAAAACTTGGAGAAAAAAATAAAAAACTATGTACAAGGGACTTAGATTTCCTTAATAGCAGTGTTTGAGATGTATCCCATTGATTGGGATAGGAAGTTCTTCACCATTAATCCTTGTGAAATAGAAAGCATTGTGGGATTTACAACTCAAAACTATATATGGTCCACTTCAGAGAGAATCAAATTTTGTGTGTTTTCCTAGAATGGCTTGGCTCTATCCTCATCCCACTTGAGGACCAAATTTCCTTCTTGAAGAAGTTTCTTTGTCATTGCTTGATGGGCCTCCATAGCCAACATGGCCTAATTCCTTGTGTCCTCTATCTCCATGATCTCAACATATCTTAATTCCATTGGCTTAATCTCTAAAAGCTCAAGTTGATGCATTAATTCCAAAGTAGGGAATTCAAGAGATATAGGCATTATAGGTGATCCTGTTAGCCTACACAACTGACTTCATTTTGAGATTCCATGATCTATGATTATCTTTTATAGACCTCCTGTTGATCTTTAATAGATTATTGTCAGTAGACTTAGCAATACCATTGCCTTGTGTATAATAGTTTGATGAGGTATTGAGAAAATACTATGTTTCACTGCCTACTAGCTGATCTTAGATCCTAAAAAATCCATAGCATTATCAATAATTATAGTTGAAGAGACCTTAAATCTAGTAAGTAAACCTTCATAAAAGTCTAAAACATTGGTTTCTTTGGCTTATTTTAATGCTACTACCTTTGTCCATCTAGTAAAATAATTTGTGGTAGTTAGGATCCACTTGTGTCCCAAGCTTGATGTGGGGTTGATAAAACCTATAAATTCCAATCCCCATTGGATAGAGGTTTGATTAATTAAAACTAGTTAGAGAGGTAAGGCTACAAGTCTTACTTTTCCAATAAACATGGAACACTATCTGCATTTCTTGATCCATGCATGGTAATCACCAAATAAACTTGTCTAGTAATACCCACCTCTCATGATTTTTTGAGTTGTAATCCTAGCTGAGTAATGTGATCCACTATGTTCATCATGGAATTACTAAAGTAAATTCCATGTTTGACTTGGTTCTATACATATCAATAGTATAACATTGATATCCTTTTTAAATAATACATTATTATAAGGAGAAAAAGAATGGACTGTAATCTAAAATATTTCCTCTTTGAAGGAGTGAGATGAGAAGGATAAATATCATCTTGTAGATATCTTACCATATATTGGAACCATCTGGAAGTTGGGGTCTTATTACTTACAATTTCTTGATCATTTGACACCATAACCTATTCATTAGAATCCTACAAGTCTTGGGTAAGATGTTCATAGAGACCTTTGCCTCTAACCAACTTTGTGACTTTAATCTTAATGTCATATTCCATGACCTTGGTTATCCAATCAATTCTTTTGTTACTTATATCTTTATTCAGAAGAAAGTCTTTGACACTTGGATGTGCAACCATCAAATGTATCTTATTATTAGATGGCAAGTACCTAAAGTTTTTAAGAGACCTTATAACTAAAAGAAAGTGCTTCTCAACAAAATAATACCTTGTTTCATATTCTTCTAAGCCTTGAATAAAAAATGCTATTCACTGATCTAAAGTCTCTTTATTTTGATACATGAGAATACTTGATATTGTGTTAAGGTTAGCATAGTTATATAAGAATAAATATTTTTTAAAATTAGGGCTGAAGAGTGTAGGAGCACTGGCTATAGATTTCTTGATTTCTTCAAAACTTTTCACTCCTTTAGACCAAATAAAACTCTAACCTTTATTTAACATGGTTTTAAGTGGCCTAGCTAAATTAGCAAAATTTAAAATGTATCTCCTTATGAATTTAATCTTGCCTAAAAATATTTTCAAGGCTTTCTTATTCTTAGCCAATGATAGTGCAAGAATTGATTTTATCCTATCAAGGTCTATGCTTGTACATTTATTTGAAATGACATGTCTAGGAAGCATACCTTCATGAATAGAGAAAACATACTTTTTGGTATTCAAGGACACTCCAAGTTATTTTCACCTTTCAAACACCTATCTAAGATTAATCATATGCTCATTTGTGTTATTAGAGATTATTGTTATGTCATATAGATAAATAAGAATAAACTTGTTAGGGAGACCCTAAAATGCCATGTTCATAGCCTTCTGAAAAGTGGCTCCAACATTAGTTAAACCAAAAGGCATCTTTATATATGAAAATGTCACCCACTTTGTGGTGAAGGTTGTTTTTTACTGGTCTTCTTCTTTGACCAAAATTTGGTTATACCCACTATAACCATCTATTAAAGAGAACCTTTCTGAACCTGGAACTAGCTTTAAAATATGTTCCATTGATGGTAATGGATATTTATCTTTGAGAGATGCCTTGTTAAAGTCATCAAAGTTGACACATATCTTTATTTTACCATTATTTTTCTATACTGGGACAAGGTTTACTACCCAAGTTGAGTGCTTAATTAGAAATATTATCACTAAATCAATGAAATTATGTAGTTCAACTCTCATTAGAGGTTTAATCTTTAGATTGATTGGCCTTTGCCTTTGTCTAACTGGCCTAGTCTCATCTTCTAACTCAATGATATGTTGAGCTAGACTCAGATAAAAACCTTTAAGGTCACTATACTACCATGCAAATACATCTACAAAATTTAGACATTAATTAATAAAAGCTTCTTTATCTAAAGATGTGAAAACTTTACCTAGCTTTAAATTTTTACCACTTTCAATCTCTACATTTGTGTAGTGTTCTTCCTTGGTTGATAAAGTAAACTTTTCTTTTTTTAATTCATCATCTTTACTAAATATATATTTCAGGGTGACCAATCTTGTAGGCAACTTTTTTGTCTATAATTTCATAATCTAATTATCATACTATTGTAAATGTTTGTTTTGGTTTCAAGGAGAATTCAGCTTCCTCTTGTAAGAATGTGACAATCTGGTTGTCATCTTTAAATACTTTCCAATTTCCATGGTTGTCTATGACATAAGGTCTCACAACTACCTTGATGTGTGATTAGACTTTTTCCCTTTTTATATTATCTAGGATACTAAATTTTGATCTAATAGCAACCAACCTAGCTACAAGCTTATTCTAATTTCTTGATATGGCCTAAATATTGAAGGCTTGAAAGTATTCAACTAAGTCCCATACTCTATTCTTATAAGACCAAAGTATTGGGTTCTTGAATATATTAAGTCCCCTTACTTGGTTAACTATTAGTTCACTATCTCCAAAGACTTGTAAGGAATTAACTTTCATCTTTCTTGCCCATTACAAACCATGCAATAGTGCTTCATATTCAGTGACATTATTGGAACAAACAAAATAATACTTAAGATAATAAAATTACATTTTATAATTTGGAGAAATTAACATCATTTTAGCTCTAGTGTCATGTTTATTCCTGGATCCATCAAAATATAGTTACCATAGGCCATCACTAGGATGCTCATCAATGTTGGAGTTGGTGCATCATTTTCATGAAGATAATAGACACCAAGTCCTTTTTCTTTAATTAAATTTTAGGGATCATGTTCATGTAAATTAGAGGCCCATTCATCAAAGATAAGATCTAGGACTCCATCTAGAGGTGATTCATATTCAACCTCAATATTTTCTAACACCTTGTCTACGATAACATAATTAGTGTTCACCATGTAAGGAATATGTAGCTCTAAATGAAATATTGTAATAGGTTCAGAATGTATTATCACCTTTGTGCCATACCTAGCTCTAAACATTAGATAGGTCCAATC
This sequence comes from Torreya grandis, assembly GCA_037957365.1. Classification (NCBI taxonomy): domain Eukaryota; kingdom Viridiplantae; phylum Streptophyta; class Pinopsida; order Cupressales; family Taxaceae; genus Torreya; species Torreya grandis. Next base: position 80,840 of record JARHVA010008343.1, read on the forward strand.
AACTAATAAATATCCTCCAATTTTTGAAGTAAAATCTCTTGACAAACACATGGCAAAATAGGGAGGTAGGTCCACTATAATTGCATCTTGTTGAATAATAACATTAGGGAAAACATGTAATGTCAGATTTGTTAAGCATGGAATATACTGAGAGGGGGGTGAATCAGTACATTATATATCTTATAAATCTTTCCTTTAACCAAATTCCACTTATTCAAACATTCAAGATATGAAATAAAATTCAAACAATAAACATCACACAAGATAGAGAGAGACACCAGATATAACGTGGAAACCCAATGTGGGAAAAACTACAGAGAATCAATCTCAAATACATTCATGAGAACAAACCCATAGGAGCACCATACCCATTTTCCAAGTACAAAACTCACCTACAATTCATGAGCACCAACCCACAAGAGCTTTAAATCCCTTTGCCGAACACCAACCTAGCACCTATTCATGAGCACCAACCCACAGGAGCACCAACCCTTTTGTCGAGCACCAACCCAACACCTATTCATGACCACCAACCCACAAGAGCACCAACCCCTTTGTCGAGCACCAACCCAACACCTATTTGTGAACACCAACCCATAAGAGCACCAACCCCTTTGTGTATACCACACACCTATCTCTCAATGTTGTTATCTCAACAAATGATAGATCAATACAACATCTCCTTCCTCTCTCTCACCTTTGCTCTTCTAAGCTAGATATAACAAATACAAATCATATTCATCTCTCACATTTGCTCTTCTAAGCTAGATATTACAATATCAAATAAACCTCTCTCAACCATATTACAAATGGATTCTCAAGCCTTTATTTATAGATTTCCAAATGACCTTTGGCCTTCCCTCTTTGTGACCTTTCAATCCTCATGGAAAATGGTACCAATCTTGGATGACCCTTCATATCCAAGCATTTGAAAATTCATGTGGTGACCCTTCATGACCAAAAACGTCCTTCCCACTTTTGTCCTTATCTTTGGTGACTTTTCATATTCCTTAAAGTGTCCCTTCATGAGAAATTTTCCCTTACTCTTTTGTCTTCACTTGGTGACTCTTGGTATTCCCCAAGATGACTCTTCATGGGAAAATATGTCCCATCCTTCTTTTGTCTTTACCCCATGGCTCTTCGACTTCTCCATGGGCCCTTCTTTTGTCTCATATGCAACCAAAAATATATTCATTAATATTAAATAAATGTTAATTCATATTAGCCAAGATATATTTATTACCAACAACATTAAATGCAATGGGGCCTTTATCACCAATAATACTAAACCTTTGACATCAATGACAATATTTCAAACAAGATTTAGGTTTTTTTTATCATGCTTAGTATTTTAGTTGGTGAGCCATCTAATTTTAATAATCCTTTGGAATTTGGATCATAGATAAAACCAAGCTTGTCTACAATTTGTTTGGGCATGACAGTCCTACTAGCTCCACTATCTACCATACAATTATGGACTAAATAGTCACCTATTATCAAAGAGAGATAAAAGGGATAGGTATTGATTGAATTGACATTAGATTTATCCACCTTTTTCATGTTATGTATCTATTGGGGTTGCTTGATTTTTTGGTCTAAATTGGCCAAGATAGCTTCTTGTTTCTCAGCTAGTTTTTTAGATACCTTGAGATCTGAAAGTTCTTGAATCAACATGTCCTTTTGTCCTAGAATGGTAAGGGAACCCCACATGATAATATTAAAATTTTATTTCTTAATTTGATCAATAATGTTAAAATATGTTCCACCAGCCTTTGGGTACAACTTATGAGCCACTAGTTATTCTCTAGTTAGGAGAATTTAGGGAACTTTCACTATCTCTATGTTCTAAATCTTCTATGCTATAGGAATAACAACTTGATATTTGAAATTATTTGAAATAAAATTAGGAACACTAGAAGTATTTCTCACGTCCTGAGCTTCTTTATTTGCTCTTCTTTTAGTTCTAGTCAAAGCTACCACTTGACCATTTGTGTTGCTAGTTTCACCAATTTGGTTGAACACAATGTGATCATCCAAATGCCAATTAACATTAATAACATCAGGCTACCTTGGATCTTGTTGAGCTTCTCCTTGGATTTCCACATTCATGTCTTGATATTGACCACCTTGAAAATGAAACTCTTCTTGTGTCATCTATGTCATGGCAATCTCTTGTGATACCAAAGCTTGATTCTGAATGTCATTTAGATTGGAAGGTTGCCAACCTATATATTGCATTAAGTTATTTTGGTGAATAATATCTTTTGATCTAGAAATCACATTGGGATCAAGGGTTTCATATGTCTTATTTTGAGTTATAGTCCTGATTTTGATAAGGTTGTCTATTATCCTTGAAACCTTGATAAGGTGGTCTTTAGTTATTGAAAGACTGATAGGTACTTTGGTTTCGATACTAATAAGGCCTACCTTGGTATTATTGTCTCTTGAGTGTAATAATTTCATTTCTAAAAGCTTGTAACATGCTTTTAAAATAATTAATCTCATTATATTGATTAGGAAGGGCTATAACTTGTATTTTTGGAGATGAAATAAGGGATATAGATGGAATTTAGGGAACTTGAGGGGGAGTAGGTTAAAATTCTAAAAAGAGGGAATTAGATGCCTTAAAGCAAGTTTACCATCTTGAATTAAGTTTTTATCTACTCTGATATCAATCTCATAGGCATTTGGTAAGTTATTACCACCCATGGAATATATCATGACACTTATATCAAAATTAAGGGCCTTAAGGTAGTATAAAAATGCATACTCTAGGGATGGTCTAATCAATTCAAGGATCCTAATCTATGTTTTTTGAAATTTGAGGTTAAATTTTGACATGAATTCATGAGGGTACCTTTTTATGGTAGTCAATTATTCAACCAAAGATAGATAATCAGACTTTTATTCAAATTGCTTAACTAAAGGTACACTTAACTCAACCCAAGTAGAAATAGAGGTTTGATTCCTATACCATTACAATGTTTTTCCCTTGAAATAGTTAGCAAGTAATATGATAGCCACATTATCTTGAGTAAAATTATGAATAGAGCATATATTGGTAATATCTTGGATATGTTTAATGGTATTATTTTAATCCCATTCTCCATAGAATAAATGGATACCTTTTAGAGAAGACACATGAATGCCATCATATTGGGCTAAATTTAGGGGACTACCCCTGTTAAATGGGAAGAACACTTGATTCTTGATAACTATTTGGGCAAAAGTGATTTGGCTTATGGGGACAATAGATTGGACTAAGAGAACAGATTGACAAAAAGATAAATACTACTTTGAAGGATAAGTACTTGTGCTATTGAATCTTGATCTTTTATAAGAAGTAGGATGCAATTAAAAACATTCAAAATAAGTCCCTTTACTTAATGCTCTTATTGTAACCTTTGGCATGAAACCATTATATAAAAGATGATATGGGATCTACAACCTAAATGATTTTAGCTTTTGATGATGGTAGATCTCTCCTATCACTGTAAATATTTCTTCTCAATATTCAAAATTCAATTATACCAAACCTAGGTCCCACTGAGCATGCCAAAATTATTGGGGTTCTAGATTTGCACCCTAGCTGAGAAGGGGATTGTTCAGATCTTCCTACTCAAATCTAGTCCAACATGGGACTAATATTAGGCTTTGGGTATCCTAAAAGTGGATCAGACCTTTGGATAAGGTTGGCTTCCTTATGGATCTATCACCTACACTAAACCTAAACTAGCACTTACTTGGAAAAGGGAGAGAGAAATGATAAAACTTATAAAAGATTATAAAAAGGTGGTGATGCACTAATGATTTGATCACTCCAACTCAAATAAAACATACTATGAGACACTTTTTAGATAAAAGAACATCAATCTCACATAAATATTTTAGAACAAGACATTAATTAAGTACCAAATTAGCAATAGAGGGTAAATATCCACTTTCAAACTAGATAATAAACTATAGATTGTGATTATAATGACCTCTAAGACTATTAATCCCTTCTTGAAGATTAGAAAACTTAGACATAATCAAGGAACATATGTTCACCTAATAATAGTGCATGAATTCATAGAACACACTTAAATATGGCTTAGAAAATGATAAAATTCAATCTTTATTACATCAAAAGGTGTTAATTTTTTTTTGTAGAGTCTAGTCATACCAAAAATAAGGATAGATGATCTATTTTAAGGCTTAGAAGCCTATATTTATAGAAAAATAAGGGGAGAGAGGACTATGCACTGGAAAAGGACCAACTACTTTTAATGGATTAACACCAATTTGAGGATGCTGCTGAGTCAAGATCTTATAAAAAAGGCACAATTTCAAAGGCCTTATAAAAGAATTTGATGCTTAATACCCTTATACAACTACCATATCTTTAACCCAAGACTCCATGATATTATCTAATGATTTTCTGATAAGGATCCAATCTTGGAATTGGCAAAAAAGTGCCACATCTGTACTAGGTGGCCATCTAAACCTAAAATGTGAACCATGATGAGGTGAGACACAAGTCTAATATATGCAAAAACTAATCTTAGACAATTGGTTTTAACATAGTCATTGGTCTATCCTCAACTTCTATATTAGACCCAAAGGATATATTTCACCTATATAGAGCTTTATCGATGATGCTTGGTTTTGAAATATTCACCTGGTTCAACTCTAGTTCACCTTCAAGATCTGCTCTTCTACATTTGCTTTACTTGCGTCCAAAATAACCTCTTTGACTTTCATAAAAAAATTCTTGAGATCACTCTCACTTATTGGTTATCAATTTCTAACTTGGACTATATACATCATGCTCAATTGTACTTATACTTATTGGTTCCATAGATCACTTTGACTTATTGACTCCAGTCACACTATCAATCTATCTATGTATAGATGTACTTGAGTCATTGATTTTTTACCAACTAAATGTACTTATGCCACTTTCCCTTGACTCAAGATCTTTAGATTCACTAACCAATTTGACTCAAACAGACCATCCAATCAAGATGTACAATTTCATAGGTACTATTAATCTCCTTGATCCCACTATTTGTCAGTTCTTATGCTTCGTCAAATCATTTATATGATTGATTGTGAGCCCTTGATCTACCTGGGACCCATCCTTTTTTTAGTGAATTCACTCTATCAGATCATGGCTTGATCATTTCATACCATTGGATTATGTCTAACTTGTAGATCTTTAACAACTTTAACTTCAAGACCTTTTGACTTGGTTGACTCAGTGTAGATCAATATATCTTATGTGATACTATGAGGGCTCCCAGAGATCATTAGATCTTGGCCAAATTCAAATCTTTTAATGACATTTTAAACCCAAATAGTTAATTTCCTTGATTAAAATTGACATTGATGCAATTATCATTTTACATCCAAGTGGATGTATTTGACATCCTATAAACCATCAATTTTAAGCATAGATAGATTTTTCCCTGTGTTTAAACTTGACTTTCATGCATGAACATCTTCATCTGTTGTGTCCACTTTGAAGGCTTGGATCTCAAAGTGAAAAATTCATGGAGGAATGAAACTTTTAGGAGATGATCTAGGTACTAATAGCAACATGTCTACATGACCCAAGGGCTTGCAACGCTTTTTGAGCATACTTATCAAATGTGCAAACAAGCTAACTAGTCCATTTATGAATGACATCCTAATGATGGTCTGGATCTTAGACTTATTCTTTTAATCTTTTATTTGATCTTTGGAAGCTCAAATAAACTTCTAAAGCATAAGCAAACTTTTCCATGACCTATATTGTAATATTACATGTGCAAATTTATTTGTATCATCCATTTATCATTGGATCCTTCTATCAATTAGGAACATTGTTTAGTCTTTGAAAGCTCTGTATGTAGGCCAAAAAATGGCCAACAATAACCAACTATCAAATGTGGTGGTGATAAATCTCAATGTACTTAGTCTTGGCATGTAAAATTGGGTTCTTAATAAATTTGAATACACTTTAACTATTCTAGAAGATAGGTGTAGGTGCTAATGAATCAAGTTGAAGATCCTCCAATACTAATTGAATCCACATCAATTCTCTAACTACACTAATAATTGCTTTGTACACTATTTTATTACAAGATAATGTAATTGTACTCTAAAACCTACTTTGACATGAAAATTTTCTTGATCCAAGAGTGAAAATATAACATGATGTATATTTTATAGAATCAACTAATCTTTCCCAATTTGTATCTGTATACCTTGATAGCTCAAAATTAATAGAACTATTATATAAAATGCCAAAGTCAAGAGTGCCTTTCACATATCTAAGAACTCATTTTTCATCTTGTAAATGTTCTTCATGTGGTTTAGCCACAAAACAAGAAAAATTACTTACTTTAAAACACAAATATGGTCTAGTAGTAAGATAATTCAAATTACTTACCAATTGCTAATACACCATTTCATTGACTATTATGAATCAACGTTAGTTGAAAGTTTTATCACAACTAACATAGGTGTAGTTTTTGGATTAGAATCATGAATTTTTTATTTTTATAACAAACATTTAGCTATTTTATTTGGGATATAAATATTATATAACCAAAATTTTAAAACTACAAAAACTCTACACCTAGACAATATTGAAGCATACTTAGATTAGTCCTTAACACACATAATACATGTCCACTTTCCACTATTTAATTAAATGAGTATTTATTCTAGTGATGGTAAGATCTTCAACACACACACACACACACACACACACACACACACACACACACACACACACACACACACACACACACACACACACACACACACACACACACACACACACACACACACACACACGCATGCACACATGCATGCATGCACACACACACGCATGCACACACACACACACACGCACACAAATACACATGCACACATGTATGCATGCACATGCGCGCGTGCACACACACACACACACACACACACACACACACACACACACACACACACACACACACACACACACACACACACACACACACACACACACACACACACACACACACACACACACACACACACACACACAAAATCACTATGTCATCACCAACTAATTTGGCATAGAGAGTAGATTCTATGTCACATCTTTTAAAACTAGCCTCTCTAAGATATTTATCTAGTTTTAAATTGTTTGATTCCATACAAGTAATTCATTAACCTAAAAACCATATGCTCTTTTTTAGTAATATGAAATCCCTATGGCTATACCATGTACACTTCTTCATCTAAGTCTCCATTCAAGAAAGCACTCTTTACATCCATCTGATATACTTGTTGATCAAATTGAGTATTAATAAAAATAACCATTCTAAATGTTACCAATTTTGTTTTATGAGTAAATGTTTATTCATAATATACTCCTTCATGTGCATATACCTTAGAAACAATATGATCTTTATGCTTATCTAAAGAGCCATATAATTTATGTTTTAATTTATAAATACATTTGAAACTAATGGATTTCTTACCTTGGGGAAGATCAAACAAAACCCAAGTACCATTTTTAATATTGGAGCATACTCCACCTTCATTGTAGCTTCCCAGTTAGGCTTTCCTTTAGCATATGCATATGTATTTGTCTCAAAAATTTGTGAAATAACTGAGTTGAGAGCATAATTTACCTACTCAAGATTATGTACTACTTGTTTCCTAGATCTAGTATATTTAACTTTAAACAAATTTAGAAGTTCATTTTGATAAGCATCTTATAGTGTGATATAAAACCACTTTGGTCTCTTATGTTAACTAGTTACATCATTGTGTGTTTCATTAGATCCTTCCATGGAGCCATGCTTATCTAGTGTTTGCATTTTTAAGTATTATTTCACTTGAGTAATATAAATTGATTCACATTCATCATTTGAAATCAAAATATTACTATTTATCCCTAAAATATAGATTAGGGGAATGTAGGGTTAAAGGGGAAAATATAGCCTAGGGCAAAAGGATGGTAGATTATCTCTAGATTAGGAAAATTATTTTCAAAACTAAAATACACATATAATTATTTTATTATGTTTATATGCTAAGAATTAAAATTAAATATATGCTAGATATTAAAATGAAATAAGATACTTATCTAGTTTTGATGATAATGTAGACCTAGACCTAAAACAAGTATAAAGTGGACTAGATCTAGATTCTAAAGTAGTCACTTGATTTTATAAATTTGACTTCTATACTCATGGAAACTTGAATTGACCTTGGATGGTTATGTTGACACTATTGTCTAAATTAGACATAGGTGTTTAGTATGAAATACCTACTAAAATTGGATGTGACCACTTGGATGCTTCTAAATTTTATGTCATCTTCTCTCTGGTAGATTTATATTTTGGTCATGGGTTGTCCCTAATTATTAAATAATAAAACTCTAGTTCTTCATATTCATATTGGTTGTGGTAAAAATTGGTTAGTGGGCACATAGTGTTGAATTTCCCCAAATACCCTTATATCAATGAGCACTACTTACATAATCAATACTACAAAGAAGGCCTCAGATTTATGTAGTTCTCCCTTATGTGTTGACTTGTGTGTGAATCATGTAATGTGTGATAAGCACTTGTAAAATAATGAACTAGCTTAAAACATATAAAATATAGCTCTTGGGTTAATAATTTAGTAGTTCAAACCCATAGATGTGTTGTTCTTATGATAAATATGGAAATAGGATAAAATAGGGAATTTGTACTCGAGTGATTGATATAATGATTTTGATAATTTTCCTTGGTATCTTTAGGTATTTTTTAGGTTTTGAATAAATGAGGGTTTATATTATATTTATACCAATCCTTTTGGAGAATACCCTGTATTAAATCATTCAGGCTAAACTTTAGGATATGTTTCATTTGTAAAATGGATGAATTTAGGGCATTAGATACTTGTATTAGGGTAGGACACTTGAAATTTCATATGTGTTTGACTAGGACACAAGTTTATAAGTAATTCAAAAATAGGTTAGGGTCTAAAAATTGTAGAGATGTAAGATAAGAAGGTTTATGACATTCTGGGAAAGATATATCTGAGTCATCATAATAACATTAGTTAGACTAAGAGATAAGTAACTAGGTATAAAGATATAGTGTATGAAACCCTTTTGGAAATGATAGAGGTATAGAATATGAAGGTACATCCATGATATGTATTTTAAAAGTGTACAAGATCTAGGTGTTATATAATTCAAAAATAGTGTCTACATTTCCCCTCCTTTAATTTAGTATTGAAATTGCTAGTTTAAAGGAAAAAAAATGCATACCTAGGTATGTATAACACACATTGTATTTTCTTGAGTCCAAATTGAGTGATTTATTAGTGACTTAAATGAAACCAAGATCATGTTAAAATCTATAATTAGTATATATAATCTAAATTAAAAGCATTGAAATGATTAAAATTGAAAGAGAGCAAGGTTTAAGAGTACACCTATGTATCAATACAACCATCTTGCCTTTTGGAAATTTTAATTAAAATATATATTATTATGAATCAATAAAACTAAGATTAAGACAATTATAAATATACAAATTACATATATCTAAATATATAGAGAGAGAGAGATTAGAGGACACATGCCCCCAATCTTGGAAAAAGATGAGTTGCCATCTGACAATTGATATTAACTCAACCATTCAACTCAATCATACTTATAACCTAGTGAGTGTGAGTGATCCAAGTCAAATCACACTATAAAAATGGTGAGAATGGATGGTGAAATCAAGTCCAATAAATAAACTTGGCAATATTTAGTGATTTAATCACCTTAAACATACCTAAAATCAAACCAACTATTACAATAGATCAACTCAATATAGTCTATAAAAGTCCAACATGGTGGTGGTGACATTTCTTGAAAATGTTTGGAATCTAAAACTTATTTTATTTTGAAACATTTGGTACATATTTCATAGCACATGCACCTTAGATATGTCTTGTGCTAAACTATGTATAACAATGGTACCAATGTATAAAATTCTACCACAAATGTGTATCTAAATCATATAACTATAATTTGGCCAATATGAAACTATGTAAGTGTGAACATGTTTTCAAAACAATCCCACACTATATATGGATAAGTTTAAAAATTGATATAAGTGTTAATGTGCAGAACATGTTTCCATAACATTCCCTCACTACACTCTGAATCTGAGAACTAGTGTAAGCACCAATTTGGAGGACATGTTTCTAGAACATTTACTCACTATAATATAGGTATGTTACATATTGAATAAGTGTGGAGAACATGTTTCCAAAACATTCTTACCACAGTAATATGAATTTATGAAGAAATGTGGAAGTCATGCTTCCATGGCATGCCCCCATTGATATGCCTCACTTGAGGTGAGGGAACTAGTAACTGGTATTTACTTTACCTAAAAAGGATAAGATAATCATGTAAATTGTGAAATTACTATGTATCATATAGAGGTAACATGCCTAGGTAGATATATAATTGAATCACAAATTATGTGATCACATCAAGTCCTAAGATGCATGATGTGAATCATGGAAACATCTAGATAGTAATAGTACAAGCTCAAAAATAAATCAATTACATACAATATCACTCCAAAGAAAATAAAAATATAATGGTCCAAGGATATTTCAAATAATGGGAATGTTAAAATGTGGAATAATCAAAAGGACATGACTTAGTCCAATGTAAAAAATCAAGGAATGACATTTTAAAATGTCAACATATAACAAACATTGGCATATTCAAATTACAAAAAGGCAAACAAATACATGGGGGGAACAAAGAATGGAACATGTTTAAATGCTGAAATAATCAAGAAAATATAAAGGTAATACACTCAAGGAAGTGGATAAATTAAATCATAAGCAACCAACATAAACATAGCATACTAGTCCTTGAATATATGTGTTATAAAAAAATGTTAATTACATAGCATATCAAGTACATTATGAAATATATAATCATGGATAAAGGCATGTGTAAATAAATATACAAGCTCAAACATGATTATGTAATATTACTATAGAATTATATAAACATGATGTATCATGATCATAAAGGTAGATGCCCCCAATGTCTTGGTGATGTGAGTAAAGGGAAATACCAACATCCAATAATACATAGATCATGTATCTGTGTATACTAGAATCACACTCAAAATATGTGCGAAACACATGTGTACATAGGAAATAATGATATGCCATATAGAAATATGGAAGTGAAAATATATATACCAAAGATCTAATAAGATATGTAAATGCTGAAAATATTTTTAGATTTTTGAAGTGTTTTTATATTTTTGGGTATATGTGAAAAGAAAAGACTATCCTACGATCACATACAAAGGATGCTCATAGATATATCACCAATGTGAACCTAGTGTAATCAATTGTTTATTATTCTAAGGAACATGTATAGGTTCAATATTTTTCATTGTAGTATTTGTGATGCTCTACATATGTAAAATAAGACTTTGTGGTCATGAAGAAATAGTAGGAGTTTGTGGAACCCATCATTGAATGCTTTGTGGTTTCCTTGGAACAAATATAATAGGAACATTCATATGTGATATATATATTTGAATATAGTGTGTATTATATGAGGATTGTATACACCTAAATTCATGTGCCTAAATTATCATCACTAATAATACTATTAATAGACACTAATTATGTGTATCTAATTTATCCCCACTAATTTTGTCCTAATATCCTTTATTCCTAATCATTGAGCTAGCATTTCCCCTTTATCCACCCTTATCACTTTTTCATTCACTAACATTATTCTATCCCATTTCATCATTAATCCCTCTAATCATTTATTTATCCCATCCTAATATCATTTACCTATTATTTGCGAATTTTAAATTCCCAGTGACCAACCTACTAGCCTATTCCTAGGCTCTCATACACCCTTAGTCCTTAATCCCTAGATAATCCCTATCTAATTACCATATAATCATCATTAGTCCCTAAGAGGGTTATAGAATCCTATAAATCTAGAACCCTCTCTAAATCTACCTCTCCTCTCTATAAGCCTCCAAATATAGAGGCCTCCAAGGAATTTTAAATTCCTTGGATAATCTACAACCCTCAATCTCTTTCATCCAAATTCAAACCTCCACCATAAATCTTTCCCTCATTATCCTATTTAAATAATTTCCATCCTCTATTGAATCTAACAAGAAATGAGGTGAGGAATTCATGTCAAACTAGTAATTGAGTCATCCTATCCATAATCAAGCATCCATCATCTTCATCAAACAACATCATAGTGTCAAAATCTGAGTCCAAAGTATATCAATCCAATCTCAATCCTTTTATCTTTTTATTTATGTTAATCATGGTGTATATCACTTAGATTTAGGATCATAATGTTATTTTGAATTGTATATTCATCTATTGCATTAGGTATTAATGGCTCTATCATCTTACCTAGTGGTTTGAATTTGAGTGATTAAATTGCATAGTTTAATCCATAGAGTTGAAAAATCATCTACAAGGATTACGTGGAACCCAGTGTGGATCTATGATATAGTGGTAATTTTGAAGGATATTTTCCTTCAAAAGATTATAAGTATTAGGTTTTTTGTGTTTGAGACACAATTTGTGTTCATCCTTTACTCTTGTATCTTTGAATTTGGTTATTCAACACCTCACATTGATTTGTATAATTACCATTAATTAAATGATAATTACAATATGGCAATCCCTCTTTAGAAATAAGAAATCTACTTGAAATGTGTTTGTTAGAAGCTAAAGATATTATGATATGTTCAAGTAACATGGAAAGTATTGTATCTTTAGTATCCTAATTTGTTGTGATCTATAAAATTTGTTATGGAGTCTTATGAGAGACCTCCACATTATTTACATGATGTATCAAAATTTAAACCTTGTATGGTTGACTTAATGTGTGAATCTAAGAGGGTTGTATGGAATAATAAGTGTTTACATGTTCATATACCATTTTTTATTTTCCCTTATATTGATTTGGTTTTATATCCTCTATAGGTGATTTTAGCTTATATGTACTAGGACCTATAGGTTTAAATAGGTTATGTGAAAGATGCTCAAGTGGATCAAAATTAATTTTGTGTAATGTCTCATATGTCATATCATGGGATAGAACATCATCACTATTATAATAATTCAAAACATGGTAATCTTACTGATTAGTGTTGAGCAATAAAGGAAGCTCAAATATTGGAGGTACATGTAATTTTTGTATCATTATCTCCTTTGGTATTGGATCTTATTTTTGAAGTTATGTGTAATTCAATTTTTAGTGTCTTATCTATTTTTGGAGATAATGGAACCATTTTTCTTGACTCACCCAACTCATACATTTATATATTAGTAAGAGGAATATATTATGTAGATGGTATTACCATAGGATGTCATCTTTACCAGAATATATCATTTTATAGAATTTGAAGGGATTATCATTGATAAGCATCATCAATAAATTCCCGTAATGTATGAATTTTATACATTGATGTAAATAATATGGGATAGCCTCTATTATGTGTGTCCAAGGCCTACCCAAATGTAAAATATAATGTAATTATTGTTACATTACTTAAAAGGTGGTTGGAACCCTTTTTGGCTAGAATATTAAATCCAAATTTATTTATCCAATTAGAGGGCTATGTGAATTATCAAATCCCTTGATAAGTATAATTGATTTTTCATAAGGTTGGTGCTAATACCCATGGAGGTTAGGAATTTTTTATATAAATTTTTAAGATCATTCCATTATTAATGATCACCCTTTTGATACCCTTATTATTCATAGTTACTTGTATGAACAAAGGTAATTCTTGGTCAATAACATCTTTAGATGGTAATTCTATTGGATAAAATGTGACTAGTTTTGCATTATTTTAGAGTGATATCCACAAGGTAAGTTGGCTCAATATCACTCAAAACTCATGTTTCATGTAGTGCATCATATAGGATATCTTTAAATATAGTATATTTATTTATAATTTCAAGGATGGAAATATTATCATGTGTTTTTATCAATTGGTCAACAAGGTCATATCCCTTAGATTTGATCACAAGCTTTGGATTAGGAGGCACCTATTATATATTGACAAGTGGTGAATTAAGTTGAATATCTTTACCTTTTCAAGTAGTGATATCCTAGACTGCATAATCCAATATAAGTCATAGAAGAATAATGGGTGTGGGATGTTAGCTTCCACTTGAATAAGATATAAGTGGAATACATGATTGTGAACATCCACATTGGCATCTAGATATCGACTCTATAGTATTACAAAAAGGATTATGAAAATAGATTAAGTGTTGTTTTTAATTTAAAACCCTCTAATTATATTGACAAATCTAATTATTTATTTGGATGGTACCTTGGATTAGCTTATTTAAATTAACAAGGTATTTTATGATTAAAAATTTTAGCATAAGATGAATTACATAAGTATCCACATGGATAAAAAAGGAGATTTGATTTTAGACTTATGAAATCTTGATAAATCAAAAATAAAAAAGAGATAATTAGGAAACCCTAGATCAAAATCTAGGGTTTTGTGGATGAACAATCAAGTTCACCTAATTTTTAACCCTAAAATATAGATTAGGGAAATCTAGGGTTAAAGGGGGAAGATATAGCCTAAGACATAAGGATGGTAGACTATATATAGAGTAGGCCAATTATTTAAAAAAAATAGATAAACATATGTTGAATTTATTATGTTGAGATGATAAGAATAGAAAGTATAACTATGTCAGATATTAAAATGAAACAAGATAAATATTTGGTTCATATTCTAATATAGATCTGGACCTAGAATAGGTAGAATTTGTACTATATCTATATTCTAGAATAGTTTCCTAATTGTATAAATTTGACATTTATAGTTGCAAACATGTGTATTGAATTTAGATAGTTGTGTTGACACTACTATATGACTTAGAATTCAATGTCCAGTATGGAATACCTATTGAAATTAGATGTGACCACCTAGATGATTCTAATTTTTTGTGTTTTCTTAAGTTTGGTGCTTTTAGATTTGGGTCATGGACTATCACTCCTTTTTAAATAACAAAACCCTATTTCTTCATCTTCATATTATCTATGGTAAAAATGGGTTAATGGTAACATGGTGGTGAGTTACCCCAAATTTCCCTTTATTAATGAGCACTACCTAAACATTTAATAATCCAAAGAGGGCCTCAAATTTATGTAATTATCCCCTATGTGTTGGCTTGTGTGTGAATAATTAAATGTGTGATAAGCAAGTGTAATAGTGACCTAGCTTGTAACTTGGAAAATATAGCCCTTAAGTTGTTCCTTTAGTACTTAAAACCTATAAACATGTAATCCCTATGATTTATATGGAAATAAGAAAAAATAGGGAAATTTTTCTCAATTGAGTGCTTGATATAATGATTTTGATAATTTTCCTTTGTCTTTTTGGTCTTTTCTAAGTCCATAATGAATGAGAGTTGATATTATATTTATACCAGTACTCTTGGAGAATATATCTCATTAAATAATTTATACTAATCTTTAGTACATGTTTCATTTGTAAAATGGATGACTTTAGGGCACTATACACTTATGTTAGAGTAGGACACTTGCTTTGACGCATTCATCTGACTTGGACATAAGTATATAAGTAGATGAAAAATAGGTATAATTATAGATCTTGAAGAGATGTAACATAAGTAGGTTTATAACATCATGAAAAAGATAGAAGGTCTGAGTTATTAGAATAATATTGGTTAGACTAAGAGATAAGGAATTAGGCATAAAGAGATAGTGTATGCAAGCCTTTTAGAAGTGAGAAGGTATAGAAGCTGAAGGTACATCCATGGTATGTATTTTCCAAGTGTACAAGATTGAGGTTATATATAATTTATAAATAGTGTCTATAATTACTAGTATTAGTAGGGTTTACCATATTGTGAGAAATATGAAATTTTTTCATCTATTTTGACATTTTTATTCACAATTACTTTATTTACAGAGATATCTACTAACTTATATGATTTATAATTTTCACTATTTCCAAAAAACATGTACTTCTTACTCTTTGCATCTAAACCAATCATTTTATCTTTAAGAATTATTGAAAAATTAGTATAGCCAAAAATATAGAAATCACTTACATCAGGTTTTCTTCTTGACCACGCTTATTATGGAGTAATATTTTACACAACTTTACGTGGACTCCTATTTAATATGAACAATATAATATTGACTGCTTCTATTGAATAATTAAAAAAAATACATTTATACTTTGTACCATATAATGTGTCATCTCCATGATAGTCCTATTTATCCTTTCCATTATTTCATTTTGTTCTGGAATGTAAGGAGTTGTATACTATCTACGTATACCTTCCTATGTCAAGTATGTATTTAACTATTTAGAGAAAAATTCTAATCCATTATCATATCTAAATTCTTTGACTTATTACATTTTTGATTATCAACCAATGTTTTCCATGCAATAAATTTAACAAAACATTCTAAATTTTTATTTAGAGAATACACCCACATTTTTTGAGAATAATCATCTATTATCAATAAGAAATAAAAATATCCAAATACAATGTCAGCTTTCATAGGACCATGAATATTTACATGTACAAAATCTAACATAAATTATGTCCTCTATGATTTACTAATAGGAAAATGTTGTCTTATTTATCTACCCAACTAACATACTTCACAAACATTTTGATTGTCTTGAATGGATGTAAGTCCAATTTTGTAGATCAATACGAATTTTGGGGGGATCATACCCTTTGATTAATGTAGAACAACCATTCTAGAGATAGGTTCAAAACACAATTAACCCAAAGGACACAAATATAGTAAAAAACCAAAAGGCATGAGGAGAGAAAACAACATACTAAACTATAGCCCAAGAAGCTAAAAGAACTTTAGCTTGTGGGATAGTAATCTAGAATATCAACTGTCTTGATTTTTTTGCCTTTTTATTTTTTAATTATTTCCATATTTCATGCTCAAAATTTACAATAACCATTTGATTATCTAGATTTTTTATTTCCAAAGTTTTTTTATCTAGAAAATCTTTGTTTGAGTTTGAGCTTTTAGACTCATGTCCTCTTTTAACTCCCCCAGCTGGCTGCTTCACAAGAGAAATATGACTATTTTCAATCACCCCTTTGTTGGTCAATTTTTACTTGGAGGCATCTGAGTTTTATTCTTTTCACCTTTCCTTTTTGTGTCCAATTGAATCTTTGTTTGATCAAAAACATATTATGCTACTAGTGTTGGTTCAAGGGTATTCCATTTATGATTTTGGCTTTTTCCTCTTCTTATTCATTACTTGGAAATGCCCTCAGGGGTAGGATGCATAGAGATGACCTAGTAATTTATAGTTGTGACATCTAAATTTGATGTTCTCATAATCAAGAATTTGAGTATGTTGCGTATTATCATAATTTAAAATAATTTTATCAGGCACCCCTTTACTCAAATCTAACTCAACACAAAAATGGGCATAAGTAAATAAACTTATATCACCCCACTCATTGTCATTTTTTAGGAAATACCCCAAAACATTGGATATATCTCTATGAGCATGCCAAAAATGCAAAAGCAAATTGAGAAAATGAACCCAAACTAGCACCTTGTGACTGAAAGAGTGAGAGGGTTGAAATCTAGAAACTAGGGCATGATGAACAGGCCCACAGTGCCCCAAAACCAAGCCCATTCTGAAAGGCATTTTTGGTAGTCTTGTTATTCATAACAAATGGATAATAAAAATACCCTAGAGCATAGATAAATTTCACACTAGATTGTCCAAGTCTCATGTACCCATTTATATAACATAGATGTAGATGGTCAAATACCATTAAATCTATAGATGATAGCATCTCTCACCAAAGTATTAAAATACACATCCACCTCCTCATTTAAAATATCCACAAAAGGAACCTCCTTATCTTGGTAAAAAATGTACACATGGGGTGGATTTGTTTTTTGGTTTAATAACGGGGCTAGCATTTTCCCTTGTATTTGGGGGTGTTTTGACTACTTCCTTGAAAGACTTTATAGAGGCATCTTGCTTTGATCCCATAGCACCACCTCTCAACCATGAAGTCATGACTATGGTAGAATATCTATAGATCTAGTAACTAGATAAAGACATAGGCTCTTGGAGTTATTTTCCTTTATAAATTAGACTTTGCATAGTTATAAGAATCCCAATCGATTGCTCTAAATGTCTTTTTAAATCCAAAACCAAATCAGATGTTTTTACCCATAAACAAAGAGTCTTACCTGATATAGAGTTTAACTTCAATTGGAATCTATCCCTCTCTTCAAAATTCACATATGGGAGAGGTGATTACACCTTTTGATTAATAGATTTCAATAGAGATAGAGCTTTCCCTTATATAGTGTGATGGGTATCTTGTGGACTCCACAGGCCAGGTGAGATGACCATATTACCCACTATCTAGTTACCATGTAAACCACCCTATTTTACATTGGGATAGAGAATTTTACTCCCTTTTAATAAACTTGTAGCCTTCTCAAGCCAATGGTTCTCCTTTTGATGGCTACCATAACCTAAGCTCCTCTCGAGTTTTCTTTCTAGCTTTGATTATGGATGAAGATGATTTAATCTACTCCCCCCTTCCCTGATATTGCCTTCTTGACTATTTTTTGAACCCTCTATGGCCTTGAGGAGCACCACCATCATTCACACTTGTGTTGTCTAGTCATCTTAGGGTTATTATCATGTATTTTCCATCCTATCTCAACCTCCTACTCATGCGAGGTATGACCTAAAAGTTTGGGTATAGTAATTTTTATAACCAAAATACTGGTGAATAGTATCCCTAACCATTTACTATGGAATGCCTCATCATAGTGAACACAGGTTTCATTACACTTATCAATCCCCATCACATTAAACATTGAGCTAGTTAGTCCATTGTATGTGGATACTTTTTATGAAGGTGTGCATAACTTACCCCTGTAGGATTAGAACCTATGACCTCACTTTTGGGAGCACATTTTCTTCACCATTAGGACAACTTAGGTACATGAATGGATGTAAGTCCATTAATCATTTGATGTTTACTCAAATTATTCAAATAATAATAACTTAAATGGACATATCTTTCATGCCAAAGAGTATTATTCTAATCAACTATTGATAAGAATATTGTTCTACTATTTTAGGATCTAAAAACTTATAAATAACCCTTTCCATTATACCAATACAAAATATTTCATTATTGAGTCTAGTTATTTTACATTTTTCCTTCAAAATTTACTATTAGTTATTTGTTTTTGGTAATTTCATTGATGGATAAAGTATACTTTTTCATATCACATACATATCTAAAATTAAAAGGGTGTATTTTTACTCATTCATTATTATTTGCATATTCTCACATCCCATAATATCATGTGTCCATCCATCACATAATAAAATAGTTTCATTAATACTAGTATCCTCAATGAATTTTAAATAATTATCTTGATGACACATGTAGTGTCATGAAGATCATGAGTTGAATTACCAAGCATGAGACTCACTAGATTGGTCATATGACACTACAAAGGCAAATTTAGTTGAAGCTTCCCCTTATACTTATTATACAACATTAAATTTCTATACCTCTTATTTACATTAACCATATCATATTTTTATTTGTGATAAATTTCATAAAAATGTCCCAATTTTTTACAATAAAAAATTTCCATTTTGTTTTCTTTGATGCACTTCATTAGTTTTTGAATATTCCTTGCTTTCCTACTATTATTTCCCATTGTATTTTGACTGTGTTAAGTATGCACTTTATGTATATGTTAATGTTGAAGCAATTGAATGTTATTTTTATCTTTCCTTTTGCATGATAAGTGTGGATAACTTATAATAATCTAGTGTGTATGTTTCTAAAATCATATGAAATGAATCTACAAAGTAATCATATGATGATGGAAAATTTTGCATGA
Organism: Torreya grandis; assembly: GCA_037957365.1. Classification (NCBI taxonomy): domain Eukaryota; kingdom Viridiplantae; phylum Streptophyta; class Pinopsida; order Cupressales; family Taxaceae; genus Torreya; species Torreya grandis. The sequence continues at coordinate 100,815 of JARHVA010008343.1, forward strand.
TAATATCAATTAAGTCTTGTTCATCCACATGTTTTCACACCACTTTTAATTGGTCCCAGACATTATTCAAATATAATAAAAATTAATAAATAGACCAACCTTCTTAAATCTTAGTGAAAAATAGAAAATTATTTAAATATAATATCTTATCAATTTCAAAATCCTAATATTTTGTTTTAATATGTTTCCATAATTATGATGCAATAGTCACATTTCTAACTTCTAGTATCAAATTATCAACTATTGAAAGTTTTAATAGCATCAATGGTTTGATCAAATTTATCATAGTCATTAGGTTGAACATGTGGTCTAGTTTATTTATCAATCATAATTTGATCAATATTTCAATACTCACATATTGTAAGTATTTTATGACTCCATAAACTAAATTTTTTGCCCATCAGATTTTGTGAATTTGGTAATAATTATGTTATAAACTAGCCATTTTGACCTAATTTTTCACTAGAATAATTAAATAAAAAATTAATTTTTAATTTTTTTACATATTTTTAAAAAAAATTCCTTATATGTGTACAAGGAATTTAATCCAAATAATGTTGCAAAATTTTAGGTGATTTTGACTTACAATTTTTCCTCAATGGAATTAACTGCACTATTTTTCATGACTTTCTAAGAAAAAAATTAAAAAAATTAACAAGGTTTGATTTTAATAAAAATATTAACACATATATTTTGCCTTAGAATTTTATAATTTTTTTAAAACTTTGGTTCAAAACTAATTTTTTTTAATCATCCAATAGAAAATGACATGTGTGTACAAATGGAAATGGTGTGCCTATGGTGTCCTTTTATTCAACCAAGCACTTCAACCAACAAGTAGATCAGATTTTGCATGACAATTAGTATTTTTGCAATGAAAAACATAATAGAACAAACTATAATGATTTATAAAAGCATAGAGACTATCATAATTTTGTCAAAATTTATTTTTGCTTTGCCTTGAATGGATTTAAACTTAGACCTTTTTCACTCCAAGCTCCTCCCATGCCTTGTGATTCCATGCTTTGCCTCAATATTACAATGTCCTCATTGACACCAGCTATAACACCTCACCTAAATAGATCAAAACTCATTTTATTTAGACAATAGATTAAAAAAATGGATGCCATCCTCTTCCTCAGGACAACCACAAAGAAATAGATGATGTAATCCTTAAACCAATGCCATTCCACTCCACCCTTCACTGGGTGCTGGTCATAATCTCTCTACCTCGCTATTAGGTATTAAAATGAGAGATTAATTTATTTAGGGTATGTGATTCACCACAAGATTCCTCCCTTGTACCAAAAAAATTCTCACCTAAGATTCTAAAACATTTTTCCACAACACCTTTAGATGTTTTCAATAACATTTCCACTAGATAGTTTCTCATTGAAAAGATTTATTCCTATAGGATCTAAAAACTATAAGATTTTATTAGCATATTAAACACATGCTCAATGAAAAAATAAACAATCTACACACTTTTTTATTGTAGAGGCACAAATAAATATGCCTGTAAAAACTATTATGACCAAATTTTTCACCCTAGGAGAGGTTGTTCATGCCTCTCCAAATTTGGCTAACATTGGATTTCCTCTAGGCCTGTGGGTTGCCTATAGTAGAGGTAAACCTCTAGGTTAAAGGGATAGATTCCTTGATTTATCTTTTAGGTTCACTCACTATACTATACCAATTAGTGTTTATCAGTGTTTGGGGTCAAAAGGGAATAATGAAATTGAAAGTAACCAATACTAATGGAGGTGATACACTAAATATAAGCCCAAAAACACACTTGCATCTACACTAAGAAAGAAGGCTACTAAAAATGACCTCAAATTTATGTCATTCTAGCATAAGTGTTTCTCATAGAGGAAGATTGTTATGCATATTTAAAGGTGAGTGAAAAGAAAGTCTGATACTAGACACTAATAGTCTCTATCACACTCAAAGACACAATTAACAAATAAATACACTTCATGAGACCTGTTAGAAGAGATATCACTCACATAAAACATGCAAGAGTAGAATGGAAGCAAGGAGAAGATATTCATCACTTATCAACTAAGTACACTGATTGACATACTTAGGAAAGATATTACAAAGGTTAAATCAACTTCAAATTTTTTTTCAAAGACAAATTAAGGTGTCAAACTAGTAGGGCTTTGCCATACTAGGTGTGTACTAGATACAAATTCTAAAATGGCTTGCATATATAGAACATAAGAAAGGAGAGAGAATAAGAGAAGTGTAAGGGTCACAAGGATAAGTTTAAAACTTTGGAAACCAATTAAGATACCATATAATGAAGTGGAGAATAGGTTATGAATGTTTTCTTGGATAAGTGTCCATCTGAAGCATGACATATTCTTCAAGTTGGTATAGAGAATTTTTGTGTTCCTCTTGAAACTACCCTTATGATGATGAGTAGTCCATCTATCTTGGAATACCTTAGAAAGCCTTGAAACATATAATATAACATTATAGTATTGAAATGAGATTGTGACAGTCATCTATGCCTCTCCAATTGATTAATTGCTCTTATACCACTCGTTGTTCACTATTTGTAATCACTCACTAGCCCTTCTATGATTGTCTTCACACTTATCACCTAAGTGACCTACAGTTGTTAAAGAATATGCATTATATAGGTGTTATGAAATATGTTCAAATAATTTTTGTCCTTTTGTCTATCAAATAGACCTCAAAATATTCAATGACACTATTCTCACCATCACACTTAGGTAGTCACTTTGCCTTCTCACTGTCTATCCAAGACTACCTATTTAAAAAATATTAGTAGAGGTAATTTCATGAATCACTATGATTATAATTGAGTATGGATATTTTTAATAAGTATCTATACACCTTCCTCAATGACTTTCATATGCTCTTTCCCTTCTACACCTATGAAACACCTCAAAACTTTAAAAAAATAGAGAATAGGTATGTCTATATAAGTGATAGTATATAAAATTTGGATGTAAAGGAGATTAAGAGAGTGATAATCATGTAAAATTCACTTTCTAGGCAATTTTACCACTTTTAGATAAATCTCCATTCATGTTTTCTACATCAGGTTCAAACAAGGGTTTTAGGAGGGTTTTGAGTCATCTAACTTCTTAGTAATGATTCATAAAATATAGACATCTAACTCCCAAACCAAATCCAAATTTTTTGAGTTAAATACCCTTTAACCCACCCATATATACTTTTGGCACCATGCACAACAACTATACATATATGAGCAAATGAAGTTGGTCTCTCGATCCCCTAACTACATTCTGAGTAGGCCTACAAAATGATTAGTCCAAAATGATCAATTTTGTAATGTCCCATTAAAAATAGTGATTATAATTTTTCCTATATTCTCCCATAAATTTTATAAAACTATTTGGAAAGGTTTTATGGTTATCTAAAGCAATTTAGAGGCCATGAGGGTTTAGGCTTAATTCTAGGCCTAGTAAACCTAGACTATATTTTATGTGTATATAACCACCTATAGTTTTTTAATGAACATATGTGCTTATACATTATTTTTCACATTTATTAAAGCTATATAAATCATCCTATGATCATTACAATGCTCCTCATTCATCATTTCAACACTCATATACTAAGTCTATAGACTATGTTGCTCCTGGAGTGGATCATGTCTATGATGGAACAAAGAGTATCTACCTTGATTTTATGACCAATGTAAGACCATTTAGGGATTTAATTACTCATGAGGATAATTCTCAAGATGTTTCAAGTCTCGGTCATGATCCTATCACCCTTAAACCTTTAAATTCTCCAAACTAGATTTAGTTTATATGTCTGTGTGCAAGGTTTAAGTAGATTGAGTATGACATTTGAAAACCTAGTTTAGTCTATGTTATTTACATATAAGAATAACATGAAAGTGTGTTATAAAAGTTTTATAATTCATTAAACATGGTTAACCATCTTATCCCTTTCAAACTTGCATCCTACATTGGTCTAGACAGGTCTACTGTATGTATTGATTGTGTCACCTATAGGTGGCAATTAGGGAAGAAGTGAAGAGTTTCCTATAGGTGTAAATACAGGTTTGAATATTTTAATTAATTAATTTGATATAAATTTAGGTAAATAATACCATTTCACACTTTAATGTATTCATCAATGCCTATAGACCATGCTCTCACTCAATACTATTAATGCACTATAGGTCTGCAATCAAACTGTAGATGTTGTTTAGGGAATATGAGACCTTGTTGTAGGTGAAGGTATTTGCTTTAAAAATTTTCTTCAATTTTTAGTTTCCCCTAAGGTAATTAGGTTGTTCCATATTTTATTTAACTCACTCCATGTCTTATAACTATGCATCCTTCTTTATCATCAACACACTAGGTGTCATTTACAAATTACAAAGTTCTAGGTTCAATTGTACTATAGCTTAACTAAATATCTTCTATATAAGTTTGACTAAGTTAAGATCATAATCAACCATTATCTTTCTTAACAATAAACTTATTATCATGTTCAAGTGTGACATTTATTCTTAGGATACAAGAATGGAAAACATTAGGCTACCTCAGATCTCATCAATATTCACCATAAGATGTCATGTTGTGAGAGAAAAACCTCTTTCAAAGAAACTAAGGTAACTCATCCCATTAAGAAACTTTATTAACGCATCACCTTTTTATGTTTCTTTAACTAGTCTTAGCTATGCTAGTGAACCCTGGATGACTTGGGAAATCTATACAAGTCTTGAAACTATTTACACCATATCTCTTGGGTTTTATATAATTTTATCATTACTCATACATGCCTATAGATGACTGTAGGTGACTATGTATATTACAGTTTTGATTAGTCTTTACTCATTGTCTTGAGAAACCTATCTCAATCAAATTTAAATTCCCTCAATGAAAACCTTCCATGGAAAAACTAGCTTTCATGATTTGAGAGGAGAAACTTAGGTTTATTATCCTTGTCTTAAATCCACTAACAGAAGATGAAACTTTGCAACTATGGAAACACTATTTTATAGACCAATAATGCTCACTCCTCATCATAATGAGAGTGATATTACTTACCTTACATGATCACACATGTAAACTATGTTGAAACAAACATGAAGAGAATGAACCTACTCTACAAGAACACATACATCACTTGGAAGCATTAGATCAATCCAAATTAATGAGAAAACTAAGGTGTTAGGGTTATGAAGGTAGTTTTGAGATGTTAAAAATATTAAAGATTTTTTATTTAGTAAGGAACACCATTTTTGGAACTATGACCATGAAATTATAGTACACAAAGATTAATTTCATCCCCCAAGTGAATTCACCTTAACTCTAACTCTCTTGTCTGTACCAACTACAAAGTAGTTGACTTCTTTGACCTGCCTAAGAGAGCAATGAGAGAGAGAGGGATTGGTTTTCACCATTTTTATAGATATCAAAGCTACCTGAGTATGGATATGAGCTATGGGGATCTGAAGGGAAACTATTGAAGCCTTCACACATGCCAAAACTATTATGAATCTTTACAACTAACTGAAAATGACCTTGTTTTGTAGATAAACTTCTTTATACATTGAACCTACATCATGTCAGTTTCAAATAGTTCCCTGACACCCATTTGACACATGGGAAATCATATTTCACTTTGACACACTTGTCCTTAGTGTAAAACTATACAACTTATTCAAATTGCCAAAATGTGGCATAATATGACATGAGACATACTATATAAATGTAACAAGGACAAAACATATTATTTAACCTTATTTATGATAATGGTGGAAATTTTTCAACCTAGGAGACCACCTATAAATTTTAAATTGTAATGGGGTTATCTTATTTTGACCATGGGGTAAAATTAGTCAATATTTTGGTGATTTCATAGGGGTAGTGAGCCTACTATTCTAAGGACCAGTAGCCTTCTCCTATCCTTGGGCAATGGATTTGCTTATACACCACATTTAACACTAAAATGATTCTAAAAAAATCATAATGTTATGTTGTGGAGCCTATTTCGACATAATTTATTTCAAATAATTTACATTAAATTTTACTATACACTCTATATGTATTCTCACTGGGGTTTAGGGATGGGAGCTCCCAAGTAGGGGTTTGGGAGTGGTAGCCCTTAAATTTTTTTTAGACCCCCTTAATGGGGAACCATTTTTGGGGTTAACTTGGCCCATGGTTTTGGTACCCATTGTTTTATAAAATAGTGATGTATTATTCATTGATGTATTATAGATGGATATAATATAGGTAATACATTAGGATATGATGAACTAAGTTGTGAGAAGAAAGAAAAGACTGTGTGAATTTAGGTGCAAATTCAAGAGAGTTTGTAGAGCATAACTTCAAACAATATTTATGCATTGTAATTATGAGAAGACTAATCTGAGAGTGGATTGTACTCTTGTGGCTTGTAATAAAATTTGATCAAGTGTTTATTGGTGGATGTAGCCCACATTGGGTGAACCATGTTAAATATGGTCTTCTTATTGTGGATTTTTATTTCTATTCTTTATGCATCTCTATTTATAGATCTTATTATTATGATTCTACGAAATTATTTTGTATTAATTTCTAATTTATTTCTAACACACAAAACCATAACACACAACAAGGAAACAAATACACAAGGCAATACACCAAATAAAACACACTTGCGCTCTCATGAACACTTAGGGGAAACACACACAACTCAAACAAACTAACTTATGCACAAACAAACCTAAATAAAACTCTTCCTCCTAGATCAAAGGGGAAGCTTATACCATTGTTTAATTTATGTTATGAAGGAGTTAATGAGGCATATTGACTTTTGAGATTTGGAATTTTTGTCTCCAATTACTTCAATATTACCACTCTTTTTGGCATGATTTTTCAATTCAAACACAACAAATTAAAACACATCACATATGAAGGTGAATTCTTCTTATGACTCAAACATCTTCTCATATTATTTTCAATTTCAACTTGACCCAATGATTCTTCATACAAACATGGTTCTTTGACTTCTATGGTACTTTCAATGAGATCAAACTCCTTATCACTTGTAAGCTCATTAGCTACCACTTCAAAAAGCTTGATATCATGCTTTACTTAAAATGGCAAAGCATTCTAAATAATATATTCAAATTGGACATCGATAAGTATAGTCATTTGAAGGGTCTCAAATTAACTGCATAGCTCATAGAATATTTGTCACAATCATCATGTTCCATAGAAGTAGCAATGACTTCTATTGTATTTTTAGGTTCTAGCTCTTACTCATACACATGAACATAAACCAAATCAATATATGTGGAGTCCTTATGAAGCACCTCTTCTTTCATGTCTTGAATAAAATCTTATATACAGTTTCAAAATGACCATAAACATCTTTTTATTCACTCAAGAAGATTGAATTGCATTTATCTTCACCAAGGGGAGTCCCTATAGTGATCTCTTCATCATAGATGCTCATGTCATCTTCTTGATAAGTTATAGCTTGATCTTGATATTCTTCACTAATCTCCCATAGTATATGTTCTCCTTAAATAAGGGATGAGGTGGGAGGGTGGTGGATAGCTTCATGGGTTGGAGGGGAAATAAGAGGTGAGGTGGAAGGTTCATGAATCGGCATGGGGATAGAAGGAGTATACTTGAACTTTAGGGATTTGGAAATGAGATATTTTTGAAGGAATTCTTGAAGAGAGAGAAGGTTTGGCTCTATTCTAAGTGTTTTATTTTCCTCAACAAACACCACACATTTCTCATATCCCTCTTGAGGATCTTCATCAACTACAAGTTCATCTCCCACATTTTTCACTAAGGCATCTTTCTCACATTGAAACTCTTCTTGGATAAACTTACATAAGGGAAAAGATAAATTTTCTTTGGGAGAGGGAAATGGGGCTTAATCAAAAACAATATTTTCCTCCTTGAAATCAAATTATTAGTCTTAACTCTCTTCATATTTATTTCCTCAATATTTGACTACATGGTTCCAAGATGGAGTTTTAAAGCTAGTAGGTTCTATGGAGGATTGGATTGGTTCTTCTTGAGGATAGTGAATAGTTTATATTTCATGAAGATAATGAGAATAAGAAAAATAATATGGAACATAAGAGGATTATTTAGGAGGGATAGGAGTAGTTTTAGGAAGGTTATCTCTAAGAATTTTCCTCTTAAGAGATTATATTTCCTCTTTGAGAGTCCTAATAATATCTCTTTGATAGCCTTCTTCATAGGCTTATTCATAAGATTCTTCATAGGGTTGTTCAATAACATCATGTTCATATGGAGAAGAAATAGGATGATCATAGGGATATCATGGCTCATACGATTGATAACAACCTCTATATGGCTATTGAGAGATATAACATGGATCATAACAAGGTTAATAGGGAGCTTCATAGTAAGGATTATCAACATAACCAACTATATGAACCTCATTAGTCATATGAAACACAAGTATTGATAAAAATATTTTACAAGTAATAAGGTTGTTTACAACTAGATGATTGCATTTGGAGTCACCATTGGTGTTTTCTTAAATGCTTGAAAAAGATGATAATAGGAAGAACATACCAACAATCCTTCCACTCTTTTGGACCTTGGTCCCACCAGGAATGCACAAACTATTTTGACAAAATTTTACACCTTAAGAGAGGTTTTTCATGCCTTTCCAAATTTGGTTAACATGAGATTACCTCTAGGCTTGTGGGTTGCCTATAACAAAGGTAAACCTCTAGGTTAAAGGGTAAGCTACCTTGATTTATATTTTAGGTTCACTCTTTACACTAGACCAATCAATGTTGGGGTTGAAAATGGAAAAAGGAAACTGAAATTAACATATGATTATGGAGGTGATACACCAAATATAAGTCTACAAACACACTTGCATCTACACTAAGAAATAAGGCTACTAAAATTGACCTCAATTTTATGTTCTTATAACATAAGTGTTTTTCATAGAGGTAGATTGATATGCATATTCATAGATGGGTGAAAATAATGTATGATACTAGACACTAATAGTATCTCTCACACTCCAAGACACACTTAAAAAACAAATACACATCATGAGATCTGTTAGAAGAGATATCACTCACATAAAACATGAAAGAGTAGTATAGAAGCAAGGAGAAGACATTCATCACTTTTCAACCAAATACACCACTTGAAATAATTAGGAAAGAGATTTAAAATATTAAATCAACTTTAAAATCTTTATTCAAAGAAAAATTAAGGTTTCAAACCATCAGGGATTTGACATAATAGGTGTTTACTAGATACAAATACCAAAATGGTTTGCATATATAGAACATAGGAAAGGAGAGAGAATAAGAGAAGTGGAAAGGTCACAAGGCCAAGTGTCAAAAATTGGAAACTATTTACAATTCCATATAATGAAATGGAGAATAGGATATGAAGGTATTATTGTATAATTGTTCATTTAAAGCATGACATATTCTTCAAGTTGGCATAGAGACTCTTCATGTTCCTTTTGAAACTTCCCTCATGATGATGAGTAGTCCATTTGTCTTGGAATAAATTAGAAATCCTTGACACATATAAATGACATGATCAGATGTAAATGATATTGTGATGGTCATCTATGCCTCTCCAACTTATGAACTTATCTTACACCACTTTTCATTCACTATTTGCAATCACTCACTAGACATTATAGGCTTATCTTCACATTTGTCACCTAAGTGATCTAAATTTATTCAATAATATGAATTTAATATGTGTTATTTAATATGTTAAAATACTATTTTTCATCTAGTATATCAAATATACATCAAAATATTCAATTACACGCATCTCACCATCATACTTAGGCATCCACTTTGCCTTCTCACTATCTATCCAAGACTACCTATTTCAAAAATATTAGTAGATGTAATTTCATGAATCAATATGATTATTATTGAGTATGGATAGTTGTAATGAGTATCTACACACCTCCCTTAATGACTTTCATCTTCTCATTCCCTTCTGTACCTATGAAACACCTCAAAACTTATAAATAATAGAGAATTAGGTCTATCCATACAAGTAATAGTATGGAAACATTGGATGTCAAGGAGATTTATAGAGTTATAATCATGTTTAATTAAATTTATATTCCATTTTAAAATCTTTTGATTCATCTTTATTCATGTTTTCTCCATCAGGTTCAAGCAAGGGTTTTAGGAGGGTTTTGAGTCATCTATCTTCTTCGCAATGATTCATAAAATCTAGTCATATAAATATTAAAAAAATCCATAAATTTTAATTTAAATACCCTATTAAACTACCCCTAGATTATTTTTTCACCATTCACAACATACATATAGATATGATCAAATGAATTTGGTCTCCTGAGCTCATAAATGCATTCTAAGTAGGCTTGAGAAAGGGTAAAGCCAAAATGACAAATTTTGTATTGTCACATGAAAAAAATGATTCTAATTGGTCTCATATTATCATTTTAAGGTTATAAAATTATTTTTAAAGGTCATATGGTCATTTGAAGCAAGTAGAGACCATGAGGGTTTAGGCCTAGTTATAGGCATAGTTGACCTAGATTGTATTTTTTATGTATATGACCACCTGTAGGTTTACAATGATTTTAGGTTATTATAAATTGTTTTTAATCTTAAATATAAATATATAAATCATACAATTATCATTTTGAGGCTTTTAATTCATCATTTCAACACTCATATACTAAGTCTACAGATTGTGTTGCTACTGGAGTGCCTCATGTCTGGATAGAATAGATAACATCTCCCCTAATTGTATGACCAAGGTAATACCATGGAAGAATTTAATGACTCGTGAAGACACAATTAAATTATTTAAAAATTTTGGTCATACTCCTATCACCCTTGAACCTTCAAATTTTCCAAACTAGCTTTACCTTTTGTGACTGTGTGTAAGGTTTAGGTAGACTTAGTATGACATTTGAAAACTTAGTTTAGTCTATGTTATTTAAATTTTAGAATCACATTAAAATGTGTTATATAATTTTGATAATTTATTAAACATTTTTATCCATATTATTCCTTTCAAACTTTCATCCTACACTGGTCTAGACTGGTATGTTGTATGTATTGATTGTGTCACCTATATGTGGTAATTAGGGAATAAGAAAAGAGTTTAATATAAGTTTTAAAACTATAATTAATTCCATTGATCTAAATTGAGCTCACTAAGACCATTCCACATTTAAATTTATTCATAATTGCCTACAGATCATGCTCTCACTCACTACTATCAATGCACTATAGGTATGTAGTCAGACTATAGATTTTGTTTAGGGAATATGAGACCTTATTGTAGGTGAAGATATTTTCATGAGTATTGTGCTTCAATTTTTAGTTTTCCCCTAAGATAATTAGGTCATTAAATATTTGTTTAAACTCACTCCATGTCTTGTAACAATGCATCCTTCTTTACCATCAACACACTAGATGTCATTTATAAATTGCAAAGTTCCAGGTTTAATTTCATTGTAGCTTCACTAAATATCTTCAATAGAATTTTTAATGGGCTGAGATCACAATAAACCATTATCTTTCTTAATAATAAACATATTTTCATGTTCAAGTGTGACATTTAGGCTTAGGCTACAAGAATGGAAAACATTAAGCTACCTCAGACCTCATCAATCTTCACCATAAGATGTCACTTTGTGAGAGAAAAACCTCTTTTATAGAAACTAAGGTAACTCACCCCATTAAGCAACTTTCTTAACTTTGCACCTCTATATGTTGCTTAAACTGGTATTAGCTAGGCTAGTGAACCCTAGATGACTTGAGAAATCCATTCAAGTCTTGAAACTATTCACACCATATCTTTTGGGTTTTAGATAGCCTTATCATTTTCCATACATGCCTATAAGTGACTATAGGTGATTGTGTATATTGGATCTTTGATTAGTCTTTACTCATTAACTTGAGAAACCTATCTCAGTTAAAATTGAAGTCTCTTAATTCAAACCTTCTATGGAAAAACTAGCTTTAATGATTTTAGAGGAGAAACTCAAGTGTATTATCCTTGTCTTGAATCAAATGATAGAAGATGAAACTATGCAACTATGGAAACACTATCTTATACACCAATAATGCTCACTCCCAAGCACAATGAGAGTGATATTGCTTACCTTACATGATCACACATGAAAACTAGGTTGAAACCAATATGAATAGGATGACCCTGCTTTTTAAAAACACATACATCACTTGGAAGCATTAGATCAATTTAAACAAATGAGAAAACCAAGGTGTTGGGGTTATGAAGGTAATTTTGAGATATTAACAATATTAAATATTATTCATAGAGTACAAACCACCATTCTAAGAAATATGAGCATGAAGTTGGAGTACACAAAGACTAATTTCAATCCCAAAGTGAATTCACCTTAGTTCTGCTTCTCCTGTCCATATCAACTACAAACTAGTTGACTTATTTATCCTACCCAAGAGAGCAATGAGAGAGAGGGATTAGTTTTCACCAGTTTTGGATATTTTAAAAGATACCTGAGCATGTAAATGAGCCATGGGGATCTAAAATAACATTATTTAAGACTTCACACATGCTAAAACTATTATGAATCTATACAACTAACTAAAAATGACCTTATTTTTTAAATAAGCTCCTTTGTACATTAAACCTACATCATGTTAGTTTCAAGTAGTTTTTTAACACTCATTTGACACATGGGATGTTATATTTGACTTTGACACACTTGTCCTTAGTGTAAAACCATACAACTTATTCAAATGACAAAAAGGTGGCATAATATGACATGAGACAAACTATATAAATGTGACAAGGATAAACCATATTATTTGACCTTAGTTATGACCATGGTAGACAATTTTCAAACTAGGAGACCCTATGTAAATTTGAACTTACAAGGGGTTGACTTATTTTAAACATGGTGTAAGATTAGTCAACAACAACTACAATCTATGAGGAAGCCAAAATAAATAACAAATAAGAAGGTAATGATAAATAGGCTTGACCTGTATAACCACTACAAGAATTTTTTTATCATAAAAAATTATAAAAATATACAAACATAAGAATTTATTTTAATAAAAATTGAATAAAATGCACTTATTTCACACTTGAAGTGTGAATGATATTTGATATCTCTAATTTCTCAAAATGAAATTTCTTCAAGTGAAACATGTAGAAAACCATGTACATCCATGAGGCTATGATGATCTAGTGCCAAAAATCTAATTTCTCCATGTAGGAAATAAAATTTTAAAATTTGATTGAATTCAAATTTTGGGTATAATAGTGGATCTGATTATAGGACTATATTCCATGGAAGAATGTAGGATAACTCCAAATTATTTAGTGACTAGTGCCTTATCTACTTTATAGATAGTGTGTAGTGCACATGTATATCCTAATCTAGCCAACTGGAACTTAATTAACCTATCCAATCATATGCGAATGAACACATGCTACTGAGATATATCATTACCTTATAACCTTGATGTACTTTCATATTATAATTCCTAGTAGATGATGTGTAGCATGCACTCTAGCCTAATCTGACCAACTGGTAGCCAGTTCCCCTATCTCAATCATATAGAAATGAATAGGTGTTTTTGGGGTAGATTATTATCCTTTAAAACTCCACCTATTTTCTTGATTGTAAACTATAAGAATTTTAAGTGTTTGGAAGGATATACAAGGATAAATTTATTTTGTGTTTAAAATCACAAGCTGATTTGTTTGAATACATTTTGAAATAATTTTACCTAGAATGGATCCTAATATAGCTCATGATATCTATAATAATTAAATAAGTTTTATACTCATGTTATAAGACTCAAATAGGAAGTGTAATATTGAGGGATCTATGTCTTTAAATAATCTCCAACACAAGGAAGTAGAAATATCATAACTCAAAAGCTATGTTTATTGAACACAAACACACACAAAAAATATGAAAGCAAACAATACAAGCCAAAATTTTGTATAAAATTAAATTATTTACAAAGGATAAGGCTGAATAACATGATGAAAGTTGATCATTCATGAGTCGGTAAAAATATGATCCTTACAAATCAAGTTTTTACAATATGGAAATAGATTTGGCAAGGTCATGAGAAAAAAAATAAAAATTGTTTTTAACTGCATCTATGGGATAAACATGAGGCATGGGGGGGGGATAAATATGTAATAAAAAATTTACCACACACATTTTCCTCATGAATATAATAAATATGCTTCAACATGATGATTGAAATGCTAACATGAATCACACCTCCAAATTCTTTGCTTATTAGATGTTCTTATGGCTCCTTAACTATGAATCATTGAACCACATCTTGTTTGGATGCCTCCAAAGGTGAGGTTGGGACCAAAACCTCATGGCACTCAAAATGCTAAAAAATTCTTGATGATTGTTTCTTGTCTCTTATTTAAAATATTCTTTGTGTTTGTGCTCAACATCATCACATAACTCTTTTTATTTGATGTGAAGGTCACTATTTTCATGAATTATCTAATTTTCTTAGAAGGGGACTGAATATGTCTTTTAAATGCATTTTCCTATGACTTATTAATCTTAAGTTGAATTTTTAAGATTTTATTTAGAACATCAAATGAAATAATTCAATTCTTGTATCGGATTGTTCACCATGGTGGAATTCAGACTGTCACTTTAATCCCCAACACTAAGAAATTACATTTTTGGTATGTGTTCCACCTTGTGTAAGTTTTTGAGTGAGTATAATTCTCTTATTTTGATGTGTATAGATCTATATAATTATTTAAAAAACTTTACTCTATTGGAATCATTTATAATTTCGTGAATTATATTTTACTTAAAAACAAAGATAAATATAAAAACATCATTTACCATGTCATCACTTGTAAAAATATAATCAGTCCTTAATTCAAGTTCTTTTAAAATATCTTTCTTTTTTATTTTCAATTTTTTTCCACCCAATATTTACAAGGTATGCATATTATAGTTTTAGATAAAATGTATTCATACTTGCAACTAAAAATTAGATTATGAACAATGATAGTAAAGATTAAAAAAATCAAAAGCATGGGTTGTGTTCTATCATTTCTAGGCATCATTTCAAAAGAGTTGCCAAACTTATTTTGTAAGGGGAAGATTCAATTAAAAGTTTATAAATAAAAGGCACCTTTAGATCCCAATAGAAACATAACAAACTATTAGTATAAATTTAGGTCACTTTTTAATTTCTTTACTTTATTACTTTCACAACGAAAAGTGATAAATTTTTTCTAATAATTAGATAAATCATTTTTGAGATGGTGATTTTCCTCTACATTTTAGAGTGAAAAATCCCTCATCGGATATGTGTATTTTTTAGGTTTTTATGTACTTTTAACTAGAAATCACAAAAAGGAAACAAATTTGAGAAATAGTGGAAGAATAAAGGAGGATGGAGGTGAGTTAGAGAAATCCACGATGGAATGAATGTAAAGAACCACCAAAATAACTCAAAATTAAATGAAAAAGATATAAATTATTCATCTCACATAAAAAAAACATAGGATCAAAAGATATAATGGGAACAAAAGGCTTTCCTGGAAGAAAAAAGTTACCTCAAAACTTAGATTGAGTTCCCTCAGTACAAATCCCATAGACAAGGTTTAAAACACAATTTTAGAAGAACTGTCAATTGCACACAACCAAGAAAAGTGCATAATTTTAATGGATTCTCTATGTATGAATAGAAGTATATAATTCAAAGACAATGAGCATCAAAACTAAGGAAGCTAAATAATGATATCATCTACTTGTTTTCATTACATTTCTCAAATCTATAAAATTACATAGCCCACATACAAGGTTGTATCTATCTCTTCCCTAAGATCTTGAAATAAAGAAGAACCCTATTCCAATTATCATCTTTTCTATTTTTAACACATAAGAGGATGAAATGACCTCTCTTATTCTCATTTTAACCTTTCATATTCTCTTTTTTTCCTATTCTATTTTACAATTATATTTCAATTTTTAATAAAGTGACTTAAATAATACATCAAGTGGGCCTACCAAAACTTATCCATTAGGTGATAATGTCTAGAAATAGTATGTTCGACACACTAATATATGAAATTGAATTTTACAAATGGAAATTTGGAAAAAGAATGAGAATATAACCCATAAAAAATTATCTAAGGATACAATATTTTCACATCATTTAGTTTATTATTTCAATACCTTTCTAATGCTTCAAAGGGGAGCCAAAATAAAGCTTGGATGTGAAAGATATTTCCAGATGGAGAATTTTCACCTAGTTTACTCAATAGGCATTGTCATTTTTTTTCCTATTCATTATTTAGCTAAAATTTTAATCTAAGGATAAAATATCTTACATCATTAGATATATTGGTTAAAAACCTTTATAACTCTTCAAACAAAAGCAAAAATGGAGTCTAGATGCAAAATATATGGCTAAAATAATAATATATATTTTTTACTTTGTATATGGCCATGCCCAATGTACATATCATACTCATGATATTAGAGTGGGACACAATCAAGGATATATTTGGATAGGATTTAATGCATGAATATTAGGTCTATATGGAGTAGTCAAATTTAAAAAATAATTTGGAAGGGAAGGATTTTAGTTAAATGCTAAGGATTTGATTTGCTCTATTATTTTATTTAGGAATTATGACTTAACTATGATCTATTTTGAAATGGCTAATTTTTGGGTCCATGAAAGGCCAAAAGTGGTAGTAATGAATTATGACTCAACAATGGAATGGGATAAGTTAAAGAGATCTCCATATCTAAATGCATCGTTGACTGAAGAAATATCATCTTATTTCAGTTTTTTAATAGTATACCTTAAAATATCATTCAATATGAGAGTAGTGGTGGTGGATGGTAAAGGGATAATATCCAAGAAAATTGATTTGTGAGTAATAGAAAGTGGGGAGTGTAGGAATATCTATTTTCTCAATCTTGTGAAGAGAATATTAGAATTTAAAAATGGGAGAAGCCATTCAATAACAACCAATTTATTTTTCAAAATATAGAATTCACTCAAATAAAGGTGATTATAAATCATTTATTTTTCTTGTTACTAAAATAGTATGCATAAGATTTATTTAATCTATCAAGAATTTGTGCATGTGCCATTGAAATCATATTATATTTATGTAGGGGAGGTAATTTATTTTACATACATATTTATTTATTGTGGTGATAATAGGAGGCATCATCTTGTGTAGAAATGCTAATGCTATATGTGGGTAATATATAAAATATGTTGGAACTTAATATCAAGTTGGATTATGCTCTTGATAAGTTTAAAATTCATTTTAAAGTCTTTTATGTTGGGGCAAATAATTTGTTCACCCCATAAAAGACAAAGAAATGGAGATAAAAAATATTATATGCACCTTTACTTCCATATCATTCTATAAGTGTGTATATTTTGGCTTGATGCATTAAGTATTTATACATTTAAATATTATATACTAGAAAGGGGAAAGTAAACTTACTGGAGTTTCTCTCACACTAGTTTTTCCAAGTCAATTCTTGTGTTTATCATGTGCTTTGGTATTTCTTTCATAATGATCTTTATGTTTAAAATTATATACATATCCATTCCAATGTACTAAAATCTCTAGAATAATCCTTCACCAATCACTTATTGAGTTATGAGTATAATATCCATATTGGTGAAGTTGGTATGGAATATCCATCTATTTTATATATCGATGTGTTAGTCAAAGACATATTTACAACCTCATGTGTTGATTCACTAATTAGTGGTATCATCTTCATATATTCATGCATAAGGGATATAATGTTGACATTTATTTTTAGGTGTAACATTTTAAATTTACATTATTAATTAATGTTGAGTGTAACTAGTAGGAATGTTGAGCATGGACCACCATCCTAGATGTTGATTGTTGGCTTATCCCATCCCATTATCCATCACCTTTCCCCCAATCTATTATCCTTAACCATGTGATTTTTTCTTAACTTGTTTCCTTTACCATTTGAATTAACCAAAACCCTAGGTATAAAAGGTAAACCATGACTGTTAAGGTCTCATTGGGCCCCACTAATGCAATCAAAAGGATGAATGTTAATAATCAATAAGAAGAGTTTAAATTTTCATAATTTTCAAATCACCTACACATTCATGATCTCTATAACCCCTATTCACTTCCCTTTTTATGACACTATCAGGATCCCTTATTCTCACCACATTACAATAGATATCAGTTGGGTCATTCACAAAGACTAGAATTGGTTTAGGGTTTAGCCAACCAAGTAAGTTTTATATCCCCTACATTTAATAATTTCATCATTGAGAGTAAGGTTCTAACCAGGTAATTATGGAAAATTTATTGTTTTATAACACAATTTTCCATTCTCTATTTATATCATAATTTTACATGAATTTGATTGGTTGCCTTAATATTTTATCTTTATACTTAAAGAATTTTGAATGCTTGGAATTTTGACCCTTTCTCTACTCACTAATCATATATGAGCCACTTAGATTATGATTTAATGGTTCCCTTTGATTCTATATTTATACTATAAATGGTTATAAATGTTTGGAATTTTTACTTGCTCCATTTATTTTATACTTAAAAACTATACTTCGTTTCTCCTTGATTATTAACATACCTCATCCTAACTACATCATTGGGGCCTGACAATGCCTTAACAATCATGGTTAACCTTTTATTCTTGGGGTTATGGGTTAATGAAAACAACCTATTATAATACTTACTAATGCCCTACTAATTTTATCCCCTACCTATTATAATTATCTATGTCCTAATGCCCTATTCTAGGAGACAAAATATAAGAGTGAGTTTTATTTCAAGTTGTAATTTCCATTGAATAAATTATGCATTCAACTAGGAAAAAACATAGTCAACATAAAAAAAACTATGCCCTAAGTAATAATTAATTATTTCAATCATTTAATAATATAGTCAACATAATACTAAATTATTTAGTGATAATTATGCTAATGTGAAATATGGGCATGTATAACTCTTTATTATGGGTTTGAAAAACACTTATTGTGGTCATTTTCATTGATAACTTAATAAATTTAATATTAGAAGGCTCATAGATTCCCATTGGTTGTATTTTTTAATGATTGAAACTGATGGTATGCTTATTTGGGAATCATTTTAGGATATTACCATGTTCTATAGTTAAAACCTCTATCATTTATGACTAAGTTATTTCATTAAATAGTGATATAAATGGATGCATATAATGTTTAATTTCCTATTGCTAATGGAAAGAGTGACATAGGTAGTGGATAACTTACTACTATGTTTCTCTCAATGTTATGTTCATGTTATTAATTTGATAAGTTTTCTAAAATCCCACAAGAAACACTAATAATGGGTACTAAGTTAAGAAAACATAACATTGAGAGAAACATAGTAGTAAGTTATCCACCACTTCTCTTAACTTAGTTAAAAGTACTAGTGTTTATTGTGGGATTGTAAAACACTTATTGTGTTCCTTTTTGTTCATAAATCTATCAAGTTAATAATAGAAACTTCATGAAACCCTATTGATTGTATTCATGACTACTTGAACTTGATGGTATGCTTATTTGAGAATCATTTTAGGATATTACCATGTTTTGTCTTTAAACTTGCATCTATATTTTATGACTCATCTCATGATGAGGGTTGTTATAACTATTTCCTTAAATGGTGATATGAATGGATGTTTCTAATGTTTGATTTCTTATTGATAATGGTCTAATGGAAAGAGTGACAGGTGGTGGATAACTTAATACTATGTTTCTCTTAACTTAGTACCTAATATTAATGTTTCTTATGGGATTACAGAACACTTATCAAGTTAATAATAGAAAGATCATGGAGAAATTGAATTTAATTTTAACTACTTCAAATTGATGGTATGTTTATTTGGGAATGATTTTATGCTTAAGGGTTGGATACTCAAAAATGTATATAATGATTATGCATTGAATGAATAATCATGCCATAGCTAATCCATAATTCCTTCAAGCAGTCAAATATACAATCAACATAATACTCCTTAATTATTTATTGATAATTGTGATAATGTGAGGGATGTACATGTATAACTATTTATTATGTGATCATAAAACACTTATTGTGTTCATTTTTCTTTATAACTCAATCATGTTAACAATATAAGGCTCATGGAAACCCATTGACTGAATTATTGATTATTTGAACTTGATAGTATGCTTATTTTAGAATCATTTTAGGATCTTACCTCATTATATCTTTAAACTTGCATATATCTTTTTTGACTCAGATATTCCCTCAAATGGTGATATGAATGGAGGTTTCTAATGTTTAATTTCTTAGTGTTAATGGAAAGAGTGACATAGGTGGTGGATAACTTACTACTATGTTTCTCTCAATGTTATGTTTCTCTTTTCTTACTACCCAATATTAGCGTTTCTTGTGGGACAGCAAAACACTTATCAAGTTAATAATAGAAGGATAATGGAAAAACATTAATTGCATTATTGATTGCTTCAAATTGATGGTATGCTTATTTTAGAATTATTGTATGCTCAAGAGTTGGATATTCAATAATGAAAAAAATGATTATGTGTTGAATGAAATATTATGCTATAATTAATATATAATTTATTCAAATAGACAAAAATATAGTCAACATAATAATCCTCAGTTATTTAGTGATAATTTTGCTAATGTGTAGGATGACCATGTATAACTATTTATTATGGGCTCATAAAACACTTATCATGTTCATTTTAATTGATAACTCAATCAAATTTATAATGGAAGGCTCATCAAAAACCATTGAATATTGACTACTTAAATCTAATGGTATGCTTATTTTGGAATCGTTTTTAGGATTATACCCTATTATGTCTTTAAACCTACATCTATCTTTTATGACTTGGATATTCCCTTAAATAGTGATATGAATGGATGTTTTTAAGGTTTAATTTTATGTTTCTAATGCAAAGAGTGACATAAGTGGTGGATAACTATTAGCCCCAAAATTTTGACTAAGTTTTGTCCTATTTTGGTGTGGGATCAACATGGCATAGAAGGACCATGGTGTAGGAGGACCATGGCATGTAACTATAGGTGTAAAATCACCATGGAATAGAACCTACTAGGCATAAGAAGATAACAGTGTAGGAGGACAATGGCATGAAAAGATAATGACACAAAATGTATCATAGCAAGAGGACCCAGTCAGAGGAGAACAAGTCACAGAGAACCCAAGAACATTAGACTCAAAATGAAAGTAGAAGACTAGGGGAATGCATGGGAATTAGGAGTAGTTACGAGATCGATTCATATGGGATACTTTGGCCTTATTGATTAGATGTTTTTCACTATCCCACTAGGATTGAAATACATGACCAATGAGATATACCATAAAGTGAGGATCTAGGGGTGTGAGGACCCAAGTCTTCAAAAAGAACTTATTGTAAGTGTCATGAATCTCAGTTTGTTGAGAGTCCATGAACCATTCACTCATGTCATTAATAATTGTAATACTTGGTTAGGGAAAAACAAGTATAAATACCCTTATTGTAATCTACTATGAGGATGATCTTTTGAGAATATATGATGAGATTTTACCTTTTGGTTCACTAAGCATAGTATATGAGATATCAATTTTTTGTTGACTTATGTCTTGAATGATGGAGTACACTAAGTGTGAGACCTAGTTACAAGTTATTTACTTAGTCTATTTTTATTGGTATCTTTTTCTTTTCTAATTCACTAATGCTAAATAATGATAGTCATCTTGGTAGTAATAATAATCACATATAGTACTAGATGGATCAATGTAGTATATTTGTGTTGTTATATAATCCTTGTTTGAAATTGCCTAGAGAGATAGAAATGAACAAACATATAAAACTATGCTACAAAACCTTTGGGAATTGATCTTTTGCTACATGCTTCAGGTGAGCGTATGAGACCTAAATATTGTGTGATAGGGCTAGTGTGCTAGTTTTTTGGGCTATAATTTAGCACTAGAGTTGAAATCAACTAAAATTACCCAACATTTTGGTTCTATTGTTAGGACCCAAAGTAATTGAATCACAATCATGGAAGATGTGTGAGTGAATTACTCTAGAGAATATTGATGAATGGGTTCATAGTGTTGAAGACTATTTTTTTGTTCCATACCTTGGACCAAGAATCTCCACTCAATAGTGGGTAGAGCAAAACCTCTACAGTGCATTATATGAGACCTTATTTTTTGAGATCTTGAGTATTTTACATACTTGGTTGATATCATATGATCAAGGATGCTCAAGGAATCCTTAGAAGGAAGAATCCTTGGACACTCAAATGGTAGAGGGTTTTAGCATGACTTGGAGTTTCATGGATGCAATTATTTAACTTTTTGTGGAAAAGAGTTTGAAATAGCTACATTCTAGAGTAGGTTATGACTACATACTCTTCTCTTAAAGAACCCAAGTTCTAGTTCCTTTGAGAGCCATGTGGATAGTATATTAATCTCTTTTCTTTTGAGATCAAGAAGCTCTTTGTTGATCTTGGACTAGAGACTATATAGATGGAGAGATAAATCCTCTTGTGCATGAGCGACACATTTGGAAGGGGATAATATGAAGTAGAAGATTGTGATGTCAATATGGTATCCATCCAATGTGCATTACAAAAATGAAAGTATGATGAATCTCGATAAAGGATAATAAGAATGAATGATGTATGAAGGGATGAGAAGAACTCAAAGAGTGTTGTTAGGAGCCACATGGAGGTAGAAACACACAAGGACCCCATCAATTTTGAGTTATGTTATTTTCCATGTCTATCCTACAAAGGAGAAACAAGCTAGATGGCAATAATCAAAGAACCAAGTTCAAACCAACCTAACTCCCCTATCATAGTGTGCACTTATGCTATTGAGTCAAAAAAAGTACACATATGTAATTGAGACATAGTGAGGAATTAGAAATTAAACTAATAAGGGATAATATAGCTGAGTTAATTGATGTACCTATAAGTTTATCACCTTTTTCCCTCTAAAAGGGCTTCTATGGCATAACTTGTTATGCCTAGAGGACCTAGACCTCAAGGACAAAATATAGACCCAAATTTAGTTAACCAACTAGGTTCAACACTAAGCACTACTATTGAAGGCATTGGTAGAAGACTAAGAGGTGGCATAGGAGGAAGTGGACTCCATCCTCAAGGGACAGGGGCTAGAGCTTCACAACAACCACCCATTTAAGTACCTCAAATGATAATAGTGTATTATGAGATGACACTCCACTTACCTAAATACCATGGGGTGGAGAATGTAATATAGCATGTCTACAAGTACAAACTAATTTGGATAGTGTGAGGCATAACTTATTTAGAATGTAAAGACACATAGTTTACCACTATGATTTTTGGGTGCAACACAAGTGGTACCAAAATTTTGACCCTCAAAAGTAGTGGTTGAGTTTGATCAGCTACTTTAGGAGTTTGATATTCTTAAATTTAAGTAATAGAGCATAACAACACTAAAGAATATAAAGCAAGGACTTATAGAGAGCATATGTGAGTACGATACAAGGTTTAAGACCTTATTATCTAAACTATCATTTGAAATCAATGCTTCTCATCATGATCAATGGTTTATGGAAGAAATAATACTACCATTCTAATGGACCTTGTCTCAATGTACCTTCACCAATCCTTGTAAGGATTTAGAAGCTACTCTTCATGCTGAAGTAGTTGGAAACATTGACACTAGGATTATTCCCTTTATGGAGGCCCAAATAGCCTCAATGGCATCACATCTAGAAAATTCTAATGACTAATAATTCACATGAAACACACAATGGTGTTTGGTGCATGGATTATGAGTTTAAAGGACACACATGAAGTAATTGCCTACATAAGAACATTTACATGATGCTTAAACATTACTATGAAATCTATCATGAATAACATGATGTGCACTCTTTCCCTCTTTTATAGAGAGATACACACACTAAAGTATCTAACTATTGCAAAATCTATGATACTTATATTCATGATACTAATGATTACTGGTTGATTGGTGATATCCATGAAGCTTGAGTATGTGGCATGTGCCAAATCTCCATTTCAAACAATTAGGACAATTATGATTATTGAGGATGAAGAGGTTGTCAATTACCACCTAGGACCTATTAAAAATGTGGATCTTTGGACCACTATAAAAAGGGTTGCCTAGAATACTCGACATATACTTTTTACAAAAAAGACCACCAATTGGAGGAGTGTCATAATTTATATGTAGCTATCACTAAGGAGTGGAATGAAAAGGTTTTTATAATGATATAAATTTATAAAACACACAGGAACACATGCCCAACCATCCCTATAATTTAGTAAGCAAACATTACCACTCATAGTGGGTGACAAACCTAGTCATAGTCTACTCCAGTTGAGAAAGTACAAAGGGAGGAGCCATGAATAAAAAGGTATCTTGATGTTCAAATACAAAAGGATGTCCTCTAAGATATAATGGAACTCACATGAGAAATTTATGCAGAAATTTAGTTTCTAAAAGATTGTGAAGTAATGTAATGTGATGTTGTACAAAGATAAGCTAAGCCTCAATGTATCATGCAAGATGACTTCTAAAAACTATGAAAACATATGCTGGATAAGGATATTATCCCATAACTTAGTGTATGGCTTAAGAATCAAGCTTGAGTACTAAGTGAGCTTCACCCCCAAATCATCAGACAAAGTGAGGATCATTGATTAAATCATACTCGATGATAGGACACTCATAGTTCCTTTGTTCCCATAGAAGATAAGGAAATCTTAGTCAATACTACCATTAATAGATGGGTAATCCATGACATATTGGTAGAAACTGGCATGGAACTAAATGTCCTTACCAAAGATGCTTGGAGAAATATGGCCAATCCAATGCTACAACCCTCATTGCATGTCTTTTTATATAAAATATGACTCGTGCATTACCCATTGGAGTCCTCAAGAATGTCACAGTTGATATACTTGGGGTACCATTCAAGGCAAAATTTAAAGTTATAGAACTAGCAGAAGTTGATGACTATCTAATTTTATTGGGTAGACCTTGGTGCTATGAGAATAATGTGGACTTGAGCTTTAAAAATCAATAAATTAGTTTTGAGAACACTAATCAATGTATAGTCATACCATTTTACCAAGAACAAGGACCCCATTATATAGAGACCACCAATATTAATGAAGACATTACCCACATCTATAATGTCACTACTAGGAATGATGAGCAATAGGATCCCACCTAGATAGTGTTATGCGATGGAGTGATAATCAGTCAATTTTTGATACTAAAATCAATTCTTGTAATTATTGGGATTATGATGACTAAGACCTCATTGGTAGAGTATGCAATACCATCAATAGCTAGGATAATGTGCTACACCAATTTCATAAATGACATAGGTTTATCTACCTTATCACTAGCCAAGTCATGTGGGGACCTCTCATAGAGATGCCACTTGAAAGACTTGATGAGGCTCCAAGGTTCCATGGGTAGATGGAGGCCTGAGACTTCATTCAACACCTAAAGGAATTTTACCACACTGATAAAGATCATATTCAATCTTTGGTTAATCTCCTTAATGGTATAGATGTACATTAGTGGTGAACCCATTATGAATGACTCTTATAATGGGATTAGGTATGCTCAACCTTACACCATAGGTTCCATAATGATAACAAAGTAAAAGGGACCTTCAGTTATAGTGGAGTATATGCACCTGAACCCCACATAGAAGCCTATGAAACTATGTGGTAGAGTGATGAGTCCTACTTATCAAATTAATTATGGGTACATGAATTCTATAAAAATCTACTCACCTAGACTCAAGCATGCTACATTCATGAAGAATGACACATGGGTACTAGTTTTTTCCATTTAATGAAGGACATCATGAACTCAACACTCTCTTATTCGTCACCAAGGATGGACTTGTGCCTCACTCTTTAGGCCATACATGAAGCAATTATCAGACACCCAAGTCTCATAGAGTATAACTTGAGGATTATCCATCATGACCCTGAAGAACCTTTACATTTATTTAATGAGCCTTCAAAACACCAAGATTATATGCCCATACTAGTCCTTGATGAGGAATGATGTGAAGAGATTTTCCTGGGAAAGCAAAAGCTTGTTTTCCAAGTAGATGAAGGTCAAGGCTCTACTTCACTCAACCCCCTATATAACCATTTAGATTTTCCTATGAATATTGGTATATGAACTATTCAAGACATAAGTGATAATATAGATAAATATTATCATGGGTCTATTCAAACTATATAGTGAAATAGTGGCATGAAATAAGAACCAAAACTAGTGACTGTAGGAAACTATTAGACTGATGCAGAGATCTCCAAAGTCTTTGAATTATTAAAAGAGTATCAAGATGTGTTCCCCAAAAACTATAGTTAAATTAAAGGTGTCCACCCATCCTTAGGGAAGATTCATAACAATTTGGTTGATGGTGCTTGACCAGTTTGAAAATGCCCATACAGAATGAATCCTAATCTACAAATGCATGTCAATGAAGAGATTGATATTATGTTACATACTAGGGTAATCACCCCCATTAAATAATTTAAGTGGGTTAGTCCCATGATAATCAATATCAAGAAGGATGGATGCATCTATATTTGTGTGGACTACTAAGTGCTTAATGTATTTTACGTAACTAATCCCTTTTTAATGTTATTTATAGAGGAAATTCTTGAAAGAGTTATTAGAATTGAAGTATACATATTTATAGATGGATTTTTAGAGTACCATCAAGTCCATGTTACTAAGGAATACTAGCCTAAGACCACATTCACCATATAATGGGGATCATTTGATTATATTATCATGCCCTTCAGATTGAAGAATGCCCTAATAGTGTTTTCATGAATAGCAGTTAAGGCTTTTATATACTTCATCCACAAGTTTATCCAAGTCTGTTTGGATGATTGGGAAATATATGGTTTAGTTAAGGATCAATGTTCTAACCTTAGACGTATGTGTTTCTATATGATTTTCACTTTCACATTCAAAAAGGAAATGAGAAACTAAGATATATGGTCTAGGGTTAGATGTTACCCGAATGAGGTCTTGCGCACCAAATTCAGACGACTGAAGGAACTCCTCTTTGGTTGTGGAGGATGACACCTATAGAAGAAAGAGACTAAAACAAAGAAGGCATTAGATGAGGAGATGGTGGGCTGCCAAGCAAAAGCTTGATCCCAAAAGTATAAAGACTTCCTTGAGGGATGTCAACCCACTGATTGTTAAAAGCATGTCTGATAAAAAGTAGAATGATAAAAGACTGAAATGATTAAAGACTGAAACAAAAATAGAAGAAAATGCTTAATTGAATGCTACTGTCAGTCTGGTCATAGTTGCTGATGTTGGTTAGTCTGTTGGTGTCAGTTTGAAGATCTGCTGACATGAGTTATTCTACCGACATCGGTGAAGGTAGTGGTCTATACGGCTGGCATCGATCGGGGTAATGGCCTTGGATAGGGTCTGGGTGAGTTTATGGTCTACAAGATGTTCTGTAGAATGGTCTGGGTCTATTTAAGGGTCTGAAAGTTTGTTGCAGGGGTGCAGGACAATGGACAGAATGTCAAAAAGGGACAGAGGGGTAGAGGAGGCCTTTCAGCCTCTCTAGGAAGGGCAGGTCAGGTCGGTGGTCTGGTTGATAGTTTGGTTGATGATGGCTGAGTCTAGTTCATAGCATTTAGAAGCAATAACTAGAAAACATGATGAAAACATAGAGGAAATACTTACCTATGGCTTGCTGAAGGAGTGTTGTTGATGCTTGTCCCTATTGCTAATGGTGCTGGTGTAGAAGACTTCTAGCAAGGTGGAATGACTGATGCAGAGTACCTATTGTTGTTGTAGCTTGTTGTGTGCCTGAGAGAGAGAGAGAGAGAGAGAGAGAGAGAGAGAGAGAGAGAGAGAGAGAGAGAGAGAGAGAGAGAGAGAGAGAGAGGTCTAAAGATTGGAAGGTTGGCTACTTGGGAGAATGAAAGATCAGATTGATGAAGGTTGAAAGGTTAGATTCGAGAGATTGAAAGAGTGGATTTGCACTCCAGAGGTGGAATGTAGTTTTGAAGGCAACTGACGTCGAAAATACCATCGATGTCAGTCGATAGTTGACCAACGTCGGTAGTTGGAAGGTAGGTAAAAAGGCTAAAAATAGCCTTTCATCTATTTTTCCAACTACCAGGTCAGTGGGTCCAAGGAAGAAACGGTCAAAGGTGGCTTAATAGGCGTGGGAAATGAGTGGGATAAGGGAAATGGGGTCTTAAATCATTTAAGACTTGGAAAGGGGTAGTGGAGGGGAAATTGGAATAGGTCATAGGGTGATAAATGAGGGTATCCAAGGGCAAAGAATCCAAAGAGAGGAGAGGTGGCATGGGTGAGGTGTCAAGGGGAGAGAATTATTAATTTAAAATAAGATAATTATTTTAAATTAATAAGACATAGGTTAGGAGTGGTTAAGTGGACCAAGGGGACTAAGGGGGGAGGATGACCAAGGAGTAGACATGATTTCGGTGTCTACATTTGCCCCTTTTTGTCTTGTTGGTTGTTCTTGATGAACTGCAAGACAAAAATAGGAGTTGGTTGCCCCAGGTGTGGGATAAGGTTGATTTCGTCCTGTTGGTTGTTCGAATGAACTACAAGACAAAAATAAGAGGGTGATTGCACCAGATGTGAGATGAGGTATTCCCCCTTAAAGCGGGAGTCGAGGGAAGGGAACCTAATGTTGGGTGCCAATTTGACAGAAAGTGGATGAAAATGGTGAGTGTAAACGCTGCAATAGTTGTGATTGCGTGCATACCACTTCATGAGATGGTCAGGTCAAATTATCACAGGTCAAAGGTCGAGGAGTGCCAAAACTGAAATAACTAGGCCCCAACATTTAGTCATAGCTGATCAGGTTATTCAATCTAAGCTAAAGCTCCAATGGTCATCATGTTTCAGGTATCTCAGGCTCAGGAAGTGCTCCTAGAAACATGAAAATGTCACAAGTAGTGGGCATCAACTGGCTCGTGATCCTATACTTGTGAGGGTCCAAATATGGGTTGCAGACAATTTTTCTAACCAGTCATGAGGTAGCATACATGCAAAAAACAACCAAGGCAAAGTTTGTCTTGGAAGTGGTCGGAGTCAGAGGAGATAGGCATGATCTCCAAGGTCGTTGGTCGAGGCAGGTCAAGATAAATAGCTGGTCGAATGAATGGATGGATGAAAGAATGTGGCCAAGATAAGCTTAGAATACGTCATGTGATTTGAGTGCTACCTACATAGCCCTTGTGTGAAGGGCCTCAGGCCAATGTAGTTCTCCCTAAAAGGGAGGAAGAGGGTCAAAGTTATGGATTGGTCTGGTTAGGGTCAAGTCATGGTCAAAGGACGAAAGAAGGTTTGTCCATCAGAGAGATGAACAAATGAGGGCGGTCAAGCTAACCCCAGAGGATGTCATGTCAACTGAGTGCTGCCTACATAGCCTCGATCTTAGGGCCTCAGACCATTGTAGTTCAGACGAAGAGTCAAAGAGGTCGATAGGTTGGTTTGGTCATGTGTTGAAATGATGAGGATAAGATGATGCTATAGCCTTTTCCATATTGTGTGATGGTGTATTTTGTAACATTGGTTGAGGGGTCTTTCATCCCTAGCAATTTTCCATATTTGAGATGGATGTATGCTAAAAATGAATTGAGGTATATTTATGCTTCAGCAAGTAATGGTTTATGCTTAACATAAATTGCGTCTGGTCGATAGTTTCCATGTGTATTGGTGTCCATAAAAACTATGTGAAATGGACTAGGATGATGTATGATGTCATGATGTCATGTTGTTGGTTTGGTCTAGTTTGAATTGGTTTGGTTGGATTGGTTGTGACCAAGGTTTGGTTAAATGTGACCAAAGTGTGGAAAAAAAAGGTGAAAGGCGAATTGTTCTTTCATTGATAAGGACCAGAAAGATAGCATGGATAGGGGTTGTTAGAACTGAGAGCCCCATTCATGCATTACGTTGTTGACCATGGGTTGTGTTAAAGAGGTAATCAAATCACTTTGACATTAAAGTGAGCTTGAAGTCCCTTGAGTAGGTTGGGGTGACAGGTTGGATTATGTGATATGAGAGGATGGGGTAACCCTTTTTGGCAGGAATAACCTTGCCCCTTTTATAGGTGACCCAAGAATGACTATAGGCCTGTCCATGACCTTTTTTTTGGGGGGGGTGGACTGATCAATGTGGGAAGTCCACGTAGGGATGTTGCTTTGCTTTGGTGGTCATATATGTAAAGCTGATCAATGCGGGAAGCTTCAAAATGAGTGTTGTTTGTAGCAATATTTAGTCATAGCCATCCTTCAAGGGAGTGGTCTATATTTTGCTTTATATATTTGATATGACTTTGGCCTAGTTGTCTTTCAAGGGAGCAGTCTAGTAATACAGCAATTATGTAGCTGTCCTTCGAGGGAGCAGTCTACATTTATAGTTTTATGACCTTTGATATGTTAGGTATCCCATTTTGATATATTTTGTTGACTGAAGTTTAGCCATGGATGAGCCTCTAGAGGTTTAAGGGTTCCCTTTTATTAGGACAAAGCATTCATGCTTGACAAAAAGGGTTGACGAATGTTGGGAAAAAGGTTCAAAAGGAATAGACATGACAATGATAGGGTTTGCTCAAGGGATGAGCTCAAGTAAAACGTCAAGTGATCAAGTACTCGACTAACAGTAGAATGGTTGAAGATGCAAGGCATTAAAGAGTTTAGGTTCTAATAAGTCCCTGGTCTATACTTGTGTGTTATGATAAGGTCCAAGCTAATTAGGAGCAAATTTGCCCCATTTGCCTCTTCGAGATTGGTCACATGTTGATGGCTGATGCTAGATGTGAAGATGATGTTTGGTCGATGGTCAGTCGAGGTTTGGTTGTTTGATATTTGGTCAATGATTGGTCGAGGTTTGGTTGTTTGATATGATCAATGGTTGGTCGATGTCTGGTCAATGTCTAGTCGATGGTCATGATTAAAAAAGATGTTTGGTCAATGTTGGGTCAAGGTCTGGTTGATGGTTGGTCGAGGCTTGGTTGAGACTTAGTCGAGGCTTGGTTGAGGTCGGTTGAGACTTGGTCGATGTGTGATTGATGTTTGGTCGAGGTCGTGGTTGAGGTCATGATTAAAAGGTTGGGTTGATGTTTGGTCAAGGCTTGGTCGAGACTTAGTCGAGGCTTGGTTGAGGTTAGTTGAGACTTGGTCGAGGTTTGGCCGAGGTCAGTTGAATGATTGGTCAAGGTCAGGGTTGATGTTTGGTCGAGACTGGTTGATGTTTGATTGAGGCTTGGTCAAGGTTTAGGATTAAAAGAGTGATTGATATTTGGTCGAGACTGGGTTGAAAGGTTGGTCGAGGCTTGGATGAACGTTGAATTCCCCCAGCGGCTAGGGAGAATGTTTGATAGATTGGTTAAGGTCGGTTGAGGCTTGGTGGTTAGATTGACTGTGTTGATGTTGAATAAGGGGGTTAAAGGTGGCAAAGGGACCATAGTCTGGCGTGGAGATCCTGATTTAGGTGATGAGGTTTAAGAAGTATGTGATGATGCTGGTGAGGCATGTGATGATGTCAATGATT
This sequence comes from Torreya grandis, assembly GCA_037957365.1. Taxonomy (NCBI): domain Eukaryota; kingdom Viridiplantae; phylum Streptophyta; class Pinopsida; order Cupressales; family Taxaceae; genus Torreya; species Torreya grandis. Next base: position 132,474 of record JARHVA010008343.1, read on the forward strand.
TGTCGAAGGGGAGGTCAAAAGGATCCTTAATGAGAAGGGTATCCTTTCTTCGATGTTGATGAATGGAAACTTTAAGAGTGCAACAACGCTCAGCATCATGTCCTAGAGTGTGGTGATAATGACAGAATTTAGAGTTGTCGAACCAAGACGGTCTTGATCTGAGAGTTGATGAGTGTGACGGTGAGGAGGTTGAAGGTTTGTTGACAATGTGGTCAAGAAGAAGGGTGTTTTTCTCCAAACATTGGCGAATGACAACCTTGAGGGCACAATAATGCTCGGTGTCGTGCCCAGGTGTGTGATGATATGCACAAATTGTAGTGTCATCGAACCAGGGTGATTTTCGTCTGAGAGATTGGTATGGTCTAAGATGTGGGAGATTGATGCGAGAAGAATGCAATAATTTCTATAATAACAAGGCATAAGAACCTATTAATGGGTCTGTGTGTCTTGTTGTAGTGGGGGTTAATGACTTTGGTTTGAGAGGCATAAGAGGCGTTGGTCATACCATCATTTTCATGGGTGGTGTAGCCACATGCGTAGATGGCACTTTGGTGGTGATAGGTGTTGGATGTTTTGGAGGAAATATATGTCTGATGGGTTGAGGGGATAATGGAGGTGACTTACCTCTATCAAGTATGGGAGTAGGAAGCACTCCTATTAAAGTGGATGGATGTGGGCCTAAAATTGAAGGTAATGATGAAGGTGGGGGAGGAGTCCTCTGGTGTGGTTTAGTGGCCTTCTTTGGTTTGGGTTGAGGGCCACCATTGTACGAGGTGAGGTTAGATACGGGTTTGGGTTCAGATGTGGACGGAGGTGAGTGAGATGTAGCAATCTCAGGCAAAAGGCAAGAGGAAACTTTGACTGGGTCTTCCTTGGTCGAAATGGGTGAAGAGACTGGTTCTTCTCTTGGTGGAGAAGAAATAGGAGAGTGTGGCTCCTTAAAAGGGTAGAGGGCAGGGATGCTTGTACCTTCGACTTGTAGTTGAGGAGTAGGCAAGGTAGGGTCCTCCATTGGTGGGAGGAAGGATGAATGTGGGGCTAATGGCATTGGTATGGTCAAGGCATCCTCCAATATAAGAGAGGTCACTAGAGGACTAACAAGAGAAGAGGATTCTTCTACCTGTGGAAGAGGTTGGTCAGGGATAAGAGAAGAGACAGTGTTGACCGTGCATATGTCATGCTCTTGGGAGCTATCTGCCATGGTCTAGACATTGTTTTGATTAGGAGGATGGTTTGAGAATGGTTGTCTGAAGATGTCAATGTTTTGATTGGGCGGCGCATTTGGGTTGTCCAAGATGAGATCACCTTTATCTATCATGTCTTGGACAATGTTCTTGAAGGTTCAGCAGTTGTCAATGTCATGGCCTTGGACACGGTGATAATGATAGAAGTAATTCTCCCTATACCAAGTAGGGAGAGCTTTTGAAGATTCAAATTGAGGTGGTCGGATTGGAGGGAGATTGAGGACCCTCTGTTTGACAAGTTTTTTCAAAATAGAAGCGTATGATTCTCCAAGTGGAGTGTATGAACGCTGTATGTACCATTATTGGAATTTTTTGGTGATGCTTTGAGATGTTGAAGATTGAGATTGGTTAGTTGTTGTTGAAGATGGTGATCTAACGACCACAATGTTGGTCACTCCTTTGGATTTAGAATTGGTAGAAGAAGGTCTGGAAGAAGAAGGGTCATTGGATTTTGCATTGGTATTACGCAATTTGACCTTATCCTCTTCAATGGCACGGAGTTCAAGCTTTCAGGCCATGGTGAAAGCTTTGCCAAAAGTGCAGAATGTTTGAACCCACAAGGTGGATGAGATGTGCTTGGCACATGCTCAAGAGAAGAGCTCAATGAGCTTAGGTTGAGGTAAAGGGAAGGAGAGTTGGTTGATTAATCCTCTCCAATGGGTGACAAAATTGACTATTGATTCGTCGTCAAATTGTTTGATAGAGTAGAGGTCTGTGATTGAGACTTTTTTGGTGATATTGATAGAAAAGTGGTCAAGGAATAATTGGACGAGTTGAGTAAATGAAAAGAGGGAGTGACTGGTAAGAGAGCTATACCAATCAAGAGCAGGGCCAAAAAGTGATATGGGGAAAGTGTGTAACAACAATGCATCGTCATGCGCTATAAAATAACAAGCATGTCTAAATGCTCATAGATGTTGCTATGGGTCTTCCTTACTTTGGAGGTGAGTAAACTTAGGAAGCTCCCACTGATTGGGATACGGCCTAATCGAGATAGAGGGATGAATGGGTTCATTGTAAATTTGCTCATATGAAAGGGCATTGCGTGAACCAGAAATAGCGGTCTCAAGACTAGACATTTTGTCCATCAGCATTTTGATTGTTTGCTGATGAATTGGTGGATGGAGCACCCCCTAGGTTTTAGGGCACTTAGACGATGCTAGAAGGGGCATACGACGTAGTCAGTTGCACTTATAGGGGCACAACATACTAATAACTAGTCATTGGGACAGAAGTGGGGGCCAAGGGTGGTTGCGTTATGAAGGTAGAAGGCATGGCTAGGCTTGATGTTGCCATAGGTGGTTGAGTAGTGACAACATTAACCAATGGATGAGTGGCCACCCTGGTGTTGATAGGGGTGAGGGTAGGCAGGATAGAGACAACCAGATTTTGGAAAGGGGTAGAGGTTGGTTGAATAGGTTGTGGTTGATAGGGGGCCAAAACCCTAGTGGAAGTGGGCCCAGAGATGGAAGGAGAAGCCACACTTAAGAGATTGGTCATAGATTGGTTATTAGTCAAGGTGGTAGCCTGGGTGTCTATGGGTTGAACCATAGATGCTGTCGATATGGCTGCTATCTTGACTAAAGAGGTTGGCATCCCATAAATCGGGTTGCCTAAGGAGTCTCGCATTTGGCTTCATGCGAGATAATGTTGTAAGGCTTTGACATTAAGGTCTAAGAATCTTTCAAAGTCTTGGTCCCCTTTAGGGATAATGGGAGTCTGAGTCGGGGTTGGCTGGGTTGGAGTTTGTTCAGTTTCTGAATGAAACTCCATTAGAGGACTAGTTATGGATGGTGAAGGTGGAAGCAGTTGATGCCTCGCGTGGTCAAAAAGAGCCTTGGTTTGACTGCGTGTCAAAACCATTCAAGGAAAAAGGGGGTCAGGTTCCAAAAATTGTGTTTTTTTAGTTTTAGAAACTTAGAATGTGGTTTTGGTAGGAAAAATGGTCAGGTTTTAAGGTTGCTATTTTGAGAATAAAAGTTTGGATAGTGACCGACGTTGGCTAAAAAACTGATGTCGATGGAACAGGATGGCTGACATCGGTCAGATAATCGATGACGGCAAAGAAAGGTTGCCGATGTCAGTGATAAAACTGATGTCAATTACTGTGTTTTCTAGAAACTCAAAGAATTTGAAAGTTTTTGGAAAGAATAAAAATGTCCTCACTAGCTCAAAAAACCAGATAGGAATAGAAAAATAGATGGAGACAGGCAAACCCTAAGCGTCAAATCCTAAGAATCAACTTTTAGAATCCTATTGGCTTATGCCTTAGAGTGTGTTGGGGAGGTTGGCTTGTAGAACGGGTACTAGAAGAGGTAGTCTAAAGATGGTTTCAGGTCAGTTTAGGCACTCAAGAGTCTGTGTTAGGTTTCTTACTTGGCCTGGTGCTAAGGAGTAAGCTCCCCTCACTTCACGAGCCCAGTGGTAAGTTGGTCTCACTTAGCCAGTATATACTTCCCCTAGAGATTATCCTCTGCCAGAGAATAGAGTGGGCTTTCCCCTTGGTGGTGAAGTCTAAGTGGGATTGCCGGGACGAGTAAGGTATCTGCCAGGTGATGAAATCCTAGTCGGGCCTTGTCTCAGGTAAGTTTTGATGTTTGATTTGTGCAAGTGATTTGGTTGTGTAACATAAGTGGACTATGATTAATTCATGATGCAATTTTTAATTACTAGATGTGGACTAAGTATGCAGTCAAGAAGAAATGAAATGCAATGTATTTTAAGCCCAAAATGAAATGTGAGTTCGGATGAAAACAAGTTGAGAAAGAGGTTGAAGAGTATGACTTTTGACTAGTCTAAGATGCAAGAAAAGAAAGAACAAGAATGATTATTTTTAATTTTTGCTGATAGTGTCTTTTGGAAGAGATAGAAGAAAGAGATGAAAAGGAGAAACCTAATGCACCTATATGAAAAGGAAGAAAAGAACCCAAGGAAGACCCTAGGGTCCCATCGGGCGTGCCAGAATGTTTCTATATGATTTTTGCTTTCACATTCAAAAAGGAAATGAGAAACTAAGATATATGGTCTAGGGTTAGATGTTACCCAGATGAGGTCTTGTGTACCAGATTCAGATGACTGAAGGAACTCCTCTTTGGTTGTGGAGGATGACACCTGTAGAAGAAAGAGACTAAAACAAAGAAGGCGTTAAATGAGGAGATGGTGGGCTGCCAAGCAAAAGCTTAATCCCAAAAGTACAAAGACTTCCTTAAGGGATGTCAACCCACTAATTTTTAAAAGAATGTCTGATAAAAAGGAGAATGATAAAAGACTGAAATGATTAAAGACAAACAAAAATAGAAGCAAATGCTTACTTAAATGCTGCTGTCAATTTGGTCACAGTCACCGACGTTGATTAGTCTGTCAACATCGGTTTGAAGATCTGTTGATCTCAGTTATTCTGTAGCAGCTAGCATAGATCAGGGCAATGGCATTGGACAGGGTCTGAGTGAGTTTATGGTTGACAAGATGTTCTATAGAATGGTCTAGGTCTATCTAAGGGTCTGAAAGTCTGTTGCAGGGGTGCAGGACAATGGACAGAATGTCAAAAAGGGACAAAGGGGTAGAGGAGGCCTTTCATCCTCTCCGAGAAGGGTAGGTCGGGTCTGTGGTCTGGTTGATAGTCTGGTTGATGATGGCTGAGTCTAGTTCATAGCATTTAGAAGCAATAACTAGAAAACATGATGAAAACACAGAGGAAATACTTACCTATGGCTTGCTGAAGAAGGAGTGTTGTTGATGCTTGTCCCTATTGATGATGGTGCTGGTGTAGAAGACTTCCAGCAAGGTGGAATGACTGATGCAGAGTACCTGTTGTTGTTGTTGTAGCTTGTTGTGTGCCTGAGAGAGAGAGAGAGGTCTGAAGATTGGAAGGTCGACTGCTTGGGAGAATGAAAGATCAGATTGATGAAGTTTGAAAGGTCAGATTTGAGAGATTGAAAGAGTGGATCCACACTCCAGAGGTGGAATGCAGTTTTAAAGGCAACTGATGCCAGAAATACTGCCAATGTCGATCGATAGTTGACCGACATCGGCAACTAGAAGGCAGGTAAAAAGGCTAAAAGAAGCCTTTCATCCATTTTCCCAACTGCTGGGTCAGTGGGTCCAAGGAAGAAATGGTTGAAGGTGGCTTAATAGGCATGGGAAATGAGTGGGATAATGGAAATGGGGTCTTAAATCATTTAAGACTTGGCAAGGGGTAGTGGAGGGGAAGTTGGAATAGGTCATAGGGTGATAAATGAGGGTATCCAAGGGCAACGAATCCAAAGAGAAGAGAGGTGGCATGGGTGAGGTGTCAAGGGGAGAGAATTATTAATTTAAAATAAGATAATTATTTTAAATTAATAAGACAGGTTAGGAGTGGTTAAGTGGACCAAGGGGACTAAGGGGGAGGACGACCAAGGAGTAGACACGATTTCGGTGTCTACATTATGCTTGAGTGTTTTTGGGTCTTATAAATTTCATTAAATCTAAATAAGTTCCTATTTATCACACCTTTTGGTGTGCTTTTCAGCCATATTATTTGCAAGGAAGGACTCTTAGTGGACTTGACAAAGGTATCAGTGATTCTTTACCTCCTAGCACCCAAGACTCAGTATGAGGTCCACACTTTTTAGGTCACATGGGGTACTATAGAAATTTCATTCATGGTTATGAAAAGATTGTTGCACCCTTGGAAGAACTTCTCAAACACAATGAGCTTTTAATCTAGAATTTCTCTTGTAAGGAGGTCTTTGAAACACTTAAATACAATCTAGTCATAGCTCTTATTCTCTAATTCCCCAATTGGACAAAGCCATTTCATGTCCATGTTGATGCATCTGGAATGTCTATTGGTGTACTCCTTGAATAACTAGGTGATAGAACCCTTGATCACCCCATTTACTTTGCCAACAAAAAGCTAACACCAATTAAACAAAATTATACCACTATGGAGCATGAAGCCTTGTCAATGGTCTATGCTTTATAAAAATTTAGGTAGTACATTCTATCCACTCCTTTTATTTTATATACAAATAATGAGGATTTAAAGCACTTAGTTAAAAAACTAATGCTACATGGGAGAATCTACCACTAGATTATGTTATTCCAATAATTATATTTCTCCATTATGGTGAAACCTGGAAAAGCTAACTGTGGACCTAACCACCTATCATGGATAGAGAATAAATAACCATCACACACAATAGAATATGATGTTATTGATGTACAACGCTTCTTAGTTTAATGAGTACTTGAATAATTAGAAGATATTGTATCCTTTTTGACCACTAGATATTTTCTCAAGTCTCTAACCTTGTAAGAGAAAAATCAACTTGTAGTCCATGTCATACCCTTCAAACTCATAACAGGTGATATCCATAAAATAAACCATGATGAAGTCCTTCATTGGTGTGTAATGTCATAGGAGCACCCTAAAGCAATCCATAAAGTTTATGAAGGCATTGCATGTGGAAACTATGTTGGTGAGGCTACCACATTCAAGGTTCTACTTACTGGGCTTTGGTGGCCAACCTTATTCCAAGATGTTAAGGCATATGTTAGGTAATGTGACATCTACTAGTGTGTAGGTATACCTAATAAAATATATGTTATACCTTTAAGACCAATCTCTTCTTAGGAACCTTTTGAAAATTCAACTACTAATTTTATGGGGCCCATTACTCTAGCAAGATGATGAATGGGTTCTTAGTACATTATTATAACAACTGACTACCTTATGCACTAGGTTGAAGCACTACTGATAAAAGACTATACTATAACTACCACTATGTGGTTCATCTGGGAGAACATCATAACATGGTTTGGGTGTCTCCTAAGTTTCACTAATAATCAAGGAACCCACTTTTAAAATGAAACCATTCACATTTTGCAACCCAAGTTCATGATTGTGCAACACAAGATGACACCATACCACTCATAAGCCAATAGAATTATTGAGGCCTTTAACAATATCTTGGGTACCACATTAATAAATATTTGTAATATTAGCCACATTGATTAGGATGATAGGGTTTTTGTATTATTATGGGCTTATTGTAGTACCTATAAGTGTCTAAACTAAAGTATGCCATTTAACTTAGTGTATGGAAAAGAAGTAGTTTTGCCAATAGAGTTCTTGGTGCCATCCTTGCATATCATGTGCATAAGATAACTGGATGAATTCATCCTTGAAATCATATTTAGAAACCTTAATGAAACTATATGAGACCCAATTCCTCACTCATTAGAGTCAAGATATAGAGAAATACAAGTAGAAGGCATGTCATGATCTCCATATAAAGAACAAGACATTATCTCCAGGCATGAAGGTCTTATTGTATGAATCTAATTTCACATGAAACCTTGTAAAGCTCCACATATACTAGGATGACTCATTTATCATACACAACATTCAACCTACCTGGGCATGTCAGTTATAAAATATGGATGGTCAAATCCTACCAGGGCATTATAATGAAAGTTAGCTTTAGTTATATTTCACTTTAAAATAGTTGAAGTTATGTAATCAATAAGGCTTATGCCATTAAATTAGGCTTTACTACTTTAAATTAAAGCAATACCTTTGTTTCATGCCTCTTTTTGTTATTGTAATTTTTGTTTTTATGTTCTTGTTTTTTTCATGGAGGATCATGAAACGTCTTAGTGTGGGGTCAAAAGTCATACTTAAGGTAAAAATAAAAAATGCACAAGTTACTTTGGTGCATGAGATAAATGGGCGCATAAGTCATATGGGTGCTCAAGTATTAAAGGAACATAAATAATTAAGGGTTCATAAGTCATTAAAAGCACTAAGGGGTAAGGTTCCCACCATATGTTATAAATTTAAAAACACAACTATATTCCACCACTCAAAAAGGGAAGGATACAACTATCACCTACTTCTAATAAAAGGTATGAGAAGGGACGTACCATTAATGTGATGAAGTTAGTTATGGAAAGAAGTATGCCAATGGCATGATGGGACAAAACCATTAAGGCATTAATTGCACAAGGCAAGAATCTAAGCATGATGACAATTCAAAGATATGCATTAATTACCACAAAGTGATGGGTGATAAAAGGGCACTAATGAAGGAAACCCCCTTTTAGATCTTATAAATAGGTAGGTTAAAATCATTTCACTCTTTACATTGTGTTGATTCTCGAATTACCAAATAATGAACTAGAGTCGAAGAGCAAGCAACCACACTAGAGCCAAGCTAATCAAATCCTATGTAGAACAAAGTTTTTATACCCTTATCAAAACATGTGGGTTATTAACCAATCGAGGAGAGAGTTTTTAAGTTTGTTTTGGTGGGAAAAAGTGGTGATTTTAGAATTTTTAGGTTGTAGGTCCACCATTGAGGAAGTGATTAAGCTCAAAAACTAAAGTAATTTATCTATAACCATGAATTCATTTGGGAATATGGGATGGCCAAGAATTAACATTTAAGATCCTCAAAGGGTAATGCATCCCAAGAAAAAATCTAGAGGACTTGAAAAATTACAAACTATACCAAAAGAAAAAGAGGTGAACAGAGGAGACTATGTTCCCATTAGGGAAGATACTCTAGAGGAATAAGAGTAGTGCCTAGGAGAATAAGTAAAAATAATGGAAGGAGAATTAGGATAATGTGTAGAAGTAGAGATGGAAAGTATGGTGAGGAAAGGAAAGTAGGCATAGACATCAGTGGCATAGAAAGCCCAAGCATCCCAACTGGATCTCTACTAATATAATAGATGCAATACCTAAATTTGGTATTATTCATGGAGAAATGGCTCTCAAAGGTCTCAATAGACACTATGTTTGATTACAGTCACCACCAACTAGGAAATGAGGTCGAGCTCTAGAATGAATATTAGGTCAAGGCCACCAACACAAGGAACCAAGTAGTCTACGATTTGGCAATCAAAAAGTAGTTAGACACCACAAGACTCTTCCAACTCTTTGAATTTCCATAATTTGGTAAACCTATTAAGGAATTATAGTTTCTCCTCTCATGCATACATGGTGACTATATCTACTTTTCTATGTTCAACATGAAGATCACCCATGAAAGAATTAGCAAAGTCATAAGACTACAGTACTTGAGTGTGATTGATGACTTACATGGAAGAGATAAAGAAGATCATCATGGTGTTGATGTATCAAAATTAGGAGCACGTGATGCACATTAAGAACCTAAAATATCCCACCCTTTGATCACAACACAAATAATTTACAGCAAGATTAGAGGGATCAATTTTTAGAAGGAGTTGGACATGACACACCTTTATATTGCTCACTAAGTCTCTTAAGGACTAAAGTAGAATTTGTCCTTATACTTTATCCATAAAATAATTGAAGATGCAAAGAGAGCCCATTTGATGTATCAGTTCTCCTAGGGATTAATCCTCTTATTTATGGTCTTTGACAAGATCAGAGTGCTAAAATACATTTTAGGTTCATTGAAGTGGGTGTACCCTCCCACACATAGGTCCCTCACTAAGCACTACAAGGCATTCACTTTCTTCCAACATATCACTTCCTCATATAAGATACAAATGAGGTACTAGTTTGATGGGATGAATGTAACATTCAAGAATGAGTGCCATATTTTTAAGGACTTGTTCCCCTTGGCTGTAGAACAAGCACAGTTCACTATAAAGCAACACTTTTTCCTCACATGGCTCTATATGAATCCCTCTAGAGAGATCTCAGCATGGCTCAAGATGCCCTATGCCTTATCTACATGGTATTTCATAGACTCTATTAATTAGATATATTATGTACAACCTATAATTTTATAGGTGGAGAGGATAGATGTAGAGATATACACTCTCTATAAACTTTATGTATATCTAGACAAGAGGGCTTATGTGAAGAATTTAGAGATATACATGGCTGATATATAGGTCAAGCAAACTTTGATCATGGAGAAAAATCATAGGTTGTTCTACATGATTATCCCCTATAATAACCCATAGGGTGAAAACCCTAAGGAAAAACTCCCTTCAATGCCAAAGTTGAGGAAGAAATAACCATAGGTGGGAATGAGTTCGAGTGGGAAACAAACCCCCTAAAAGAGAAAAAAGATGGAGAGGTGCAGCCCTCCAGACCTACATCCTCCCATGCCATGGAATCACCTCTTCATTTCCCTACACCTTTACTACCTCATCCTTCTCCATATCCTCCCCATACTTCTCCATCCTCTTCACGCTTTATGCCTCTGCACTCATCAATTCCCAACCCTTCATCCCTTTAGCCTACTCCTCCTCACTCTCCTCCACTTCCACCATCTCCACCTCCACCTTTTCTACCCCCACCACCATATCCCCTAAGTACCAATACCATAAGAGTTACCCCATATCAGCCTCCAAGGTAAGCACCCCAAAAATATTCTCCTCAAGTGTAAATCTATAGCTTAGATTTTAATTTCAAGAAAACTCCCTCCCCAGTGCAATGAAGGCCACATATGATGATTCCCTACTTGATGTTGAAATAGGGTATAATGAGGAGGAGGACAGTGAGGGAGATAGTGAGATGGCCACTAGTGGCCATGAGGAGGCCAAGCTTTATCATGACCCTAATAAGGGAAAGGAACCAACCAAATCATAAGGGTGGGATAATGAAGGAATGTTGAACACTACATGTGAATGTTACCAATTTGGCATAGAGGATAAAAGGATCTATCTTTGGCCATAATTCCATCATAAGGAGGTGACTCTTGATACCAAGAAGCAAGTGTCCTTCCTACTTGAGGTGTATAATGAGGAGTGCAAATTTGAACTCCCATTGGATAACATCTCTTTGGGCTCAGATGCTCCAACACTATCAGAATCAATGAGGGTAGATACACAAAATCTCATACCACCTATAACAAGTGCAACATTTTTGAAACTTGGCATGGAAATAATGTGCCAAAACATTTTTTTAGATTTTGATACACACTCGGTAGAGAGGAAACATGCTAAGGTTTTTGTCATGTATAATAAAGTGCTTGCTGAGAAGCAAGAACTCATTGAGGAAGTGGCCTCAATGAAATAAAAGATCTAAGAGGCCATATAGGAAAAATTAAGGGTTTTGATCCTTTGTAAAATAATTTTGAAGGAATATATAGAACTTTTAGATGGCATACCTTTTTATGGGGATGTCATTAGAAAGTTAATGACCCTAGTAGAACTACTGCTCAAAAAATATAAAGATTGACCCATGCTAAGAGATGAGGGGATAAAAATAGTTAAACAATTAACCATGGACATTGACATCTAAAATTATGCCTTAGTGAGAGTTAGGGAATTTATATCCATTTTGGATATCATTTTTTTATATCTTGTGCACCCTAATAAAGTTTTGGAGGCTTGACTCAAAGTAGAAGAGGTCTTAAGGTAGCAGTCAATTGATGTTGCACTTTTAATAAAAGATCATGTCAAGTGCCAAAAAACATTTATAAATGTAGAGATGATGGAGGATGCCATCAATCAAGATCATCAACAACTAAAATTAACTTTTCAACCCTCTGAGGATAGGTTGATAAGGAGGTCTCTACATTAGAATATGTCTAGAAGGATGCTAGTGTAGCCTTGGATAAATAGGTAAAGAAGACCAACGAGACTCTAACCCAATGTGAGGAGTTGAAAGCATCAAATGAGCCCATTAAAGGAATAACTATGAATATTCTCAAGGCATTATCGCATTGGGACAATCTAAATAAGGAACTTAAGTAGAAGGGGCTCAAATACTTGGAATATACTAATGTGTCTTAGTCTAGGATGGACTAAGAGCATAGTGTGGGGTGATGTTGGCCATAAATTTTGATTAAGTTGTATTCTATTTTGGTGTAGGACTAGCATGGTACATAAGGACCATGGTGTGAGAGGACTATGGCATGTAACTATATGAATAAAATCATAGTGGTTTAGAACCTATTGGGTGTAGGAAGATAATGGTACGAGAAGATAATGATGTAAAAGGGACTAGCACAAGAGGACCCAGTTAGATGAGAACAAGTCACGAAGAAGTTGAGAACATTAGACTTAGAATGAAAGCATACGACTAGGGGAGTGCATGGGAGGTAGAAAAAGTTAGGAGAGTGATTCATATGGGACACTCTAACCTTATTGATCAAAGGTTTTACACCAACCCACCAATAATGAAACACATGGCCATCAAAATATAGGATAGGATGAGGATCTAGGGGGAATAAGGACTTGGGTCTTTAGGAAAAACTAATTTTAAGTGCCATGACTCTCAATCTATTGAGATTCCATACACCATTCACTCATTTCATTAATAATTTTAATACTTTATTAGGGCAAAACAATTATAGATACCCCTATTGTAATTTCTTACAAGGATGATCTTTTGAGAATATATGATGAGATTTTACCTTTTCGTTCACTAAGCATAGTATATGAGATATCATATTTTTTCCAACTTATGTCTTGAATGCTAGATTACACTAAGTGTGAGACTTGGTTATGAGTTATTTCGTTAGTCTCTTTTTATTGGTATATTTTTCTTTTCTAAGTCACTAATTTTATATATTGACGGTCATCTTGGTAATAATAATAATAATAATCACATCTAGTAATAGAAGGATCAATGTAGTATGTTTATGCTATTATATAATCTTTGTTTGAAACTACCTAAAGAGAAAGACATGAATAAACATATAAAACTATGCTACAAAACCTTTGGGAACTAGTCTTTTGTTGTGTTCTTTAGGTGAGTGTATGAGACCTAAATATCATGTGCTAGGGCCAACACACTAGCTCATTGGGCTAGACTTTAGTGCCAGAGCTAGAATCAACTAAAATAACCCAACAATAACTCACTACTATGTTTCTCTCAATGTTATGTTTCTCTTATATTAGTACCCATTATAAGTGTTTCTTGTGGGATTGAAAAATAATTATTGTGTTTATTTTTATTAATAAATCTATTTCATTAATAATAGAAGGATCATGGAAATCCATTGGTTGTATTCATGACTGCTTCAAGCAGTTAATGTTTTGGGGGCAAAGTTGTAGGTTTTTGTGAATAGTTTTTAGCTAGAATACAAAGGTATAGATATTAAATTACTTTTATGTAGCATATCCAATAATGATTATGCATTTAATTAATATGTATTTACTAAATTATTTATATCATATCATAATTATGCAGATTATTTAATAAACTATGTATTGAATGAATGATTATTCTCTATCTAATCATTAGTTCCTTCAAATAGTCAAAAATACAATCAACATAAAACAAACCCAAATGTATTATGAAAATTAAACTGATATGCCCTTCTAAGATGATTGTTTAAATTATTTCATGTTTTGGGGGTAGAGTTGGAGTTTTGTGTCAATAATGTTTAGCTATGATAATTAAGATGCATGAGATGTGAGGTGTTTAATAGTACACCTTGTTGGATTTATATAATTCAATTTATTTAATTTTGAAATTAAAGTAAAGATAACAATTTAAGGAGATAATTATTTAGTACCCTAGTATATGCTTCCATTTGAAAGTTTTCCTTATTAGTACTTATACACTATGTTGATGTAATGTGGGTTAAAGATGCATAATGTCATGTTTTTTACTTGAACTCATTAAGGATCACCTTATCAAAGTGTTTAGGTTGTGGGTGTGCAATTTTTTTTCTTATTGGTGGTGGATAACATATTACTATGTTTCTCTTAAAACAATCAACAATACAATCAACCTAAAATAATAGTAAAGAATTTTGGAATATATGATATTCCTTACACTAGAGTTTTGGAATATAATTCTAGTGTTTTGTAACACTAGAATTATATTCCAAAATTTATTTAAATTTTGGAATTATAGTAAAGATAATTTTTTTTGGAGATAATTCTTAAGTACACTAGTATATGCTTCCATTTAAAAGTTTTCATTATTAGTACTTATACACTATGTTAATGTAATGTGGGGTAAAGATGCATGTTTTCATGTTTTTTTACTTTAACTCATTAAGGATCACCTAATGAAAGTGTTGAGGTTTTGGGTGTGCAATTTTTTTTTCTTATTGGTGGTGGATAACATGGTACTATGTTTCTCTCAAAACAATCAACAATACAGTCAACCTAAAATAAACTATGCCCTAACTAATCATTAATTCCTTCAAGTGGTCAATAAAATAGTCAACATAATACTCCTTTAAGCTATTTAGTGATAATTATGCTAATGTGAAGGACATGCATGTAGAATTATTTCTTGTGGGATTGAAAAAATCTTAGTGTTCATTTTTATTCATAACTCAATCAAGTTAATACTAAAAGGCTCATGGAAAACCATTCACTTTATTTTTGACTAATTGAACCCTTAATGCTATGAATATTTGAGAATATTTTAGGATATTTATAATGTTTAATTTCCTATTGAAAATGGAAAGATTCAAACATAGGTGGTGCATAAAATAGTACTATGTTTCTTTCAATGTTATGTTTCTATTAATTTAGTGCCTAGTATAAGTCTTTCATGTGGGCTTGCAAAACACCTGTTGTGTTCATTTTTTTCATAACTCTATCAAGTTAATAATAGAAGGATCATATAAACTCATTGACTATAATGAAAATGAGATTATTAGATGAATATTGAACATGATTATGTTCTCTAAATGTTTTCTTTTTTTGCATAGAATTATGGATAACATATATGTCTTGCATATAGTTGTTTGATATGAACCATCATTTTATATAATGGCCTACTATTTTCTATCTTATTATAGCCTGTATAATTACCTAAATATTGATTTTATATATAATACCCTCACATTATATACATTTTGTATAATGTTCTATTGTATAATACCCTTTGATTGTCTTGTTATGATAATGGGATATGTCTATTGGTTCATTGGTTTATTTCATTTATGTAGCAAGCTTGATTGTTTTAGTTTCTATGTGAAGGGTAGTATCCCCTATATGTAATATAATACTTAGTATTGATAATGAACAACAATATACCATTATATATATTGATGGTTCATTGGTTCCTTTACTTTATGTAACAAGATGGATAATAGTGTCAATAGACCAACAGTAGACCATTATAAAGACTAATGGTTCATGTATTTCATTCCTTTATGTAACAAGATGTAAAATAGTGTCAATAAACCAATACTATACCATTTTACATATTGATGGTTCATTCATTTTTTTTGTTGATGTGGCAAGATGTAAAATAGTGTGAATAGAAAGGGGGTCAAAATTATAGACATTCAAATTCCTTTATAGTATTGTTGATGTACATCTATGTCAAGGATATAATGCAAAAAAAAAAACAATATTTATAAATTTTTAGGGTAGGTAATGGAAGAAATTGGGTCTTAATTCAGTTTTTTTTAGATGATTATATGGACACCACCTTTAGTCTACAAGCAAACCCTATTATAAGGACAATAAGAACTCAATAGTGACATAATCTATCTATTTTTTTTTGTATTTTGCTAATTTATGTTCAAAATTTAAATAAACAAGTGGATATTTATAGTGAGAATTAACCTAAAGTGATTCATGTTAAAAAAATTCAAAAAGGTAAGCAAGGTAGAGTAGAAAATAAAATCTTTTTTGCAACAATAAAGGCCAACAAATCTCCTTCAGTTTTTTCTAACAATGATGCAAATGAAACTAACACTCATTATATCCTAGTGATAAAATTAGAATATCACAAACACAGTGGGGATTTTGGGGTAAATACAATTCATATATCTAAATAATATACTTTAAAATATCTACCTATAAAAAATTTGTTTTAGCACATTCATTTTGCATAATATAAGGAAAATAGAGCATACATAATAGATTTTGCTAGTATAGCTAAAAAACAAACTAACAAGATACATTTGAAACATTACTATCATATTTAATCATGAAAGAAATGAAATCATATGTTATTAAAAATAGCTTGAGAAATAAGAACACATGAAAACAATGAGCAAATTGTAGGAATTTTCTTTCTCTTTGCATTAATCTCATTTTTTTTGTTTTGAAGTATAATAAAGGAGGAAACCCCCTATATATAGGCTTTCGAATGCCTAATACGATTAAAAGAGAACTAGTTATATGACACCTATCATTAGAAAAGATCCCTAATGTCCTAAACTAGAGAATACTCCATATTCAAATAGGTTAATATTTTACAATGCATTTGAAGGGAATTAGGACATGATTCTCATCAAGAGAAATCCCCACAAATGGCTATCTCATTCTTGAAGTGTTAGACTAAAATCCTGCTGGTATAGTCAATGAAAGAGATCTTGGTGTAGAAGAAGATGGATGTGAACCAATAGTAGTGAAATAAGGGGTGATAATACTAGTTTAATAAAAATATATCCCAAGAGGGGTTGAGGAGGTAGAGGATCCTATGATGACATTTTGTGGCCTATTGGTTTTTTTTTTTTGATTTCTATTTGCCCTCTCCATGCTTCAGATCATCTCTTATAGTCATTGTCAATCGATTTTAGATCAATAATAGGCTCTATTAGTAGCTTGATTTTAATCCCTACCATTGCATTATTTTTTCTAAGGAGAGGTCCTACAATTTCATTAATTTCCATAACCTTATTTATCATCTATTTGGCAAAGGATGCTAAATCTACCATCTCTTATCCGAAGGTAGTATACTTCTCTATCCATGGACAACTTTCTAAAGTTTAAAATAAAGTTTTGAACTTGGGCCTTAAATGCATCCTTGCTAACAATGAAACCATCCTTGTTGTCAAGGTGTGTGATCTCAACATATTTTAGCAAAGTGATGACTATGTCACCTTGTTGGGTGACAGACTGGCCTAGGGATCTCATTTCATCAATCCACTAGTTCAATGATTTACTTTTGACAATTATATATGACTAAGTAATGGTCAAATCCTCTAAGGGGAATATATTTAAGTCCTAAAACTTCTTCATCATGATCAACTTTACCAAGTTGATTATCTTGATATCATATACCCCATATGCAGCTTCTACCATGAGGATTCTATTATATATTTCATCTATCTTTACCTTGTAATGGGATGAGGTGTTCAACATGTCAAATATTTCTTCCATGACCAATTCTATCTTAGTTATGGTCTATTATGGTAATGTGGATATATTTTGATACTCTAGGTCAACTAATTTCTATTGTACTCCTTTTATAAATTCAGTAACCATATCACCATATGCTTGTAGAGATGAGAGGGGCCCTCCTCATACTATTGATGTTGGCTAGTATAGATCTCTTCATCTTAGTTAAAATAAGGTTTCTTTTGAATAATACACAATTTTTTGATCCAAGTGGGTGACCTTACTCTTGGTCAACTTCTTCATAGATCTAACCTTCTTTTCAAAATTCAATATGACATGTGGAGGGTCGATTATGACCAAATCTAGGTTCTCCATCATAGCTAATTGCATTTGTTTAATCCATTATTTTTTTGAAAAATAACTTGAAGGTTGCAATTATGGAGTAAATAGTTGAGTTAGTGTCAAGCCTTAGAAATAATATGTGTGGGAGGCAACTATAGATGTGACTAAGACAAATGCATTTCTAGGGGATGAAGAGGTAAGTGTCATTTTAGAGGACAAAGAAGAGCTAGTGATAGTTGAATCATTTGTTGTAAATAGGTGAACTTGGGGAATGAAAGTAGTGGGTATCTTCTTATCAAGTTGGTGACCTAGTTTAGGACTAGGCCTAGGTATAATTGGGGATAAATTGGCCATTATAAATACCCTAGAAGTGGATGATATTATGAAGGGGTTTATGATGGGCAATGACATAGTCACAAGCCTAATTATAGGTCTAGTGATAAGCCTATAGGGTAAGAGGTTCACATGGTATGGAGTTAGGGGATTACCAAATATACACAAATGTTATTTATAAAATAAATAATGAGGTAAACAAACATGATCCTAACATATTAAGATTGATTCTTCTTTGTTAGGAAGCAAGGGAATCCTGATCTTGAATCTGCTAGTGTTGGAGTAGATGTAACTATTGCCTCCACTAAAGGTGTTGTCTATATTAAAGTAATAATTTATACTTGGGATGGGCTAATATATGGGGTTCATAAAGTATAATCTTGCCCAATATGTTTTCCTATATCATTTACTCCCTTCTCCAAAGTAGGAGACAATACCTTTAGTATTCTCTGATTAAGTTATGGGTTGATTGATCTTTTTTCCTTAGTACTAGTAGTATGAACTATAGATGTTGATGCTCCTACCATAGTATATTGATGTTTGAAAAGATAATAAAAATCTATATCATCTAGCATTAATTTTACCTATGGGATGCTAGAATCCTTTAGTCTCTACTTCACCTCCATATCATTGGTTGTATTGATGTATAACTAGTCTTCATCTTCAGGCTCATGATGGTAAGTGATGCTTAGAGATACTCTATTCTTACCATGGTTTTTGAATTTTATGTGTGTAGGGTCTCATTCCCTATTGGTATCCTTTTTTAAACCAAAGGTGGACCTTTGCTTGGTGAAAACCATAATAGAGTTCTAGTTCTTAATTTTAAATTGATCGATGTTGGATAATTGATGATGGACCAACCCTTTTTTCTTATTCTTTCATAATCCATATACCCCTATGAGTAGATGAAAGGAAATATATTGTTTGAACATATTTTTTGGAACTATGGTAGGTAATCTAAATGGGTCTATCTTGATTCTGACTGCCCTTACTACCATGTAGTATGGGTAATACTAGTATGCTCCTAATATGCTGAGTGTTGTCCTAATTTATTCAAATAACCTAGGAATGGGCCTCTCATGGATGGTAATATATATAATTGGGTATAAGTGTTCAAAAATGGATCACATCTCATACTTGTACTTGCAAATACTTAACTTTGAGAAGACATGGGGCATGGTCCACTTCAGATTGGGACCCCAATTGGTGAATTAGGGGAATTTCTAGGTAGCACAAATGATGTATACTAGGTAGGACATCATATATAAGAGATATCCTTGGTTATCCATGACCTTATTAATTTAGACTACCACATTGTAGGAAATTATTTCTCCTAGTAGGAAAGGCTTGGTATCATCAATGATCATGGATAGAAGTGAAAACCACTTCTCATTTATATGGCTGATGTCCTCATCTTCATGTTGGCTATTCATCATAGCCATACCTATTCTTACCTCCTTCCTAAATTGGGTGATGGAGATCTGGTTAATATTTGATTTACAAACAAACCTCCCCTTATTTTTTTCCCAATCCCTAAAAAATTCTATGATGTTGTTTATTTTAATATATTGGGTTATAGTTTCTTGATTGTAAGAAATCTCTAACCTAGGAAAATCATCATACACTTGAAAGGATATATGTGATATGAAAGTGATGTCATTACCTAACTTGAAATACTTAATCATATTGTCTACACACCTATATTTAATAAACATTTGGTGGACTAAGTCCACATAGGGGAGTACTTATGGGTTGGATGCAACCTTGTGCAATCCCATAGAATTGAGTGCCAAGATATATGACATGTCTTTTACATCATTGAGGCCTTCATCATCATTATCTCCATATACATTATTCTCCACATGGTATATTAAATCATTTTAGTAGCTAATGTAATGGAATTGAAACTGGTGTCCCAAAAGATGATGTTTGTTTCATAAGAATAGAGGAATGAAACTTGCTTTATATTGGTGGCTTTGGATGTTCTTACTTAAGCCATGGTTTATAAATTTTATAACCAATGAACTCATGGATTGATATAATGGATAAATAATTTATAATATTTTTATAAAATAACACAACACTTTAGAGTTCTCTCACAAATAACAAAGGTGAATTCAAAGCCTCAAGACAAAAAACTTTAAATTTTGGATTTTTTAGAATTTAGAACTGGAAGATACGAGTCATAAATAGTAAGTATATTTAAATTTATTTGAATTAAATATTGGGTGGTTATTCATTTTTGTTATAAAAACTTCAAAAATACACTTTTGGAAATTAGCTAATCACTACTCTTGGTTTGTCCACACATCCTTTCATCATAGGCTTAACTTTTCCCTTGAGGTGACTTGGCTTTATAATCACTGAAATGAGCCCCATTAGCATTTAATTTGAACAAAAAATTGGCACTTTGTGGATAGATATGTGCCACCTAAGTGTCATACTTGATATGTATTCAACACTTGGTGACTTTTCATGCACTTCAACCTTTTATTTTGAACATTGGGTTACCTAGGTGGGTTGCGTGATATTATGTCAAATGGCATCATATGATTGGATCACTCTTATTTTTTATATTACATGGATTGAAACCTTTTATTTTGGGATGACATGGCCTCAACATAGCATCCAACTATCTAATATTGAATGACTAAATGATAAGTGTCATCTTATCATGCAATCACAATTATTTTTGAAATTAAATTCCACATCTTAGCTATGGGGGCATGAAGGGTGTGAATGAGTACCAAGTGGTAAGATGCAATTGGATCACTTTATTGAAAGAATTTTGAAAGTGATTGGGTCTTAAAAAGGATATGACTAGGTGGTACATGGTGTGCCCTAATTGGGTCATTCTTCTTTGTAGGATGAATTGTAGTGATTAAATGACAAGTGGTACACTTCTATTGGGTCACCTTGTCACGAGACTTGAGAAAATAGTAGGACCATTAGAATATTGTGACTGAATTCCAAGTGGCATGTTGTGATTATATCGGTTATAATTAATTTTTAAGGATAAAGTGTACATTACTAAGCCCTAATATTTATATAACTGAGTGACCAATGTATGTAATGATATAAAGTTTTGATCAAGGTTGAGTTGGCATTGGGGTTTGCATAAAGGAGAGAATGATAAATTTAGTTAACTATGTGATAAAGAAAAAAGGGAAAGTAAAAATTTTTAAACCTTAAATATGGAATCTAACTTAAACCCTTTTCTAAAACTTAAAATCAAGGTACATCATAGTATTGAATACAATTTTTGACATATCCAAAGAAAGACCATGATTCAAAAACCTTAATTATGTAATTTTGAATGCATCTTATGGACCATACCTTACTTTTTTGAATTTAACCCCTTGAAAGAGCACTTTTAAACAAATTAGATCATTATAAAACCAATGAACTAGACATTTAATGAAACATTTTTAAAAGGTACTCATTAACATTTGTCAAGGATTAACATGATTTTTAAACTTTTAAAGTCACATAAAAGGTTTTTTTATCATGTGGAATTAGTGGTAAGGTATATCCTAGGGTAAATGACCCAAAATATCATAGGTCCCCATTTTTACAAAAAAATGGGGCATTGTGATCTAAAAAAATGGAGACCTTTGTGGGAAACATAACAATATGTTAGAACTCAGATATCCTAGTTTTAGAATGTAATCATTAAGTAATCACCACTTGACAGATGTAAAAAATATCATAATTGGTTATATATAACTAACCAATTCTCATTTGAATGATTAAAGACTAAAAACCTAAAAACCATTCATACTATGTGTGTGCTTTGAATTGATTGACCAACATGCCTTTGGGTTTCATAATCAATATCTTCAAGCTTCATGGATTTGAACATAGGTTTTAAGAAAGCATTTTAGACACATATATAGTTATGCTTAGCCTTAAAGGGGATGTATTTGACATTATTATTCTACCAACCAGGTGTTTATAGCCCTGATATGGATACCTATGGCTCCACTCTAGGCCTTTTTCCATTATCATTGAGAAATCCATAGCCTCGATGGAGTTTACCTGAATCACCTTCAAGAGACTATAGATTATAGTGTCAAGTCTATTTCAACCTAATACACATGTTTTTTCTCTCTCTCTTTTTGTAAACCCTTAGAGATTGGAACTAATTTGTTAGCCATGTTTTAAGGATTTATAGAACTTCTGCTCAAGAGCCATTCACCTTTACTGATTGAGCTCTGCCCAAATAGTCTTATGATGTGAAATTAAGTGCTAGTATATATGGACCTTTAGAATTTTAAGACCTTCATCTAAGCAAAAATATGCTTGTTATCACTAGATTAAAATCAAAATAAGAGCATATATTCCATGAAATGTGTTTATCTAAATTTTGTCTATTTTAAGTCTAAAGAAAAATAGAAAGAAGGATGGGTATAAGTAATTAGAACGAGCCCAAATTTGGTTTGTACACCATATCGAGATGTTGTGAGAACTCCTCTTTGGCTAGGGAGGACTACCTGTAAGTAATAAAACACTACCATAAGATGTTTGTTAGTGGATAAATGAGTGGGCTACCAAGCTACGTGCTTGTTCTAGGAAGTGTGAAACTTCCATAGAGATGATAGTCAACTTTTGAGAGACAAAAGAATAATAAATAACTAAAAGAGAGGTAAATAGAGAGTTAAAAAGAGATAAGATTAAAATTATTAACAACCTGTATGCAACAAAGAGTGACAAGGTATAGGTGACATATTCTATTTATATTTAAAAAGTTATCTGGGTAGGTTTTAAAGAGGCTAGTGAATCCACAGTCATCGACATTAATAAGGGAGTGACTGATATCAATTATATTACTGAGGTTAGTAGTGAGGTGACTAATGTCAGTTAGGTTGCTAAGGTTGATAGGGGCAATAACTATCTAGGAGCTTATAGAAGGTTTTTTTGAGATTTGGAAATGGTTTGGATTAGGTCAAAGAGGTTGGGAGAGTTATGACAAAGAGATTATGGCTTGGGTAGGTTTGGTATTTATAGGTTAAGGGGAAACAAGTGAGTAAGCTTCGTACTTACCTCACGAGGCATGGTCAGAAGTGTGTAAAACAATCCAGAGTAGATATAAAGAAGAATAATAGAATAAATGTTTAAATGACCTACAGTATAAGTGATGTACTTAGCTTTGGTGGTCATTAAATGATGAGTGCTAGGTTGATGGTCCCTAGCAGGGAGTTCAAACTTAAATGCCTAAACAAAGAGAACAAGTAGGTGTTATTGATCCTCAAGAGCTCATTTGCCAATTATGATTGACTTACATAAGGTGATTGTAAGCTAAGATGTCAAAAATAGAATGATGAGAGCCTAAATGTCATAAAAATCAATTTTCTTAATTTTTGTTGACCTAAATTTCAGATTGGAGCTTGGATTATGTTATCAATTTCAACCATGGGTTGACCGATGTTGATGATCCTAGAATAGGTAAAATTTACTATTTTTGGCCTATTTTCTATTATTATTTGTGCCAATTGTGACACTCATTATAAAATGGTAAAACTAAGAGGTTAGGAAGGAAGTAGTTATTTAGGAATTTAGTTTGGAAGTGGGAATAAGTCTTGGGTAGTTAGGATGAGGGGACCAGGTCTTGAGGTGACTCATCATTTGAGAATTAGTCATAGGATGAGGTGGCCAAGTAAGGTGATAACATGGGTTTTTAATTAATTTCATTAAGTATTTTAAATTAATTAAATGTGTGAGGGGTAAAAGTATGGGTTAGGGAAATTAATTGTTATTATTAAAATGGGCTTAAGGGGGGTTTCGACATAGGGAGTTATGCATGTGTGTGTGACATAATTTTGGTGTCTACATTTTCCCATTTTTGTCTTGTAATTTATACTGACATGTTGTAAGACAAAAATAGGAGTTAGATGCTCCAAGTATTGGATGAAGTATCCCCCCTCAAAATGGGAATCGATGGAGGAGAAATTAGAATCAGGTATCAGTTTGATAAAAAGGTAATTATGTTAATGGTAGCTAATTGAGTATCACTTCATATGTGTATACCACAACAAGATAAATCATCAAATTTGAGAACATGCAAGGTTGAGGAGGACTCAAATAGAAGTAACCAAAGCATAGCTTATAAGTGATAGCTAATAGGTCAAAATTATCAAATTGATAGCTCCAAGGGTCAATGTGTCCTAGGTATCTGAGGTAGGAAGTGCCCCTGGGAAACATAAAAGGGTTTAGCATGATAGGATGGGCATAGTTACCATCTAAAACACCTAATATACTTGTGTGTGCATAATAGCCAATTATAGAAGAATAGTATAAGTAGTCAAGACAATCAATGCAAGGGTGGCATAAAAGGGTCAATGAGTGAGGAAATATTAATGATTTCCAAGAAAAGTCATCATGGGTGAAGATTTAAGTGATCTTCAATGTCATTTTATCATGGTTGGGGGAGGTATATGTGATCTCCAATTGCCCCAGTGTATGGGTAAAGTTTGAAAAGTTAGGAGTACTTGGTTGGTAAAAATATTATGGGAATGGTGCCAACATCAGTTTCATTTGTTGATATCAGTAATAGAAAGTGTCAACATTGATAAACTTAGGGAAACATTTCTGATGTTGATAGGCATAAACACCAATGTCAGCATATTAGGTTAAAAATTCCAACATCAGTGGCTAACCAACCCTAACAAAAGGGGGGTTTGGTAGCTGACCAAACTCATTTACAATGTTATGATTAGAGGGAAGAAATAGAGCTTGAGAGTGATTTGAGATGACAACTTAAGGAGGGGACCCAATGGGAGGTGCACAACCACAAGAGTCAGTGGTGCCAACAAGGAGGAGATGGAGATATGGGGTAAGAGAATACATTAGTTTGATTTGGTATTTGTAATTTTTAGGTTAAATGAAAGGTGGGGGTGTAGAAAATGTTAGTAGAGGGGTAAGAAGTAGGTTAGGGTAGTTGTAGGATAAGTTAGGGGGTTTTGTGGGTAGGTTTTTAGGGGAAATGGGTAAGGTTGTATTTGGGTTATTCAGCCTTGGGGTCAAACCAGTCACCAACATTAGTGAGGTCAACCAACATCAGTTGACATAGCACTGAGGTCGGTAGTTTCATACCAACATCAGCCATTATGTAGGTTGATAAAGCACTAACATTGGTGACTATTCAAAACCAGCAAAATAAGGGAAAGGGTGAGTTTTAGATCTCTAATTAAAGTAGTCAACTAGCCTAATGGCTGAGCTAGACTTAGAAGACCTTGTGTCATCTAAATACTACTTATATAGCCCAATTTAGGGCCTTAGACCAATGTAGTTCTCCCAATGGGAAGGAAAAAAGGTGATGATGGATTAGATTAAAAGGTATGCGACTTGAGTTATTTGTGTGTGTGGATACTAGTGAGGATGGAGATGACACTATGGGATCATATACTGAGGCTATTGACATGTATGAGGAGGGATGTCACTCCAGATAAGTGGGAACATATGATGGCTATGGGATTAAGAGGAGTGTGATGGTACTATTAGCTCACATGGGATGTGTCTCTGATGGTAGCATTGATTGAGAGGTGGGATCATACCACCAACACTTTCCATCTGTCAACTAGAGAGTTGATAGTGATGTAAGAAGATGTGTATAGGATTGTATGGCTACCACTCTAGAGTGAGGAGATATTTTCATGTTTAAGAGAGGAGCATGATATACACATGGTTGTTTTATATGGATATCATGTTAATGAGGTGACTTGCCACTCTATAAGTTTTGCATATGAGCCATTGTATATGGCTGATGAGGAGTAGCATCATCTGAGCATCTTGATGATGATTAGGATCATAGTGTATGCATTACTAGATGTAGATAGAGGGATATTTTTGATTGTTTTGATAGGTGTGCTTACATAGATGGTTGAGTAGCAGACCATTTTTGCCTAGGGTCCAATATTTTTGGTATAGTTGTATAGAGAGATGTGGAGTTTGAGGCTATGATGGTGATAAAGTTTATGTGTCATTCATCTACTA
This sequence comes from Torreya grandis, assembly GCA_037957365.1. Classification (NCBI taxonomy): domain Eukaryota; kingdom Viridiplantae; phylum Streptophyta; class Pinopsida; order Cupressales; family Taxaceae; genus Torreya; species Torreya grandis. Next base: position 158,363 of record JARHVA010008343.1, read on the forward strand.
CACTGATGGGCATATGAGCACATCATGGTGACATGAACACTAGGGTTACCTACCACTATCTTGGCTAGCTTCAGGGTTGGTTTTAGATAGTGAAGAGAGGAGATAACATAGACCTGAGTGGATGGTGTGGTGTGAGACATTGCCTACTATAAGTGCATGATCAAGGGCTTGATCCCTATAAATGTTTTATGGAGACCTTATCTAGTATACCCAATTTTTAGAGGGTAGACAGTGTAGACACCTAAATAGTGTCTAACCCTTGGTCATCTTCCCCCTTGGTCCATTCCTAACCCATTCTTAAAACATGTAATTACTAATTTAAAATAATAAACTTATTTTGAATTAACCCCCCCTCCTTGGACACATCACCTATGACACCTCACCTTAGACTAATTCCCATCCTATGACTCACCCAAGACCTATTCTTACTTCTCTCTAACCGCCTAACAAACTCTCGTGTGTATTTAGCCCAACCTTCGACATTCTCCAACGGATAGTGCACTTGGCAGATGAAAAATGGGCTTAGTGGCTCTTTTTGCCCGTTCTAACCACGCCGACGTCGGTCACCTGTCGGCCGATGCTGGCGGAGTCGCCGACGTCGATTATACTTAACCAAATTTTCTTACTCTTTGACGATCCCAATCAGAAATTGGCTAATCTCGGGAAGCAAATTACAAATCCTTCAATCTTCAGTCTTTGACCATCCGTCAATCTGCCAAATCTCTCAGTCAAGCTTCTCACTCTCTCCCTCAGGTGTAGCAATAGCTTCAGGGTTCTCCATCAGCAACAGGTTCTCCACACAGGCTACATCAACAGCGAGTATGGGAATCATCAGTAGCACACCTTCATCAAGGCACAAGTAAGTATATTGTCTATGTTTTCTTTGTGTTTTCTAGTCATTTGCTTCTAAGTATTATGAATTAGATTCAACACTCCTTCTCCCCAAACCAGACTGTTAACCAAGCTAGACCTAAATCTTTACTTCTCCATCTCTCTATTGCCTCTGTCCTCTGTCAGACCATACACTCTGTCTATTCAACCAGACTCTCAGACTCAGACCCCAGACCATTCAACCAAGCCCAAAACTTTGTCTCAAGACCACTCAAATAAACCCAGACCCTGACCAGACTCTGTCCACGGACCACAGACCTACCCAGACCTTGCCCCAAGACCTTTGCCTCTATCGACGCCGGTCACTACCCCAACCGCCGTCGACAGATTTACCGACGTCGGCACCTTGACCAACTGACGCCAGCGACTGTGACCAGTTCGACAACTTATTTCAAGTAAGCCTTTGCTTCCCTTTTTCATTCCATCTTTTATCATTTCAATTCTTTATCATTCTATTGTTTATCAGACACTTCTTTTTATCGATTAGTGGGTTTATATCCCTTAAGGAAGTCTCCATACTTCTGGGATCAAGCTTTCGCTTGGCAACCCACCATCTATCCATTTAACGCCTTCTTTTGTCCAAGTTTCTTTTCTTTGCAGGTGTCATTCCTCCACAGCCAAAGAGGAGTACTCACAGCATTTGGATTATGGTGCGCAGACTATATCCAGGTACACATCAAGCCTTGACCATTCCTTCTTAAGTTTCTCATTTCATCTCCTTTGAATTTAAAAGCAAAATTTGAATAGAAACATTCTGGCATGCCTGGTGGGACCCTTAGGGCCTTCTTTGGGTTCCTTTCCCTCTCTGTTCATTTAGGTGCATTAGGCTTCTTCCTCTTCACCTCTTTCTTCTTTTCTAAAAAAAAAAAAAAGACATCATAAGCAGGAATAAGAAGAACTTTTTCTTTCTTTTCTTGCATTTCTAGACTAGTCAAAAAATCATTTTCTTCAACCCTTTCTCAAACTTGTTTTCATTCCAATTTAACATTTCAATTTGGGGCTTTAAAATATATTGCATTCCATTTCTTGCTTTCTTGCATTTTCTAGTCCACACTTAGTAATCAGTAAAACACATATTGAATAAATCGTAGATCACTTGATGTTACACAACCAGACCACATGCACTCAATTAAACATAAAACTCACTTGAGACAAGGCCCGACTGGGATTTCATCACCCAGCAGATACCTTACCCATCCTGGCAATCCTACTTGGATTTCACCACCAAGGGAAAAGCCAACTCTGTTCTCTGGCAGAGTCTAAACTATAGGGAAAGTATATTTTGGCTAAGCGAAACTAGCTAACCACTGGAATCGTGAAGTGAGGGGAGCTTGCTCCTTAGCACCAGGCCTATACGGAACCTAATACAGACTTTTGAGTGCCTTAACATACCTAAAACCATCTTTAGATTACTTATTCTAGGGCCCTTCTTAAAGCCAACCTCCTCAAACATCACATTAAGGCATAAGCCACATGATCTTAATAAAATTATTTCTAGGGATTTAAGGCTAGGCTCTGTCTATCATCATCTTATTTTCTATTTTTATCTATCTTTTTTGAGCTGGTAAGGACATCTTCTCCACTTCCAAAAACTTTTTTTTCTGAATTTCTGGAAAACACAGTAACCGACATCGGTTCTGTAACCGATGTCGGCAACTTTTTTGTATCGGAATCGGTCATCTGACCGACATCGGCAGTCTTTCACTGACATTAGTTTTTATACCGACGTCAATCTCTGTCCATTTTCTTTTTTCCAAAAATAGCAAGCTTAAAATCCAACTTTTTGGCTGTCTAAACATCTATTCTAGTTTTCTGAGACTGATAAAACATAGTTTTCTGAAACCTGATCCTTTCTTGCCTTGAATGGTTTTGACACGCAGTCAAACCAAGGCCCTTCTTGACCACGCTAGTCAACAACCGCTTCCACCTTCACCATCTATAACCAATCGTATAATGGAGTTCCACTCGGAGACTGAAAGAACTCCTACTCGCCCAACCCCGCCTCAAACTCCTATTGTCCCAGAAGGGGACCAAGATTTCGCATGATTCTTGGACCTTAACGTCAAAGCCTTACAACACTATCTCGCACATAGCCAAATGCGAGACTCCCTAGGCAACCCAATCTATGGGATGCCAACTTCCTTAGTCGAGACAAGAATCACATCAACCGCACCTATAATTCAGCCACTAGACAACACCTCCGCCAATAACCCAACCGTGTCTTACCTTCAAAATGTAGCCACTCCATCTAAACCTACCTCCATGGGGGTTTTGGTACTCCCTCAACCTCAAATCACTCAACCAAACCCCACACCTTTCCAAAACCTACTAGTCTCTATCCCCCCTACTCTTGCACCTATGAACACAAGAGTAACCGTTCACCCGTCAACAAGCGTAGCCACTCCTCAACCATCCTTGACGGCCCCTATCCAACTTGTGCCTACCAACCCCATAACACAAGTACCCTTGGCTCCAACTTTCGCTCCAATAACTAGCTACCCATATGTGGCATCTACGCAACCAACCACATCATACGCCCCTCCCAATATCTTTCAAGCGCCTTTTAATCTAGGGGGTGCTCCACCCACCAATCCGTTAGCAGATATCATCAAAATGTTGATGGATAAGATGTCTAGCTTAGAGACCTCCATTTCTGGCTCACGCAATGCTCTCTCATACGAGCAGATTTGTAATGAGCCTATTCATCCTTCTGTCCCAATTAGACCATACCCCAACCAGTGGGAGCTTCCCAAATTTTCTTGCTTTCAAAGCAAGGAAGACCCACAGCAACACTTACGGGCATTTAGACATGCCTGTTACCTTATTGCCCATGATGACGCATTGCTCTTGTGCACATTTCCTATGTCCCTTTCTGGCGCTGTGCTTGATTGGTATAGCTCTATTGCCAGCCATTCCCTCTTTACATTTACATAGTTGGCCCAGCTCTTTCTTGATCACTTCTCCATTAACATCACCAAGAAGGTCTCGATCACAGATCTTTACACTATCCACCAATTCGAGGATGAATCAATAGCTGACTTCATTGCTTGCTGGAGAGGCCTCATTAATCAACTCTCATTTTCCTTACCTCAAATTGAACTTATTGAACTATTCTCCTGAGCTTGCGCCAAACATATTTCTTCCACTTTAAGGGTTCAAACCTTCTGTACCTTTGACGAAGCCTTCACGATGGCCCATAAACTTGAATTACGAGCCATCGAGGAGAATAAAGTCAAGTTGCGGAGCAAGAACCCCAACTCTAAGACCAATGACTCTTCTTCTTCTAAACCTTCATCATCCAATCCTAAGTCTAAAGCTTCAACAAATGCTATGGTCGTTAGACCTTCATCCTCTTTAACCAATCAACCTGAGTCCTCCACATCTCAGAGCGCCACCCGTCAATTCCAGTAGAGATACATTCAACGACAGTATACTCCTCTTAGAGAATCATATGCGTCTATACTAGAAAAACTTGTTAAATAGGGGATTCTCAACCTCCCCCAGATTCAACCACCACCACAATTTGATCCCTCACGCGCCATCCCTACATGGTATAGGGAAAATGATTTCTATAATTACCACCGTGTCAAAGGTCATGACACAGGAAACTGTAAAGCCTTCAAAAACATAATCCAAGACATGCTTGAAAAGGGTGAGCACATTCTAGATAATCTCAATGCACCTCCAAACCAGGGCATCAACATCTTCAAGCAACCATTCCCTAATCATCCACCAACTCAAAATAATGTCTAGACCTTGATTGACAACACGCACGAACACGACATTCAAATGGTCAATACGGTCTCGCCCCTCATCCCCAACCAACCTCAAGAGGTTAGTCCATCTACCAGTCCATCACGTGTGGATGAACCTCTTTCCCCAGTTAGTTCTCTGTTAACCTCTCTCATCTTGGAGGACGCCTCAACCTTACCGGCACCACCGGTCTCACCATCCTCCTTTCTTCTGCCTATGGAGGACCTAACCTTACCTACTCCTCGACCGCAAGTGGAGGGCACCATAATCCCTGCCCTTTACCTGCTTGAGGAGTCACATTCTCCAGTTCCTTCTCCACCAAAAGAAGAACCTGACTCTCCATCTTCCTCGACCAATGACAATCCAGTTATAACTCCCACACACCTTGGGTCTGAAACTACTGCCACACCTAACACGTCTTCTCAAGAATCCAAACCTCATCCAACATCCTCCCAACCATTTTCTCGACTAGTGGAGAAATTAGAACTTCTCCCTTCAAGGAAAGTGGAGCATCAGGGATTGTGGGAACATCTTAAAGTTCTTCAACATTCCCATGCCCTCTCGTCTCATGCTGCCAATCCTCCCAAGGCAGAATCTCCCCAAACTCCCAACAAAGACCAAATCCCCACTTCTAAACCTGCATCTACTCAATCTAAACTGATCAAGTCACTCAGCGTTCACCCTCTCTCTACCCTCACTCACCCGCAAGTGAAGGTGGACTTAGACCAGACCTTGACCAAAAGTAGTCTTCCAACCAAGTCAAAGAAGACTGCCAGACCATAGAAGCAAACTCCTCCTCCACCATCAACTTTGCCCTCCATCTTAGGTCCTCATCCTTCTACCCTAATCAGTGTCCTTCCTACTCTGACCATTAACCAAAACAAATTACCTCCATTACTTCCTTTGCCAACCACAAGTCAACCCCCTCTCAAAAATTTGGCACCTCTCACAAAGAAAGTGTCGTCTTCACCTATCACCGCACCACCAACCCAAAAGGTGGTACGAAAACCTTCTTCAACATCCCCCAAGCAAAAGTCACCAGCGCATCATGCATCAACAAGCACGGACCCCTTCGTAGGTTCGTATGCTTTAATATTATGCCAACTTTTGCAGACTTCTAGCATTACCCTTCTTTCTATCAAGCCATTCCAACCCCTCGAGTCAAAACCTTCTTGGTTCGATGATACAAAGATTTGTTTATACCATCGCACGCCAGGACATGATATCGAGACTTGCTATGCCTTCAAGGTAGTCATTCACCACTATATGGAGAAAGATAATTTTCTCCTTGAGGACACTCTTGACCAACCCTCGACACCTTCCCATCCAACCTCTTCAACCATATCAACATCTCACCAACAGACCATAACGCCTTCTTCACCTACTATATTTGAAATCAATGCTATCCATATAACCACTAGGTCACAAAAGGACAAGGCAAAAGAAAAAGCTGCTATTCTTTGGACCTATCCTTTTGTCCAGGCACCTCAACCACCGAAACCCAAGATTTCCATCTTAGGTGCATCCCAACCCCCTTCTTCAGAGGCAATCAAAGAATCTATGATAAAACAACTTCACCAAACGCCTGTGAAGATGACCCTATATGACCTTATCCAAAGCTCCCCCCAGCATCGACAGGTTCTAATCAAAGCCCTACATGCAGCGGAAGTCCAACCTAAAGACCCTCAACCACTAGTTGCCTTAGTCCATTCTTTATCCCCCGTCGCCTCCATCACTTTCAGTGATTCTGAGATTTCGACCGCTACTTTGGAAGATCAAGACGCTGCCCTTTTCATCACAGCCTATGTTGATCGAACCCATATTAAATGAGTTATGATTGATGGGGGCACCAGCATTAATATCATTTCCACCCATGCCTTTGATCAATTGGCTCTTCCCAAGAATTGCGTATCGAAAACCGACACAATCCTTAGATCCTTTAATGACACCACCGCTAACACTATTGGCACTGTTGTCCTCCATATCCGCATTGGTCCACGCACAATCCTAGAGCTCTTCTACATCATTGAGGGAGAATTCCAATATAACATGCTATTAGGGTGACCCTGGATCTGCGCTATGGCTTGCGTTCCTTCAACACTTCACCGTTGTGTCAAATTTGAACATGACAAACAAGTCCATGTCATTCCTGCCGACCCATCCCCTTTTAAGACTTGTAACACAACCTATCACCCCAACAATGTTCTCATCCCACTCAAGGCATCAACCCAAACATCATCTCCATCCATGAAAGCGTCAACTAGTACACAAACAGCGGTTGTCACCACATCATCTTCTCAATTAACGACCAAAGACCCCATGGACGATATCTTCCAAAGACTTTCACTGGGGGAATATCGCCTACTTACCCTAGACATGTTCCAGACTCTTCAAGAGTATGGACAGCTTCATCAAAACCCAAGCTATGACTGTCGGATCGAAATGGTCATTCCTTATGGTCCTCCTAGCCTTCAAACCAATCTCATCTATGGGGGGTTAGATCAAGCTCCTACTGAATCAAATCCTTCCTCCTCGCCTCAAATATTCACATCTGATTTCTCCTTTCTTAGCAACCCCACCTTTGCACATACCTACCTTTATAGGTGTGCATGGAAGGGTTTTGGCTTTGGACATTACGAACAAGGCTCCCATCAGCCTATCAAAACACCCAATGACAATAATGCCAAGAAACGGTATGGACTAGGTTTCCAAGAACCCACTGAGGCTTCCACAAACCTTTGCCCTGAACCAACCATCGACCAATCTCTTCCAGACTCACCTATTCTTCCATCCTCACCTACAGAGTCGATGGTTTCCATCCCTCCTAGTTTTTTTTTTTTTTGCATAAACACCATCCGCTTGGAACCCCTAACCTATCAGCTCAACAGGGTTCCCAAGTCTCTCCCTCTCATTTATCCTAGCATGATAGACGATGAATCAGCAACCATCAACACAGTCCACTGCATAGACGACGACGCCATTCTTACTTATATGGGTGCCGATGATTCTTTCATTCAGCGCTCCCTCCCCTCTGAAACACAGGTTATGTTAAATGAATCAACCATTGACATTAACCTTTCATCTTCTGATGTTCCTCAAGTCTTAAAGATTGGTCAGTCTTTAGACGCTCAGGAGTAGGTCGACTATACTACATTTCTCTCTGACAATCGTAAAGCCTTTGCCTGGACCTACGCCAATATGCCTGGCATCGACCCTAACATTGCCACTCATAACATTGTCACAAACCCAAAGGCTAAGCCTGTTAGGCAAAAGCTTCGCAAAATGCATCCTCGTGTTACACTTCTTGTCAAAGAAGAGCTTCAGCATCTTCTTTCAGTCTCCTTCATCCAACCCATCAATTATCCGTAGTGGGTCTCTAACATTGTTCCTGTCACCAAGGCAACTGGGGGGATCCAGATCTGCACAGACTATCACGACCTTAACCTAGCTTGTCCCAAGGATGACTTTCCTCTTCCAAACATTGACCAACTTGTTGATCTTACGGCTGGCCATGAGATGTTATCGCTCATGGATGGATTTTTAGGATATAACCAAATCCTGATTGCACCAGAAGATCAGCACAAAACCACCTTCATTACACCATGGGGAACTTTTTGCTATCGAGTCATGCCTTTTGGTCTGAAAAACATAGGCGCCACATATCAGCGTGCCATGACTTACATCTTTCACGATCTTCTCCATAAAATCATGGAGGACTATGTCGATGACCTGCTTGGCAAGTCAAAGCTTCATCGTGACCATTTAACTATCCTCAAAATCATCTTCTCTTGCCTTCTTCAGTATCAGGTCCGTCTTAACCCCAAGAAATGTGTCTTTGGGGTCCTCTCAGGAAAGCTCCTGGGATTCATTGTCTCTTTTCATGGCATCGAGATAGATCCTGTCAAAATTCATGCTATTCTCAAGATGCCACCTCCAACTAATCTCAAGCAACTTCGCAGCCTACAAGGAAAGCTCCAATCCATCCGCCACTTCATTTCGCAACTTTCTGACCGTTGCCAACCCTTTCATCACCTCCTCAAGAAGGATGTCTCCTTTAAATGGGATAAAGATTTCCAAGAGGCTTTTAACGCCCTCAAATGCTATTTGGTCTCTCCACCAGTCCTTATTCCACCAAAAGACGACCAACCCTTCTACCTCTACATCTCAGCAACCAATCATTCATTAGGTGCCATGATCGCGCATCAAGACGAGCAACACCGTGAGCAAGCAGTCTATTACATAAGCTGAACACTTGTTGACTATGAAACTCGGTATACTCATACCGATAAACTCTGTTTGGCATTAGTCTTTGCCACTACCAAGCTCTGTCACTATCTTCTCAATCACAAAACCTTTGTCATCACCCACACTGATCCCCTCAAATACATGCATTCAAAACCATATCAAAACCAGCGTATGGCTTGTTGGCTCATGCTTCTTGCTGAATTTGACTTAGAATTTGTCCAGCAAAAATCTATAAAAGGGCAAACAATCACTGACCAACTAGCAGATGCCCCTCTTCTCGACAATCAACCTTCTTAGTGCAAGTTTCCTGATGAATCTATCGCCACTCTCTCGACTGATAACACATTCTACCAAATGATAATGTTTTTTGACGGCTCTAAATGTCAACTCGGTGGGGGTGCGGGGGTCATATTCATTCCCCATGAAGGTGAACCCATGCCCCTGTCTTTTAAACTTGACTTTGAATGTACCAATAATATGGCCGAATACGAAGCTTTAATTTTGGGACTTCAAACTACCCTTTCTTTAAACATCAAAACCATCAACATCTTCGGTGACTCACAACTTGTCGTCAATCAAATCAATGGTTCATATCTTTGTAAAAATGAAATTTTACAAAGGTACAAGCACCGTGTTGACACTCTTCTAGCATCTTTCGACCATCATTTATTGCAGACTATTCCTCGATCGACGAATAAGTTTGCTGACACCATGGCTTCCCTCGCCTCCCATATTCCTTCTTCATCATCATCCTCATCAAGAATTTATGTCATGGTACATCATGTGCCATTACCTTCACACATTTCCACTGACATCAATCTCATCCACACAATAGACTCTAGTTCACAAGATGTATGGTATAAACAACTTGAGGACTACTTGGCTCATTCTATCATTCCTCCCAACCTCTCTAGCAATGCATGGCGGGATTTCATCAAGCACACCGCTTGCTATACCATGCTAGGGGGCCTTCTCTATAAAAGAGGTTTTGATGGCCTTCTTCTTCGCTGTTTAAACTCCACTGAAGCTTCTCATGCTGTTAAACAAGCCCATGACGGGATTTATGGAGGACACTTCAGTGGTAACTCGGTTGCCAAGCTCATCCTTCGCCTGGGTTATTATTGGCCCACTCTTCATCAAGACTGTAGCGATTATGTTCGGCATTGCATCAAGTATCAACAGCATGATAACTTGCTTCATCTCCCTAGTCATGCCTTACAAGTTGCTCAGGATTTTTAGCCTTTTTCATAATGGGGCTTAGATCTCATCGGTGAGATTAACCCTCATTCGTCTCTTGGTCATCAATCCATCATCACTGCCACCGAGTATTTCACTAAATGGGTGGAATCTATTCCTCTTGTCTCCACAAAATCCGACAAGATTGTCGGCTTCATCAACACCCACATCATATGTCGTTTCAGTGTACCTCACAAAATCATCACTGACAATGGTAAGTCCTTTAAAAACAAGACCGTCCAAAAACTCTGCGACTCATTTGGCATCAAACTCAGCTTTTCTTTGCCTTACTACCCACAAGCAAATGGGTAGGCCGAGGCTTCTAACAAAATCTTAACTAAAATTCTCATGAAGGTGGTCAACGACACTGGAAGGGATTGGCATGTTCAAATCCCCTTCACTTTGTGGGCCTACCGCACTAGCATCCGAACTTCTACAGGTGATACGCCTTTCTCTCTAGTGTACAAAATAGAGGCTGTCTTACCTCTCAAAGTACAGATCCCATCTCTTCACATTTCACTTCATGACATTCTTTCTAATGATGGCTTTCGTCAAGATCGATTAGCTCAACTTGAGTTACTTGACGAGCGTCGTCTCGCTGCCCTTAATCATCTCCATGTCTATCAAAATCACATCAAACACGCCTATAATAAAACTCTGAGAGAACGAGATTTCAATATCAGAGATCTCATCCTCAAAGAGAACCAACATGTGACCAATATGGAATGGAGTAAACGAGGTAAATTCGCTCCTAATTGGCTCGGACCTTATATCATCACGCACAAGTATGGATCAGGGGCTTATCGTCTGTCTTCTCTTGAAGGCCGACTAGAACCTGAGCCCCTTAATGCTTTGCATCTACGACCATTATATTGTTAGTCGAGTACTCATCCACTTGACATTTAACTTGAGCTCGTCCCTTGAGCAATCCTTGTCCTTTTAATCCTTAATCCATTTCACCTTTTTTTCCCTTAAAAAAAAATCCTCTACAACCCTTTTATGACGTACAGATGCTTCGTCCTAATAAAAGGGAGTCCTTGACCTTCTATAAGTCTTGTCCATGACTCAATATTCTGTCAAAACTAAATCAAGATGTCAAAATATCCATGGGCACAAAATCAAACCAAAAAGCAGACTGCTCCCTCAAAGGAAAACTGTAATATCATTGCTATAACTAATAGACTGCTCCCTCGAAGGATAGCTATTCAAAATCTATAAAGCAAAGTATAAACCACTCCCTCGAAGGATGGCTATGACTAAATCTTGCTACAAACAGCACTTTATTAGAAGCTTCCCACATCGATCAGCTTCACAAATGACCACTAAACAAATGACATCTTTATGTGGACTTCCCGCATTGATCAGTCCTCTCTAAAAAAAAAAAAAAACCGGGTCATGGACTTGACTTGTAGTTGTCTCAGGGTCTCCTCTAAAAAGGGGCAAAGTTATCCATACTCTAAAATGGGTTACCCTTTCCTCTTATCATATCACCTACTCAAGGGACTTCGAGCTCACTTTAATGTCAAAAGTGCTTCAATTACCGCTCTAACATAACTATGGTCAATGATACAATGCATGAATGGGGCTCTTCGTTTGAACAACCCCTATCTATGTTGTCATTTTGGTCTTTGTCAATAAAATGGCACTTATGCCTCTTAATTTCTGCCTATACTTTGGTCACATTCAACCACATCATTTGTCAAGACGATTCAATCTGACTCTTTTCAAACCACTCCACATAGCCCAATCATTATGGTTTCCATAGACATCAATACACATGGAAACTATCAACCACCCAATTTATGTCAAGCATAAACCATTACTTGCTAAAACATAAATCGACTTGCAATTCATCTTTAGTAAACATCCATCACAAATATGGATAGTTGCTAGGGATGAAAAAACCCCGACCAATGTTATAGCTTACACCATGTGGGAAAAGTTGTAGCATCATCTCCTCCTTGTCATCTCAAGCATGTACCCTCAGACATATGGGAAATGCTATATCCTTATCATGACCAAAATCAACCACTTCAATCTTTTTCCTCCCTTCTTGGGAGAACTACATTGGCCTGAGGCCCTAATGACAGGGACTATGTAGGCAGCACTCAGTTGACATGGGGTCTTCTGGGGTTAGCTCGGCCATTCTCTTTGTCACTTTCTTCCATCTCTTTCTCTCATCACCTGCCAATCACATCACAAACAAGCACATATTTTCATAATCTTTAGCATAATTAATTTCATCATTTACATCATAATCATTAATTACAAACACATTATCATCATCACACAATTTAACATCATATAATCTGCAAGTCATAACATAAATATCACTATCACATAATCCTTATGCATCATCATCTAATCTAAAAGTCATGACCATTCTCATTATTAACATTATCACAACGCATCATTATATTAATCATCATCATTATACTCAATACCATAACATTGTCATCATCACATTTAATCATCATAACATTATAATCATAAACATAATATCAACACATGCATCATCATCATAATCAAAAATGCTCCATACATTAAACATTAAACATCCATAACACATCAATGATATAAAACCATCATCATATATATATCAAAATCTTTTATACAATTGCACAATCTGTGCCTCTGTCTCGCTCTCATACATCTCGCATCAATGGCTCGCAGGCTGGTATATACATCAAAAATAAAATCTCAAGGCCTGCCCTCAAGGCTGTGGCTATGGTGGTGGTGGCGGTGGCCAGGAAGAGGCTGTATCCTCTCCTCCCTCTGATCTGTGCCATCTACGAGACCCAAAAGCCATCACTCGTGACATAGACCTCTGTCAGCTCTGCTCTGCCTGCATATTTGAGTATCGCTGTATCTGAGGGAACCCCCTGATGGCCCTCTCATAATAAGCGATCTCATCCAACGCATCACTATATCTAATTAGAGATACAGTCTGTGGTGGACCCATCTACCTGGCTACCATGCCCTGTCCTGACCCCTATGGCTGTGGCTGACCTAGGTACACTGATGCTGACGGTCTTACCCCCTGTGAAAATGATGGCTGCTGTAATGGGCCCTACCCTCCAAAGCTCTGACATGCCACTACCTGTGCCTGCACTGCAGCTAGCTATCCCTGTAACAGAGTGACCTACCCTATCAACGCTGCCACCTGTCCTATCATCTCTGTCAGCTACCCTGTAACCCCTGCCAGATGTCCCTACAAAACTATGACTTGGGCCTGAGCTGCATCTCTCTCTTATCGCGTAGTGTCCCTCTCCTCACGGGCTATATCCTGCTCCCTCGTAACAGTCTACAGATCTGGCTAGGGACCCACCTATATGCCTCTATACTGCCCTACCCACCATGCTGTGTAGGCCTCTGTACACCCTGGGTTGACTATCCCAGGTCCTGCAGGCAACTCCTCAAAATTTGGCTCCTCTGTCTCCTCTGGCAGTGAGAGCGGTGCCTCTATGTCATCCCGCCTGTACTATGAAAATGCAGGAGGTACATCCTGTATCAGCTTGTACTGGCACCACACTCTCTCAGTTGGGATCCTCTCAAGCTCGCTGGCTTGCCTACCTCGGACCCATCACATGCTCTGCGTCTCGACCATCTGCTCACCCTGGTCTCTGAACGCTGGATACACCAAATATGGTCTCCAGATGATATCTACTAGAATCAGGGCCTCCAATACCCCTTGGTAGTGATCAATATCCCTGACCACTCCATCAACCTGCGTCTATGCCATCGCCTGAATCTGACCCTAAAGCTGGCTTGGATCACCATTGGGAGGACGAGAGGTCAGGTAACCATAATATGCTCATATGCCCAGTAGTGCAAAAGGTGGCCCACATAAAGACTGTACCATCGCTGCCAACTGATGCCCCATAGCTCTCTGTATACCTGGGCCAAAAAGACGGGTGCCCAGGCAAACATTGTCTACTGCTCCAGCATGTCCATCAAAACTCTAGTCATAGCCACTGGGAACTTGCCTCCCTCCGCATTCGACAACGCATAAACTGTGATGCTGATCATCATCAGAACTGCCAGCCGATGTGTGCCCTCATCTGCCATGTACAAAGGCTCGTAGGCAAAATTGGCTGAATGGTAGCTCATCTCCGTGATGTGCTCCCCAAATAGCGTGACCATGTGGATATTGTGCACCTCTTTCGAGCACGCATAGATGTCAGCTCCGTGTACCGGTAGCTACAAAATTTGGTACACATCCTCGACCGTGACCGTCATCTCACCTGTGGGTAGGTGGAAGGTGTTGGTGGCATGGTCCCATCGCTCGATCAAAGCCACCATGAGACTCACATCCCTCGCCACTCTATAGTAGCATCTCAGACCGCCTAGCCCCACTGTACTCATATGCACCCACTCCTCGACCGTCATGCCTCTGCGCATCCACGTCAGCAAGGTCGAGAGGTGATCCCGCAACATCAGAGTCTGCCTCACCTGCATCCATCCATAGACAATCTCAAGTTAAAACTGTTCCTACTCTTCCTATTTTACCTACCATTCTGACCATCTATGCCTAACCCAAAAATTGGGAAGCCCTTGGCTTAGCTTCGACCTTTTGACTTGACCATTTTTCACAACCCTTTCTGACCAAGTAACCACTGACATCGGTTAGCGTGCTGGTGACGGCACTCACCTAACCAACATCAGTCACTTAGTGATCGACGTCGGCAGGTTAGCGATCGATGCCGGTCTCTGGTCGGCCAATGCCGATGAAACCACCAACGTCAGCGACTGGTTCAGCCCTAGGGCCGAACGGGGCGAGCCCTAAAAATTAGGGCTTCCCCTCTAAACCCCCCTACACCCCCCAAAACCCTCTAAAAATACTCCTAATCTCTCCTAGACTTCCTACCCACCTTCCTAGCTACCCTCCCCCTCGATTTCTACCTAAAAACAACAAAATTTTCAAAAACTAAATTCAAAACAAAAATGAATCAAATAAGGTTCAGAGACCCTCCTACCTCATCACAGCGTCGTCGGCGTGGTAGCACAATGGGTGCCACTAGTGGTGGACCTCCCGCAAGTCCTCTACTCCCCTCTACCATCTCCGTTGTGTCTCTCTGTTCTAACACATCACTAGGCCCACAAACACCTCTACAACCTCTAATCACTCTCCAACTCACTTCTTCTCTCCACGAATGTCTATCTGCCACCTTGCACTGCTCCTCAGTCAGCTCTGGGTCACTTTCACTAAATCCACTCCAGAGCTCTTTTTTCTCTTGGTCAAATGTCATAAATGACTTTTGGTGGGCCGCCAATCCAATTTTGTCAAATTTGGCAGACCGTCGATGTCGGCAGAATCGTACCCTAAGCTGTCGACGTCAGCTAATTTCCACCGACGTCAGCCTCTTTTAGCCACTGACATCGGTTCTATAACTGATGTCGATGGCCTTAAAACTTCATCCCTCTTCCAAATGACCAAAATCATGCAGCCACTCAGTCAGTCCTCTAGACCATGTCACTTTGTCCCCATGGGGCACACTTGGATCACTTTTGCCTCCATCCATCGACCACCAGACCTTGGAGATCATGACCATCTCCTCTAACCGTGACCACTTCCAAAGCGATTTTGCCTTGGTTGTTTTTGCATATATGCTACTTCATGATTGGTTATCAAAATTGTGCGCACACTTTTGACCTTCACAAGTATAGGATTGCAAGCCAGTTGATCCACACTACTTGTGACTTTTTCGTGTTTTTGGGAGCACTTCCTAAGCCTGGGATACCTAGAACACGATGACCATTGGAGATTCAGCTTAGATTGAATAACCTAATCAGTAGATGACTAAATGTTGGGGCCCGATTATTTCAATTTTTGGCACTCCTTGACCCTCGACCTGCGACAATTTGACCTGACCATCCTCGTGAAGTGGTGTACACGTAATCACACCTTTTACAACATTCACACTCACACTTTCACCCTTTTTATTCACTCTCTGTCAAATCAGCACCCGATTCCAGGTTTCCTTCTCTCGACTCCTGCTTTGAGGGGGGATACCTCATCCATAATCAGGGCAACCAACCCTCGCCTATTTTTGTCTTGCAGTTCACTTGAACAACCAACAAGATGAAATCAAACCTTATCCCATACCTAGGGCAACTGACTCCTATTTTTGTCTTGCAGTTTGTTTAGAGCAACCAACAAGACAAAAAGGGGCAAATGTAGACACCTAAATAGTGTCTAACCCTTGGTCACCTTCCCCCTTGGTCCATTCCTAACCCATTCTTAAAACATGTAATTACTAATTTAAAATAATAAACTTATTTTGAATTAACCCCCCCTCCTTGGACACATCACATATGACACCTCGCCTTAGACTAATTCCCATCCTATGACTCACCCAAGACCTATTTTTACTTCTCTCTAATCGCCTAACAAACTCTCATGCATATTTAGCCCAACCTTTGACATTCTCCAATGGATAGTGCACTTGGCAGATGAAAAATGGGCTTAGTGGCTCTTTTTGCCCATTCTAACCCCGCCAACGTTGGTCACCTATCGGCTGACGCCGGCGGAGTCACCGACATCGGTTATACTTAATCAACTTTTCTTACTCTTTGACGATCCCAATCAGAAATCAGCTAATCTCAGGAAGCAAATTATGAATCCTTCAATCTTCAGTCTTCGACCATCCGTCAATCTACCAAATCTCTCAGTCAAGCTTCTCACTCTCTCCCTCAGGTGCAGCAACAGCTTCAGGGTTCTCCATCAGCAACAGGTTCTCCACATAGGCTACATCAACAGCAGGTACGAGAATCATCAGTAGCACACCTTCATCAAGGCATAGGTAAGTATATTGTCTATGTTTTATTTGTGTTTTCTAGTCATTTGCTTCTAAGTATTATGAATTAGATTCAGCACTCCTTCTCCCCAAACTAGACTGTTAACCAAGCCAAACCTGAATCTTTACTTCTCCATCTCCCTATTGCCTCTATCCTCTGTCAGACCATACACTCTGTCTATTCAACCAGACTCTCAGACTCAGACCCCAGACCATTCAACCAAGCCCAAAAATTTGTCTCAAGACCACTCAAATAAACCCAGACCCTGACCAGACTCTATCCACGGACCACAGACCTACCCAGACCTTGCCTCAAGACCTTTGCCTCTACCGACGCCGGTCACTACCCCAACCACCGTCGGTAGATTTACCGATGTCGGCACCTTGACCAACTGACGCTGGTGACTGTGACTAGTTCAATAGCTTCTTTTAAGTAAGCCTTTTCTTCCCTTTTTCATTCCATCTTTTATCATTTCAATTCTTTATCATTCTATTATTTATCAGACACTTTTTTTTATCGATTAGTGGGTTTATATCCCTTAAGGAAGTCTCCATACTTTTAGGATCAAGCTTTCGCTTGGCAACCCACCATCTATCCATTTAACGCCTTCTTTTGTCCAAGTTTCTTTTCTTTGCAGGTGTCATTCCTCCACAGCCAAAGAGGAGTACTCACAGCATCTGGATTATGGTGCACAGACTATATCCAGGTACACATCAAGCCTTGACCATTCCTTCTTAAGTTTCTCATTTTACCTCCTTTGAATTTAAAAGCAAAATTTGAATAGAAACAGACAGAGTAGCTTCTTGGGTTACAAAGTTCACTGAAGAGGAGATGGGCCAGTGAGTTAGAGATGGTACCCATGGCATGGGTCAAGAGGTAGTTTGGGCTACTATAATATATTATGCCTACCTTCCCTTGATACAGGTGGGATGACATAGAGGCACCCATACCATTACCCCAAGAGACAGATGGGACAAATTTTGAGGAGCTACTAGTAGGGCTAGGTGGTAGGGACCTAGGGTGTAAAGTGGCCTATACAGCTTGGTGGGTAGGGTTACATTTGGTGGTGGAGGTCAAGAGGCCACCACTAGATTTATAAGGGTTAGTTAGAGAGAGGGATGCAACACTATAGGCCTAAGATATAGCAGTGTAGGCCTAAGATGTAGTAGTATAGGCTTGAGAAATAACCTAGGCATAGGTTTTAGCCTTACAAGGGTAGGTGGTGATGTTTTAGGGTCAAATTGGAGCTCTATAGGGTTATGTTATAGTGATATAGGGCTAGGTGATTTTTTAAAGGGTTAGGTGACTATAGTGACAACAAAGAGAAAGAGTCTAAGAGCAATAGGCTAGGCAACTCCTCCTCCTCCACCACCATAGGGACTAGTATAGGTTGGGCCATCATCAAGTGTTATAGGTCCTCCATAGACTGGATCTATGGTGAGATATTTGATTACCCTAGATGAGATTACCTACTATGAGAGGGAGATTAGAGAGTTCTTGTAGATACAAAGATATTCAGAGTTCAGAGAGTAGGAGAGGTTGATGTCACATGCGATGGCTTCTAGCTCATGTAGACATAGAAGGGTGGAGAATGGTGATGACACTACTTCTTCATGACCATGTGGAGAGTTTTGAGGACCTTGAGTGTCATAGGTTACTAGTTTTGATTATATATGTTACATGTATACTAGCCTGTGAGTCGAAGATGCGAGATGTACATTTTGAGAGAGAGATATGATGTTATGATGATGTAGATGATAAACATGTACTTTGATCACATATTATATATATGAGATGTTCAATTATTTTTCCATGTGTTTATTTGAGATGTGTTTCTTGTGATTATGATGATGATATAGATGATGATTATGATATGATATGTTAATTTGGATGTTAATGTTGATCATGTTATTTGAGTTAGATTAGCCTTTCCCATTTATGTGATGGTATATGCATAGTTTATTGGTTAGTTCCATCTTAGTATTTTTCTATATTTGTGATGGTGTATGCTTAAAATGAATAGATTGGTTATGTTAGTTTATTTTAGCATTTTTCCATATTGTGATGGTGTATGCATAAAATAAATAGATTGGTTATGTTAGTTTATTTCAACATTTTTCTATATTTGTGATGGTGTATGCGTAAAATAAATAGATTGGTTATGTTA
Organism: Torreya grandis; assembly: GCA_037957365.1. Taxonomy (NCBI): domain Eukaryota; kingdom Viridiplantae; phylum Streptophyta; class Pinopsida; order Cupressales; family Taxaceae; genus Torreya; species Torreya grandis. The sequence continues at coordinate 177,453 of JARHVA010008343.1, forward strand.
GTGTTGGTATGACATTATTTCTTGATCTCAACTAGAGATATCAACATGTGATGTGGATGGGAAAACAAAGAGGTAGAATGCTCGTGCATAGGCAAAGACTGTAATTTAGAACATAAATAGGCTCAGGAAAATGAGCCTCTTTCATGCCTTATATCTTTGAACCATTGTGTTTGTTAGAGAAGCATCATGTTTACCTTATGTTAAGTGAGCTTCACAATCCCTTGAAAGAGTATGAGGAGAATAAGGGTAAAATGAGGGGAAAAAAATTTAGGTAGCATAACCTACTAAGTAGAAATGATATGTACCTTTTGTGGGTGACCCAAGAGCTAATATAGGCAAGTCCATGACTTAAAGCTTTTTTTTTGTGTGTAAGTTGATCAATGCAAGAAGCCTACAATGGGATTTTGTATGGGGTAAGGTCATGTAAAGATGTGAGGAGACCTTTGCATTTGTTTTTCCCTTTGAGAACAAATCTTGACTTAGTCATCCTTCAAGGGAGTGGTCTAAGCATTTGTTTTTAATTTTAAATAGTTGTCCTTCAAGGGAGCAGTCTATTGATGGTAGCAAAGGGAAGTTATGCAGTTATCCTTCAAGAGAGCATTCTACATTGAAAATCATGACCTAAGATTTTATAACTTTTTCAAATATCCCATTTTTTTCTTTTAGTCATGGAAAAGACTATAGAGGCTTAGGAGTTTTTCACAGTGGGGATAAAATCATACCACTGTGTAAGTTAATTACATGTATAGGAGTAAGGGTGAAAGGAATGGGAATGAATGTAATAGGAATGTTCAAGGGATGAGCTCAAGTTAAACACAGATTAAAGCAACACTCATTTAACAAAAGAATGGTCTTAGGTGTAAGGAATTTAAAGGCTCAGGTTTTGGACTTCCTTCAAGAGAAGACAAATGATAAGTTCCTAATCCATACTTGTGAGTTATGATATAAGGTCTAAGCCAATTAGGATAAAACTTACCCCATTTTCTTCTCTCCATATTTGTCACATGTTGATTTTATTTTAATATGATATCACCTATATTGAAAACTTACTCTTTGAGGTTTTTTTTATAAGCACATTTGATACACTCTTGATAGATTTGGAGGTAATTGAGGGATATGAGATGATGTTTATCAAGCAATTAAATTTAGGAAAAACATTTTTATTAAAATTCATCATTAGTAAGTATGTCATGTAGATAAATGTGAAGAGAGGAAATTTGGACCTTAAGAGGCAAAATAGCCTCCATCCCATATACCAATGAAAAAGGTGTAACACCCATATGGGTTCAAATGTTAGTGTGGTAAGCCCATAAAGTGAAAGGAATGTGTGTGTGCCAATCCTTGCCTATATCTTCATGAGAATTTTGGTCAATGTTTTGTTAGAAGCTTCTACCTGTCCATTAGCTTGGGGATGGTATAGTGATGAGAAGCTTAATTTGATTCCAAATGCATCACAAAGACTTTGAACAGTCTTGTTTTGAAAGACTTGCCATTATCTATTATAATCTTGTGAGGTACACCAAAATGATAGATGATGTGATGGTTAATGAAGTCAATAATTTTGTCAACTTTAGTGGAGATGAGAGGGACAACCTCAACCCACTTGGTGAAGTATTAAGTGGTAGTAATGATAGAATGATGATAGAGTGATGAATGAGGGTTAATATATTTGATTAGATCTAAGCCCCATTAGGAGAAGGGCCAAAAGTTTTTGGTGACTTACAATGCATGACTAGGAATGTGAAGGAGTTTAACGTATTATTAACACTTGACGTAATACTAAATATAATTAGCATAATATTAATGAAGTGTGGGCCAATAATAGCCAAGTCAAAGGATATATTTGGAAACTATGTGACCATTGAAATGTCCACCATAAATCCCATCAGGGGCTTCCTTAATAGCAAAAGGAGTCTCAGTACTAGTTAGGCATCTAAGTAGAAGACCATCATAACTTTACTTATAGAGAAGTCCCCTGAGTATAGTGTAATGAGTAGCATGTTTTATGAAGACCCATTTCCCATTATTAGAGAGATCAAGAGGGTTAATAGAAAAGGAAAGATAATCTATGATTTGTTTGTACCATAAGTCTTGTGGGCTGGTTGTTACATTTTTGACAAAGAGAATGTTAGCTAAGACATAGGAGGGTAATGTTAAATGATGCACGGTGACATAGATTCTCAAATTGGAGGATGAAGAGGGTATGTGTGAAGCAAGTAAAACCATCATGTCAAAAAACTTATTTATATATCGAAGAAAAGTTTGTAAGAGATAAGAGTCAAATGATCCCAAGAGTGTATCTACATGATGTTTATACTACTACAAAATTTCATTTTTATATAGGTAGGAACCATTAACTTACTTAACCATTAGCTAAGAATCACTAAAAATGGTTATAGATTTGATACTCAAGAAGAGATATATTTGAAGTCCTAGAATCAAAGCCTCATATTCAGCCATATTGTTAGTGCATTCAAAATCTAGTTTAAATGACAAAGGCATAGGGTTACCGTCTAGAGGAATAAGAATGATCCCCATACCCCCACCATGTTGGCATTTAGATCCATCAAAGAACATCATAATTTGATAAGAGATGTCATCAATGGAGAGCATTGCAATAGATTCATCAGGGAATTTAAGGTTTGAAGGTTGATTTTCAGGTAAGGGGTAACAACTAACTGGTCAATAATTGTTTGCCCTTAAATAGATTTTTTCTGAATAAAATCTAAGTCAAATTTAGCAAGAAGTATGAGCCATCGAACTACACGTTGGTTATGATATGGTTTGGAATGCATGTATTTGAGGGGATCAGTATGGGTGACCACATAGGTTTTATGATTTAGGAGATAATGGAAAAGATTAGAGGTAGAACATACTAATGCAAGGTAAAGTTTTTTAGTGTTGGTATATTGAGTCTCATAATCAATAAGTGTGTGGCTTATGTAATAAACTACCTACTATCGATGTTGGCCATCTTGATGTGCAATCATAACACCTAGAGAATGGTCTATTATGGATATGTATAGGTAGAAAGGCTAATTTTCTTTAGGTGGAATAAGAATTGGTGGGGAAAGTAGGTATTGTTTAAGTGCATCAAAGGCTTCCTAGTAATATGTAATCTAATTAAAGGAGACATCTTTTTTGAGGAGATGGTGAAAGGGTTGGTAGTGATCTAACAACTAGGAAATGAAATAATGAATGCACTAAAGTATGCCTTATAGGCTATGGATTTTTTTTATATTAGTAGGTGGAGGCATTTCTAGGATTACTCTAACCTTAGTAGGATCGATCTTGATACCATAGAGAGAAATGATGAAACCTAAGAGTTTACTGGAAAGAACACAAATGACACATTTCTTTGGGTTTATTCAAATGTTATATTAGAGGAGATGAGTAAATATGGTTTTAATAATTTTCAAGTGTTCTTGATGAAGTTTAGAATTGTCAAGTAAATCATCCATGTAACCTTCCATAATTTTGTGTAGGAGATCATGGAAAATTTAGGTCATGGTGCATTGGTAAGTTATACTAATATTTTTCAAGCCAGAAGGCATAACTTGATAATAAAAAGTCCCCCATGGGATAATAAAGTTTATATTGTGTTTATCCTCAAGAGAAAATAGGATTTGATTATATCCAAATAGTCTGTCTATAAGTGATAGCATCTCATGGCCAGTCGTTAGATCAACAAGTTGGTCGATACTAGGCTATGGGAAATCATCTTTTGGATAGGTGAGATTTAAATCATGATAGTCGATGTAAATGTAGATTCCCCTAGTTGATTTTATGATAGGAACAATATTAGAAATCCATTGTGGTTAGATTATGGGTTGGATAAATTTGATAGAAAGGAGGCGTTAGAGCTCTTCTTTGACAAGGAGAGAAATAGGAGGATGCATTTTGTGAAGCTTCTGCTTAACAGCTTTAGCATCTTGATTGGTGACAATGTTATGGGTGATGATAGAGGGGTCAATACCATGCATGTCATTTTAAGACCAAGCAAAGGCTTGGATATGTTCATTAAGAAATGTGGCATAAAAATCTTGCTCAGAGGAATCTAAATATTGGCCAATCTTGAGGACATGAGGGTTATTATGGGAGGGTAGGTTGATGTAAATGGTTGATTCATTTTTCATAGCTTAAATTTCAAATGGGAGTGATCATTGGAAATAAGAATCATCTTTACCCATGTAGGTGAGAATTAAATCATCATATTGACATTAGATAGTGTTAATAGTGGGAGAGTCTTCATCTATTATTTTAGGATGAACGAGAGGAAGGGACCTTGTTTCCTTACCTTGATGATAGGTGAGATGCCCCAAATAAATGGTATTTATTGAAAAAACAATTAGGAGGTATAGATACCTATGATTCTATAGGTTATGGTGGAGAATAAGGTGTAAAAGGAGAGACTGGTTCTTTGACAATTGGTTGATGGGAGGTTTTAGTGAGTTTATTTGGTTCATCATATCCCACCCCATGCCTCTTTTTGGCATTTTCAATTTTGTTGATAGTAGGATATTCAATAGGTGTATGGACACCTTGTTCATAATGACCTAAATCAAATCCTTTCTAGGCACACCTATATAGATAGGTGTGAGTGAATCTAGGGATACTCAGGAAAGATAAGTCATAGGTAAATGGTTGTGGTGAAGAAGATGGATTGCTGATAGTGGGAGATTGATCAATTCCTCCATATGTGAAATTGGTTCAAAGGTTAGGGGTCCCATAAGGGATGACCATCCCAATATGGGGATCATAATTTAGGTGCATGTAAAGCCTTCCATACTCTTGTGGAGTATAGAACATGTTGAGCATCAACAAATGATATTCACCAAGTGACAAATGTTGAAAGGTCTCCTCCATGGGATCTTTGTCAGGAATTTGTGTTATCGGTATCTATGTAACCATAGGAGTGGAGCTTGTGGAAGCTTCATAAGCATCATGAAAGGAATATGATGTTTTAAATGGGATGAGAACATCATTAGGACTATAGGTCATATTACTTGTTTTAAAAAGAGGTGGGTCAGGAGGTATAACATGTATGTGTCCATCATGTTCAAACTCGACACAATGGTGCAAAGTTGAGGGCACACATGCCATAACGTGTATCCAAGGTCATCCAAGTAGTATTATATCTTGTAAATCTCCTTCCACAACATAAAATATCTCAATAATTGTGTAGGGACCTATATGAATATGTAAAACAATAGTGCCCACCATAGTAGCTATAGTATCATTAAAGAAATGGAGTATCGCATCAGTTTGAGACATGAAATTGTCAAGAAGGGATAGCCATTTATAGGCATGGGTGGAAATAATATTAATACTAGCTCCCTCATCAATCATAACTCTCTTGATATGAGTTTGATCAATATATGTGGTAATAAAAAGGGTAGAATCCTGATCTTTAGGGTGTTGAAGTGGAATTTTTGAATCACTAAAAGAAATCAGGGAGACAAAATTAAGGGAGATGACTAAACATGCAAGAGGTTGAGGATCATTTGATTGGTCCTCAATCTCTTAAAAAGAACTAATCAAAGCTTGATAGTGTTGGGATGAGTTTTGGATTAGCTCATATAAAGATATTTTCATAGGAGTTTGGTGAAGTTATTTCACAATTGAACTTTGAATAATGTCTAAAGATGTTGTTTTAGGAACACCCAAGATGTAAATCTTAGGATTAGTAGTGGAAGTGTCTTTGGTGAAGGGATGGGTCCAATGAGTAGTGAAATTTTCCTTAGCTTTATCTTTTTGGTTTTATGACCATGTGGCCTTATTAACTGTGTTAATTTGAAAAGTTGGTGAAGGAGGTGGTATAGGGGTTATAACGTCATCTTTAGGATTGAATTTAGGTGGAATAGTAGGAGGCACTATGGATACCAAAGGTGGAATAATAGGAAAATTAATGGTAATATCATTGAAGAGAGTGTCAACATTGAAGTGTTGTTGAATAATTGCTATGAGGGATTTATAATTCTCAGTATCATGTCTAGGTGAATGATGATATAAACACACTTGTGTATCATCAAACCAAGATTGATTAGTTCTAAGATGACTATAAGGCTTAATGGGAGGAAGAGTTATTATCAAAGATTGTAATAAATGATATAAGAAAAATCTTTGAGAGCCTGCAAGTGGGCTTGCACTTGTTATGCTAACAAAAGTGGACACCTTTTGTTTTGGTGTTGAAAAGGTAATTTTACGTGGTGTCTTGTTTGGTGATGATGGAGTTACATGTTTTGCTATCACTTTATTAGTTTTAGATGTGAGAGGCCTACTAGATGCTAAAGGCAATAGTGGAGGTAGATTAACCTTTTGTTTGGATTGGTTAGAAAATATTACAACTAAAGTAGAAGGGTGTGGCCCCAAAATGGATATTAAAGTTGAGGGTTGAAGAAGGGATTAGTGAGATCTAGGAGGCTTAACATTATTTTGTATTTTAGGGTGAGAAACTCTAACTTGTGGTTGAGGAGTTAAATATAATCTCACATGTGGATGAATTAAATTAGAAATACACATAAACCTAAGGGCTTGATTTACTTTAATGTAATATATTCTTGTGAGGATGAGGGTTTTGACATAGACAGTTGAACTTTAGGTGATTTTGGTGAAGAATTTCTAGCTTTTTCAAAGACCTTGGGGTAAAGGGTAGTAAGGGGGTTGGTGGTAAAGTTTAAAATTCATTGTGTTAAATATAAAGTTTTAAGCCAATCCTAAAATGCTACATGATCAAGCTTTGTGGATTCAAGAAATTATAGAATTTTCACCAAACATGAGAAGGGTTTTGATGAAGTTGATGTAGGCCTTATAGTTGTGTTTTTATAAGGCTATGATATTTTGGAAAGAGGTAAATTTTTGGTCTCTACTACTTCGGGCCAAAGATGAGAAGGAACCGTAATGGGGTCCTCTTCGATAGAGATGGGAGAAGAGACTAGGTCTACCATGGGTGGAGGGGAGGTAGGCAAAGTAGGTTCCTCCAAAGGGTATAGCATAGGTATTATGTCTCCCTAAACATGTGGGTGAGGCATGGGTAAAGTATGATCCTTCATAAGTAAAATAAGGGGTAAGAGTGGTGTAATTAGAGTAGACAAAATATGTATCTCATCTATTATGGGAGTAGATGATATGGACTCTTCTAAGTACTGTAGAGTGAAAAATACTCTATGTTTCATTCTGATTTTTAGTTGTGCACTATAAAATTTTGTTCTTGCATACTTTGGTCTGAGATGGCAAATTTTTGAAATAGAGCACAGGTGCTAATTTCCTTTTGATTCATCTTGTCTAAGTGTTGAAGTCAAGCAGAAGCTACCAAGTGTCATCATTCGAGGCACCTTTCATATTTTCTATAAGTTGGTTAGGACGTGCCACGTATCCCATAATACCTTAGTAGAACATGACAAGTGTCAGCATCCGCATTTCATTTCGGTGTTCACATTTTAAATCTCTTTTGAGCAGAAGGTTTCAACAAGCTAAGAGTCAGGATCAGGCAGAGGGTGCCAAGTGGCAATTGTAGAAGGTTTTAATTTGTTTTTCTAAAAGTGAGAGAAGATGCCACATATCTAGTTGAAGAGTGTGGAATTCACCACATGTTAATATCTAAATTATCTTCATTTTGTTTCAATGATATAGCAAAGACTGTGGTGGGACTCAGGTTTTGTTTCTAAATTAAGTGAAAGCCACCAAGTGTTGCAGTCCACATAAATATGAAATGAGGCCTGATTGTTTTTATAATATAAATAGAGCAACATAGAGACTAGCACATCTCACCTTCTGCAGGTTTCTCAAAAGGTAGCTAAAAGCAGTAGAGATTGCCACATATCCCCAATTGAGTGAAGTGGAGATTGCCACATGTCTTTGTTGAGGCAAGCAGAAGTCGTCACCTGTCCCTATGCTCCTTTTCAAGTTGCTCAGGAAAGAAATGCTATGGGTCTTATTTTCTTTTAAGTTAAAGTTTCAAAGATGTAGATTATGACAAGTGTCAAAGGTGGAACACTCCTAAGCAAAGACACAAAATAATATAAGTTATGCGAAAAGTACCATGTGTCTTTGGTAAGTGCTGAAAAACATGCCAAGTGTTGTTTTCCAGTGTCTCATAAGTAATAAGAAGGTTTTCAAGGAATTGGCTAGGTGTCCTCTTCCATTTAAAAGAAGGAAGTGTCCTATGATCTATTTTAGCTAATGAACTACTGGAAGACAGAGTGCTTCAAAATCTAAGTAAAATCTTTTGTTAGACACTTCCAGTTCGGTTAGATTTTAGTTGGACCATTAGATTGGGAACATACAAACAATCCAAAGTGAATCCAAGGCTATAAATAAGGATGCAGGGATCATCAGAATATCATCATCAGATACTTAGAGAGAATTTTCTAAGAGAATTATTGTCAAGAGTTTTAGACTTTCTAGAGCTGTGACTAGGAATATCATTTGCCTTCGTTTTATCTTCTTAAGTTGGAAAGTTTATGTAACTATGCATGTTTCTATGCCTCTTATATGACTGGAGAATTAATAAGAAGATTAAATCCTATGCCTTTGTTGATATTTTCTGTGTCATTGCAAAAGTAGTCTAGGTTATGTTAAGAGTTTTAGACTTTCTAGAGCTGTGATTAGGAATGTCATTTGCCTTTGTTCCATTTTATTGAGTTGGAAAGTTTATATAACTGTGTGTGTTTCTATGCCTCTTATGTGACTAGAGAATTCAAATAAGAAAATTGAACCTTGTGCCGTTGTTGATATTTTCTGTATCACTGCAAAAGCAGTCTATGCTATGAGCCTCTGTTTCTATTGTTTCCATCTTTTACATTGATCATGCACTTGTTTGCTCTTAAATGTAATTGAATCTTACATATAGTCTCACTATGCTTAGGATTAAGGTTGAATTACATTCAGGCGCATCACCATAGTTAGATTTTCTTTCTTTGCATTTGTGTTTTTGTTAAAATTCCTATCCCTTTTCCTAGTATACACTTAATATAAAGAAGAGACCAGCTTCTTAAAAATATGGAGGTTTTTTCAAGTCTCAAGTCACACATCTTGAAACTTCCCATTGTTGGTGTTAGAACAAGCACAATTTTAACCATCAACAGTTTTTGGCATGCCTAGTGGGACAAATCTTGAAGTTTCTTTCAAGACCGTATGAACCAGAGAGCTACAAGGAGTCAGAGTTGTGGATCAGTAACAAGATCTAAATCTTTTGTCGTCAGTGATTACCTCAAAGAATCAAAGTTAAGAAGAAATCACTATTTGGTATGTATAATTCTATTACTTAGAGCTATGGGTCTTATGCCCCTTCATATATTTTTAATCAAGATCAGGTCGCTCATGGAATCACATCAAGAAATAATAATGCATATGGTTATGAGTTTTGCCCTTCACAGGTCCAATATGACCAGCCTCAGCCCTGTCATGAGTTATATCAGTCTTATGCCCAGTCTTCCCAATATGTTACATGTTATACTCAACCTAATCTCATTTCCACCTTCAAACAAGCATTGCTAGGATATAAAAAACATGTATTAAAGCTTGACAATAGAAGGGGATGTGGCCAAGAAATTCCTAATCATGTCATCCATCAAGTAAGAAATGCAGTAGATCTGGTTAAAAGTGAATGGGCTCTCATTGAAAGAGAAAATTGGCAAAGGCTTACATATGATATGTTGGATGTGAGTGGCTTAATTGTATCTTTGGAAGAGAAGCTGAGTATTCATGAGAGGTAGCCTTACCATGTCTATAAACCTGCATATTCGCTGCCCCAAGTTTCATATCAGACATACTCAACCCTTGCTTAGGAGTCAAGTCGAGCTTGTCATGGTTATTTTCCCAATCATGCTGAGAAAATTTCTAAACCTAAGGTCATGAGTTGGAAAAAATAATGGAATCATGGGGCAGAAAGAAGGAGAAATACATTGTCCAAGAGTGTAAGATACAAAATGGGGCTAGTCCCTTTCAAGTCTCTCCCACCCTTCCTCAAGAATCTTCTTATTTTTCATGGTAACCTTCATGCACTCCCCATTTATTTGATGATTCTTATGAGCTCCAAGAAAGACTCATTCAAGAAAATCTAGCTAAGAAAATTGAGGAATTAGAAGAGAAAATGAGATTACTTAGTGAAAGAGAGATAGAGCTTTCAGACCTTAGAAAGGAGCCTATGCCAAAAGATACCTCTTATACCAATCCTCAGGTCCTTCAACATGATGACAAGATTCCAAGTTGGAAGAAATAAAATCATGAACCAGCTAAAAACCTTGAATAAGATAAAATAGTTGACTCTTTCCAAGAGAAAAGTTCTAGACCTAAGGTCATGAGTTGGAAACAAACAATGAAATCATGGGGTAGAAGGGAAGAAGAGAAAAGTTTTGCTCAAAACCTTGAAGAGGTTGAGGTTGCTCTTACTCATGATGATGATCAAGCAGAGGATCCTACATTTGAACACACCCCATCTACACCCATCCAAAAGAGTTATCAAGCCGCATCTGATATAGATGAAGTGATTTCCAAATGGAAAGAGGAGAATCATTTGATCCTAGCTCAAGACTTATCTCCTCTTCTACATATGAACAACCAACAGTCTTCCACTTCATCTCTTTTCAAAAAGGAATATGATTTGGAAAAAGCAAGTAAGGAGGAATGTGCTCAACTCATGGATGGCCAAGGAGATTTCATAAGCATCGAAGAGAAGGAGATCACCATAGGTGCACCTTTTGATGAACAAGAGGAAAAGACACAAGCTTTTTATTCTATCTCTAATGAGGAGGAGATAATTTCTAAAACTTTTCTCACTTTGAAAGATGTTATTATAAAAGATGAACACTTCCTTATTCATGTTTTGAATGACTTGTTTGAAGTTATTGGGGTAGGTTACACTATTCTTGAAAGAGGCTGCGAGCTGGCTGCAAGAGTAGAAGGCAACATTGAGACTCATATAAATATGCAAAATTGCTGCAAAATGTCAAAATTGTTTTTTCAAGAGGTTAGTAAAACTGATGATGATATATTTTAAGTAATCAAGGAGGATGATCATGAAATGGAACCCAAGCATGAGGCAGAAGGAGATAAGCCAAAAAATGATGTATGTCAAGAGACAGAGTGGAGAGCCAATAGACATTGATTTCTTGATGAGACATGATAGCATAAAGAACCAACATTCAATAAGCTTTAAAGAACAAGAGTATGTATATGTTGGGGACATTTTTGACTCTAATTCATTTGGATGCAGGAAAATTAAGGTGACAAATAAGAAAAGCAAGTCACCAGAGCTTTATCCCATTCAATCACTTGTTTGGTATCATAAGTTTCATTGTCATAAATGATACTTCAAAAATATTCCTTTCAATCTGAGAGGGAGACAAAGATACTTGGTTAATGTATTATAGTTAAATAGTTTCCCCTTTTCGTATTGCTTTGTTTTCCCATTTTTATTTTCCCACTTTTCTTTTAAATAAGTGTTATTTGAACATGTAGTCAACAGCTCATAATTTTTCAGTATTTTCAAAATTCTCCAATACATTAAATCTCTCCCAAATATTTAGAAATCCCTAAGGTACCTTGCACTGCCACTTGCATAATGTGTCTATCTCGCTGTTCCATAAAGATTGAGTAGGATTTGCTAACAGTTTTCTGAGTTTAATGCCATTCTAAGACTTGATAGGTCAATAAATACCTCTTAGCAAGAGTTAAAGCTTACAAGTTCTCAAACATTCTTGCATCTACAAGAAAATATCCTGCTACTTGCATTTTTAGCACCTTATAAACTTGCTTCAGCAAAAGTGTTTCTATTTTAAGAAAGTTCATACCAGTTATTATAGAATAGATATAGAGATGGAGGGAGCACAGTCTTCACAACAAGGAGCTGGGATGTATGAATCCCTTGATAAGTTTTTTGCAAGTAAGCCATATGCTTCAGCGCCCACACAGCCATTGAAGACTTATCCACGGACCAGAATCCTTGAAGTTGGTCAAGCAAGTGACCCAACAAAGATAAAATATTATGCAGATGAAGTCATGGACCCAATCCTTCAAAGAGCAAGTAGAAAAACTCTTAGAGAAGGGGCACATCAAAGGTGTCTTCAGAGGGTAAGAGTAGGGCAATATGAGACATTTTCCATGAGGATATGGACTTCACAACTGGCACAATTACTTGTCCTAGCTATACATCCATGCCCTGACTTGGTCAAATTATGTGCAGACTTGTTCCATGCACCATTCAATAGGGTCCATTCATGGTGCAAATCATACCATAGGCTATCAGGGATATGTTAGCCCTATATCATGATAAGATAGCTACATTTCCCACTATTGTTAAAATTCAAAGAACATGGGCAAACATCAATACCTAGTTTAGGTTCTAAAGATCTGAATTGCAAATGGGCGATGATGGCACTACTGTGCCTACACTCCCTACAGCAAGAGCCTAATTCACATAAGCTAGCCAAGATGCACTGTCTATGATGGCTTTCATCTTTGGCATGAAAGATGATATGGTAGTTTATGGAGAACAAATGGCTATCCTCTTTAGGCTAAAGACCATTGACAAAACTTAGGAGTATAGGCTTGACTTTTCTGAACAAATTTCTTTCTCAATGGTGGAACAACTAGCCTAGTTCAAATCAAAAGGGGTTTTTAGGTACTCTTCTTATTTGTTTCACCTCATGTTCTTTTAGAACTCTGACCTCTTTGCCCAACATATGTATCTTGATATGTATGACCCAAGTTTTGATCTCCAATGGACCATTCCTGTGTCTACATGGACACATATTTTGTCAAAGACTAGTGACCCATATGAATTCTGGGAATTATTTTTTACCCATGCTTTTTATCACCTCAGCCCTAAACTAGTCATGAACAAATTATTTCCAAGTGTTTCAAACCTTCTGGCTAGTTTCCCAATTCCTTGTGATTTCTATTTTGGATCTCACCATATAATTATAAGATTCCATGGTTTTTATGGGGAACCAATGTTTTTACCTAAGATTTTGACTCTTAGCTTGGAATTTTTAGAGGTCACCAGGCAGGTATCTATAGTTGACAATGAATATGGCTCTCGAAAGAGGAAGAGGAAAATGTATGACCTTCCATGGATGACAACTAGCATGGTATTAGAAGCCAGAGACGCTGAGATTCTGTTACTTAGAAAACTAGCCTTTCTAGGTTTCCTTCTAATAGAAGACAAATGGGTATATGACCCAAATGGTTTTATAGCTTCCTAGATAAGGACTAATAGGGTTGCAACTAGAATTGCACATGAGGGCCGCCCTTTTTGGGAAACTAGGAAAAATCCTAGAGAAGATGCTCCTGGATTTTATGTTGAGTTAATGGACTTGCCCCTTCAACAAAATAAACCCTGGGAAACATTCCATATTAAGTAGAGGGATTATGATCCTAAAGTTAGAATGACGTCTAGCTTAAGGACACTAAAGAATAAAGATTGGGATGCTGAGAAAATAGAAGCCTATTGGAAATATAGGCAATAAATTTGTCAAACAACCCATTCTTTCAAGAACATTGACATAGATGAGAGATGGGAAGAAATATGGGATGAGTGCCATCTCTCCCCTATATCTAGCCCAGAGACAAGTAATTTGCTGACAACGGGTGTAGAGCTGGAAGCTAGAGTAGGGTCTAGCCAAGAGTCACAGGCCTCAGGGTAAACTACAACTACTGTAACTATATCAGTTTGGCCCCAATCTCTCAGCGTTATGGAAAATCAAAAGAGTGTGGTGTCTTCACCACTAAGAGCTTCCCCATCAACATCGGTTATTGACATTTCCAGTTCTCCACAAGCATCACTAACGGTAGGAAAAAAACATAGCCAGAAGAAGAGATACCCAAGAAGTGAAAGAGGGTGTAGTTTCAGTTTGATTCAAAAGAGGAGGTAGACCCCCTATAGCGCCAATTACAGAGTACTGTAATTTCTCCTTAAGTAATTATTATTTCTCCTTCTCTTTCTCAATCTATTTCTTCTCCTATTGGCATGATGATTCCATCTAGCCAGATGACATCCCCTGCCACCTCTGTCGTTCCCATTTCTCACTTTGCCCCATCTATCCCTACTCAAGCTTTAATGTTACCTCACTTTTCCCCTTCTATTCCCAAAAAACTTTCCCCTTAGATTGCCCATAGCCAATAATTGGCTATTCAATATGGTTTGCCACAGGGACATCCTTTTGTGGGTGGGCACATTGTCTCTCCTTCTACCTTCCAAACCCAAGAAAATGCTACTAGGAAGGTAAGGGAAGCCTGAAGAGAGAAAAATAAGATCAAGGAAAATAAAGCCTTGGCTACTCCCCATCTATGGTCACAATTTGACCCCATTCAATAGCAATTAACGGTGACTCATTTATTACCAAATGTAATCAATCCAACTATGTAGATGCAGCTGGAGGAATACACGATGAATGTAGTGGCCATCGACGTGTCCCTCTTCAGGCCATAAGAAAAAATTGAGCTACTAACTGAATCCACTTTTGCAGTTACTAAAGACTACTTGAAGACATCAAGGAGGCTGGAGAAGATGGAGGCTGATTTAGCCAAGGAAAAGGCAAACTGTAATAGTTTAACCACAAAGATCAATAGAAAAGACAATGAGATAGAGAATCTAAATAAATAGTTATAAGATACTATTTTTCTTCAGATTCATTGGGCAGTCCAGGTCCAAAATGATTCCTTAAAGGCAGGGCTAACATAGGTAAAGGATGCGGTGACGACCCTAAGGCAGGAAAAAGTAGCATTGCAAGAAAAATGTGATGAATACTTGCTACAAGTTACCCAATTGCAACAAAAGCTGCTAAGTGAACATAATAATACTGTGGCTATGCAAGCTCAATTTCAAGCTGAGCAATAGAGAGAAGCACAATTGACACTAGAGCTAGCCAATAGGCCAAAGAGTGTCAGAGTGTTAAGTCTGGTGAAGGAGCTCTATGAATCCATGTGGAAAAGAATCTCCTCAGAGATTATTTAGCTCAGGCCTTCTCTCACCTTCCTACTAAATGCATAGAAATTATGTGAAAGGGTGAAGAATTTAGTTGCAAACACTCTGGCTACAGTTTTTAGGAGAGTAATGGACTCTGAAATGTTGCTACAAAAGCTTTATGATGCAACAAATGCAACATTGTCAGTAGTAGGAATCAATGACATAATGTTCACTGCTAAGTGAGTAAATGAGGTTCTCAATTACAATTATGTGGCCATTAGTTGTAGAGAGCTCTTAGATGTCATGAAAGAAGGAATCAGTGAAATGAAATAGCACAATGAAGATCTACTGCAATTAGGTCTTCCTTCTTCATTTCCTGATGACAACACTGTGCTGATGGTAGATGAAATTGATCCTTTTTTTGGCCAAGCAGATTGATCAGACAGTTTTTCAAGATCTAAGGGATGATTCATCAGTCCCTGAAGTAGAAGCTATCTTGGTTCTTATTTCCCAGTTAGAATTCAAATTGAAGGCTATAGTTTATATTTTGCAGAATTTTTCACATAAGGATACTATTAACCTTGATTTAGCCTTCAATGAATTGCAGAATAAATAGGGGTTATCTGATGATGAGTGGTCCACCTACCAAATAGCATTGCTAAAGCTGTAATTTTGAAATTTTGATCTAATGGGAGTTATGGTTTCTTTTTGAGCAGGCTCAAAAGTCCTTGGGGTCACCAATAACTGTAGAGTAAAAAATACTCTACGTTTTATTATGATTTTCAATTGTGCACTACAAAATTTTGTTCTTGCATACTTTGGTCTGAGATGGCAAAGTTTTGAAATAGAGCGTAGGTGCTAATTTACTTTTGATTCATTTTGTATAAGTGTTGAAGTCAATTGGAAGCTGCCAAGTGTCATCATCTGAGGCACCTTTCATATTTTCTATAAGTTGGTAAGGATGTGCCACGTATCCCATAATAACTCAGCAAAATGCGATAAGTGTCAACATCCACATTTCACTTTGATGTTCACATTTCAAATCTCTTTTGAGTGGAAGGTTTCAACAAGCTAAGAGTCAGGATCAGGCAAAGGGCACCAAGTGGCAATCACAAAAGGTTTCAATTTGCTTTTCTAAAAGTGATGGAAGACGCCACGTATCCTAGCTGAAGAGTGTGGAAGTCACCACATGTCAAGATCCAAATTATATTCATTTTGTTTCACCAATATAACAAAGACTATGGTGGGTCTCAGGTTTTGTTTCTAAAGTAAATGGAAGCCACCAAGTGTCACGGTCTATGTAAATATGAAATGAGACCCGATTATTTCAATAATATAAATAGAGCAATGTGGAAACTAGAACGTGTCACCTTCCCTAGGTTTCTAAAAAGGTAGCTAAAAATAGCAGAGATCACCACATATCCCCAGTTGAGTGAAGTGGAGATTGCCACGTGTCTTTGTTGAGGCAAGCAAAAGTCACCACCTATCCCTATGCTCCTTTTCAAGTTGCTTAGGAAATAAATGTTGTGGGTCTTATTTTTTATTAAGTTGTTAAATTTTTAAAGAAGCAGATTGCGACAAGTGTCAAAGGTGGAACACTTTTGAGCAAAGACACAAAAGAATATAAGTTACGTGAAAAGTGATGTGTATCTTTGGTAAGTGCTACAGAACACGCCAAGTGTCATTTTCTGGTGTCTCCTAAGTAATAAGAAGGTTTTCAAGGAATTGGCTAGGTGTCCTCTTCCATTTAAAATAAGGGAGTGTCCTACGATCTGTTTCAGCCAATGAACTGTCGAAAGATAGAGTGTTTCAAAATCTAAGCAAAATCTTCTGTTAGACACTTCCAGTTCGGTTAGATTTCAGTTGGGCCATTAGATTGGGAACATACAGACAATCTAGAGTGAATCCAAGGCTATAAATAAGGGTGTAGGGATAATTAGAATATCATCATCAGATACTTAGAGAGAATTTTCTGAGAGAATTATTGTCAAGAGTTTTAGACTTTCTAAAGCTATGACTAGGAATATCATTTGCCTTTGTTCTATCTTCTTAAGTTGGAAAGTTTATGTAACTTTGCATGTTTTTGTGCCTCTTATATGACTAGAGAATTAATAAGAAGATTAAATCATGTGCCTTTGTTGATATTTTCTATGTCATTGCAAAAGTAGTCTAGGTTGTGTTGTTAAGAGTTTTAGACTTTCTAGAGTTGTGATTAGGAATGTCATTTGCCTTTGTTCCATTTTATTGAGTTGGAAAGTTTATATAACTATGCGTGTTTTTGTGCCTCTTATGTGACTGAAGAATTCAAATAAGAAGATTGAACCCTATGCCTTTGTTGATATTTTATATATCACTACAAAAGCAGTCTATGTTATGAGCCTCTATTTTTATTGTTTCCATCTTTTACATCGATCATGCACTTGTTTGCTCTTAAATGTAATTGAATCTTACATATAGTCTCACTGTGCTTAGGATTAAAGTCAAATTACATTCAGGCGCATTGCCATAGTTAGATTTTCTTTCTTTGCATTTGTGTTTCTGTTAAAATTCCTATCCCTTTTCCCAGTATACACTCAATATAAAGAAGAGACCAGCTTCTTAAAAATTTGGAGGTTGTTTCAAGTCCCAAGTCCCACATCTTGAAACTTCCCATTGTTGGTGTTAAAAACAAGTGCAATTTTAACCATCAACAGGTACAAAGGTGAAGTGGGTGGGGTACTACTCTCTATAGGTGGAGGAGAAGTAGGTGAAGAAGGTTTCTCAAGAGGGTATACTGTAGGAATGATGTTCCCTTCAACATGTGGTTGAGGAATAGGTAGGGTGTGGTCTTCAAGTGGTAAAAGTATAGATAATATTGGTGAAAATGGAATTGGCATTATAGGCTCCTCAGGTGGCAAAAGGAGTGGTAAAGGAGGCTCTTCCTCTCAAGGGAGAGGAACAGGTGAAATAGGCTCTTCTACCTAAGGAGGAAGAACGGAAAAAATATATGCCACTGAATGTGGGGGAGGAGTCAATGAAATAGATGTCTGTTCTTGAGGGGCAGGTTGAACTGAAGATAAAGGAAAGACCATATTAACCATATAGATATTATGATCACCTAAGTTAGATGTGGATTGGACAATATTTTGATGTGGTGAATGGTTAGGAAAAGGGTATTTTAAAATGTCCATACTTTTATTAGGAGGTGCATTAGGATTATCCAAGGTGATATCACCTCTATCAAGCATATCTTGAACAATATTCTTGAGTGTCTTGCAATTATTAGAGTTAAGGATTTTAACTTGATGATAACCATAAAACTCATCTTCTTTGTACCAGGTTGGGATATGATGGGAAGGGTCAAACTATATAGGAGGTTTAATATAAGGAAGGGTTATGACACCTTGTTGTAATAGTTTCTCCAAGATGGATGTATATGATTCCCCAATGGGAGTGTATTGTCTTTGTTCATACTGTTGTTAGAATTACTTGGTTAGATTTTGAGAAGTTGAAGAATTTGATTGGTTTATGGTTGTGGAAGAGGCCAAATTAACAACCACCACATTTATGGATCCTTTATCCTTTTGGTTAGAGGGAGAATTTTTAGAGGAAGATGAGTCAATTTACTTGGTATTGGGATTCTTACTACGTAACTTGACTTTACCTTCATCTATAGTGCAAATCTCTAGTTTTCGTGTCATTATAAAATCTTCATCAAATGTGTGGAAATTTTGTACCCAAAGTGTGGATGAGATGTGCTTAGCACATGCCCTTGATAAAATATCAATAAGCTCAGGTTGGGGTAAGGAGAAAGAGAGTTGATTGATCAAGATTCTCCAACAAGTGACAAAATCTGCAATAAACTCATCATCAAATTATCTAATAGAATAAAGGTTTATTATAGAAACCTTCTTAGAAATTGTCTAGGAATATTTGTGAAAGTTGGGTAGATGAGAAAAGGGATTGCTAAGGTATAGAGATTTACCAATCTGAGGCAACACCTGGAAGAGACATAGGGAAAGTGTGAAGTAGTAATGCATCATCATGCCCTATTAAATAACAAGCATGTCTAAATGCTCACAAGTGTTATTATGGGTTCTCTTTACTCTAGAAATGAGTAAATTTAGGGAGTTCCCATTGACTTGGATAAGGGTTAATAGGCACAAAAGGATGGATCCATTCATTGAATATCTGATCATAAGATAATACATTCTTTGAACTAGAAATGGATGTCTCTAGATTAGACATCTTATCCATTAGCATCTTAATGAGGTCTGGAGGGGGATTAGTTTGGGGGATACCTCCTAAGTTATAGGGAAGGTGATAGGAAGTAGAGGGAGCATATGACATAGCTTGCTGAGGTTGTGTAGGGAAACATAAGGATAATGAGTCATAGGTGGAGGTGTGGAAAGAAAAGGGACTTGTCCCATTAAGTTGGAGACTATGCCTTGGTTGGTTGTTGTTACTATAGGTTGGATTATTGGCATGGTTATCTAGATGAAGGGTGAGTCATAAATTGGGTAATTATAGGAGTGAGGGTGGATGGAATAGATACCACTAAATTTTAGAATGGGGTGTGACTTGGCTAAACTAGTTGTGCTTGTGAAAGTATAGAAGTTACACCAAGGTTTAGGTGGGATTAGGTAGTTGGAGATGATATATTTTGAACATTGTTTATATTTGGGTTAGTCATCAAAGTGGTAGTTTGGATAACCATGGGGAAAATAGTGGAGGCAACTAAAACTAAGGTTGTCTCCATTAAAGAGGTTGGCATACCATAGATTGGGCCACCCAAAGAATTATGGGTTTAGCTCATAGCAAGGTAATTCTGAGGGGCTACCACATTGCGATCAAGAAATTTAGTAAAATCTTGATCTCCTTCAGGCATAATGGGAATTTGGTTAGGGCTGGAAGTATGCTTTGTATCTGAAGTATGCTCCATGATAGAATTGGAAGTGAGAGGGAAAGGTGGAAGTGGTTGTTGGCTTGCATAAATGGCAAGAATTTAGATTGAGCTCATGTTAATACCATACAAGAAGAGGTTTCAATAGTCTTGCTACCCTATATTTGATATAAAATAAAGAAAAACTAGGTTTGAGTGTAGGTAAATGGGTTATTTTAGCTTGTTATATTGAGAAAATGAAATTAAATAGTCACCAACATCAGTAGGGAAGTGATCAATATAGATAGGAACAATTTGTTGACATCAGTAGACTAACCAATGTTGATAGGTAAAGTCTACCAATACCAATAGGGTTAACTGATGTTGGTCACTATGAAATCTGGGGAGATAGAAAATTTGATGTTGTAAGAAATTAGAGGTTGAAACTAGTTAAAATAGTAGATGTAAACGGTCTGTGTAAGAAGGAATTGTTAGCGTAATGGATTGCACCTGGGGTAGGAGGCCAAGCTCCTACCTTCCACATGTAACAATGGAAACTCCCCTCTCACCTGTGGGACTGGCAAAGCTGGAGGGAGAGTCTCTAGATAAGGGCTAGCTCCCTCTAATGTATCTTTTAGGCCCTAGTTTTCCTACTGATAACAAATAAAATTAAAAAAAATGGGGGGGGGATGAAAAGGGAGAGAGAGATGCTGAAAATAGAACCTAAGCCTAAAAATGAAAAGGTGATACACCAAAAAAGTTGACCCACCCAGCCCAAATATACACTTTTCACAAAAAAGAAGTGCCCAAACACTTCATTTGAAGTGGGAATCTCTTCTGCAATAGTCAACTAGGGGTCTGTGGAAATACAGGGAGGAAGACACTACCAGAGGCATCCTCAAACACACTTATGACAGCCTATTCACAGGCACCTACATTCCCCTAGTAACACTTCTGGTAGACCTACAGAAAAGAGACTTCATAATGCACTAGACATGCTATAATTGATCTATGAGAAGGATGAAAAACAATGACTTAACATGAAAGAAGAACACAAATATATACTTTAAAGTGCAAGTCCAGATAGAGGTAAAAATGCTAAGTCCTGATTCAAGGTAAAAACTGGCAGAGCTCCGCCTTACAAGCCTGAGAGATTTTTCGGTAGAGTTTTGCCTTAAGGCTAAGAGAGTCCATCCTTCTCAAATGAGAAATTTACAATATATAGAAAGAGGAAAAGAACTTGGCACCATTTAGGAAAGACTTTTGGTACTCTTTTTGCAAGCTGGCCCATGTGCGCTTTGAGCCTTGGGAAGAGGGAACCGTTTGATTTTTGGTTCTTACTTTGACTTTAGCATCCAAACCTTAATGAGAAAGTGAAAGTCGCACCTTTCCTCTATGAACAAACTACTCTCTTCAAGGCATTTGCATGGCTTGTCTGCTTATAAATGCAAACTAGAGAAAACAAGCTGCACCACTTACTGTTTACACCATTTAGTGACCATCTGGCAATAACTCACCTCTTCTTTGCCACTTGGACTATTTTGTTTCTTTCTACACCTTGTCTTCTTCCTACTTTGTCTCCTTCTAGCTCCTTCAGCCCTTGAGGCTATCTTCTGGTGGGTCACTGCATTCCTTGGGCTCTTTTCTGGTTGGCGCTCAGGCAATTTAAAGGCAAATGACTATTTCATCATCTTAAATTTGACATCCATGCACCTGTCATCATTTGAAAAAAAATAGCTAATCTATCTTCTTAAAGTTTATGGCTTCTGAGACATCACCATCCTTGGCAAATTCCTTCAGGCCTTTTCCTTTGACTCGTCCTTTGTTTCAGACCCTCTCAAAGGGGAAGTGTCCCTTCAACTCTAGAGAGATGCCCTTCATTTGGCCAATTGAGAGCCCCTTGCAAGGGCACCTGCCCTTTGGTGGCCTTTGTCTCTTCAGCCTTTTCTATGGGATTTTCTATGGGCTTTTTTCCCATGGACAAAAAGTCTGCGAGAATTGGCTGCTTTGATTTCCTCAGGTCCTTTTGAGCTCACGGCCTTCCTCTGAATTCCTTCAGACTTTTTGTCTAAAGGAATTCCTTCAAACAAAAAGTCTAAAAGAATTCAGAGCCTTAAGACTTTCTGTATTTTTTTGAAATCCTTCGACTGCCTTCAAAGTGCTCTTACCCTCCATAAGGGCTTTTGAACTCAAAACTACCCTCCACAAGGGCACTTGCCCTTTGGGAGGCTTGAACCTTTTGCATTGAACCGCTCCTTTAAACCAACCATTGAATTGGTTCAATGGTTCAAACATTTGTTAAAATAAGGCTTTGAACCATTTGATTGAACCTGTCGAAGAACTTTGCGTTGAGCTTTGTGTTGAACTTTTATGATTGAACCAAGGCTTTAAACTGAAGAATTGAACCAAGGCATTGAACCAAGCTGATGAATCGACTGAGTGAACTGAGTGATTGAACCATCTGATTGAATTGAAACATTGAACCAAGGTGTTGAACTAATGCATTAAACCAAGCCAATAAACTGACTAAGTGAACCAAAGCAATGAACTTGCTGATGAATTTTGTGTTGAACCCAAAAACATTGAACCAAGCCGATGAACCAAAGCATTGAACTAGTTCAATGGTTCAATGGTTCAAAGATGCTAACTCTTTGAAAGATCATGTTGTTGAACCACTCTTCCAACCTTGAGAAAAAGTGACTTTGAACCATTTTAGCTTTGTTTCCTTGTGAATTTCTTTGGACAAGAGTCCAAACAAGCTTTGTAAAATGTTGCACACTTTGACTGGTTCTTCATGCACCAAAAGACTCTCTTGTAGAGTTCGTAGAAGTCTCTGTAGAGTTTGTATAAATTGCAAGACTCATGAAAAATCAAAATTATTGGCTCAAAACAACATAAAAAAAGAAGGGAGACCAATTTTTTGGCCTGTTGGGGAAAAAATGGTCAACAAATTGGTGACTCCCAGGGGAAAATGCCTGCTATGCTCAAAGACTAGTTGCCTTGTACTTCATTGGGCATGGAGTCAGAATGCAGCTTTGAAGAAAGGTTAGCAATAGCCCCAAAGATCCAAGAATCAACCATGAAGCTTTTTACCCCAGACACAAGGGAAAGCACACACAAGACTAAAAATACTACTTGTGCAAACTGCACTTAGGGAAAGCAGAAAAAAAATAAAAGCAACTACTATATACAACTAACCAGGTACATATGCTTCCCTCTTGGATCAAAGGGAAAACTTCTTAAGTTCCCTTCCTGGAAAGAAGACTTATGGTGCTAGACAAGTGGCTGAATGAAATGGAGAGTTGGTGATCTGCTCCTCTTGCCTATCACCTTGGTTGGACTACCTTCGAGTGGATCAGATTCAAACATGATTCCAACATATACATACTATGTTTATTCTTGGAAGCTTGTTGAATGTTGGTCCTTCATGCTGGTGCATTTCACCAAGAAAATTGTGGTTGTTGGCTCATCACCAAAGCCCTTTGTTGTGCATGGTCCCTTTGCAGTGCATCATGGTTTGACCCATTTCCTTTTACTTCACTGAAGACCGTGTAAAACTCATCCTCTACTTCCTCTTGGCTTTCTTGAAGAAGGGTGACTGTGGTGATGTCTGAAATGGAATCACAAATTGATTGTTCATCCCACAGAACATCACCTCTCTGTTTAAAACTTTCTTCTTCAAAGTTTTCCTTAAGGAAGATAGACCTCTCCTTTTCCTCCTCAAAGATCAGGATCTCTAGATGTTTAAAGATATTTTCCTGATCCTCCTCCAACTCTAGCTCCTCGGCATAGTCATCCTCTTCATCAAAGTAAAAAGGAAGTTCCTCAAATAAAGGGGGAGAGAGCTCACCATGCTTAAGTTCCTCTTCATATTACTGGAACAACTGCATGTATGTATGACCTAAGTCTTCTCCATTACTGATGAAGTCTTCAAAAGGGGCATTGATGATGATTTCTTCTTCATTTTCGCTCATGATAGCCTCTTGGAAAACTATAGATTGGGTCTTCTACTCCTCACTTGCCTCCTATAGAACATGTTCTTCCTTGAGAAGGGGTGAAGTGAAATAACCATGTGGAAGGGGAGGTAGTCCTTGAGCTAGAATCAAATGATTCTCCTCCTTCCACTTGGCTAGCACTTCATCAATATCAGGTGTGGCCTGATAGCTCTCTTGGAGGTGTGTAGATGGAGTGTGTTTAGACATGGGATTCGTTATTTGGTCTGAAACATCCACCACACGTTGGCTGAGGAAAATCACTTTAGACTCCAACTCTACAATTTTCCTGTCTATATCTTCCTAAAAGAGCCTTTCCTATAGGTCACAATCATCATCAGGAGTAGGAGCAGCCTCATCTTATTCAAAGGTTAGAGCAAAACCTTTCTCCTCCTCTTCCTTTTTGCCCCAAGATTCCACTATTTGCTTCCAACTCATGACCTTGGGATTGCAATTTTCCCCTTGTGAACAAGGAGTAACTTTATCCTCTTCAAGGTCCTGGGCTGGTTCATGATGTTCCTTTTTCTAGCTTGGAATTTGGAGATCATGTTGAAAGACTTGAGGAGGTTGGGGAAGATTTGGGAGGGTCTGCTCATGTATAGGAAGAGATGTCTGAAAAGAGGTGTGCTGAAAAGCTAGGCATATGAGATTAAAGGTAGGATCGATTGATGCATTGAATGAGCCAGAATGAGCAAGTGACATTTGATAGAAATGATTTGGTACACAAGAGGGAGCTTTCTCAAAAATAGGAGGGGGCAGACTTTGGGCCAACATTTCTTGATTTTCGTCTCTCCACTTTACCAACACTTCATCAATATTGAAATCAACTTAAGGATTGGTAGAAGGGGTATTTTTTGGCGTAGTCTCCCTTACAAGGTCTGAAAACTCCATCTCTCTTTCTCCAAGTAGTCTCATCTTAGCCTCTAATTCCTCAATCCGCTTAGCCAGATTATCCTCATTTTGTACCTCTTAGAGCTCATAAGAATCATTATAAAGATGGGGAGTACATGAAGGTTGCCATGAAATGCAAGAAGCTTCCTGAGAAAGGGTGGGAGGGACTTGAAGAGGACTAACCTCATTTTCTACCTCACACTCTTGGACAATGTCTTTCTCCTCCTTGTTGTTCCATGACTCAACCACTTTATTCTAGCTCAAGATATTTAGACTGGGCATCTCCTTTTGGGGTGATGGGGCTACAATGTGAGATGGTAGTGAGGGTTTGGATTCCACTTCCCTTGCTACCAAAATAGACTGCTACATTTGAAGATTTGACAATTCAATCTGTCTATCAAGATTAGCCTGAAACACAAGACTTACTATTTTAGAACTCTCCTCAACATGATTGGGGAAAGGAATTTGATAGGCTTGACTTGGCTTATAAGTAGGGGCTGTATATGACTGATATGATACTTGGGGTAGTGAGTATGTAGGTTGATAGACTTGGTAAGGCTGCCTCTCATGAATACTAAGCTTCTCTTCTAAAGATGCAATCAAACCACTCACATCCAACATCTCACTTGTAAGCCTTTGCCAATTGGCTCTTTCAATAGGAGCCCATTCACTCTTAACTTGATCTAGTGCATTTATCACTTGATGGATGACATGATCATGAATTTCTTGGCCACATCCACTTCTGGTGTCAAGATCTATTACATACTTTTGTATCCCAGCAGTGCTCATTTGAAGGTGGAAATGGGTTGATTGACAAAGAGACTGGGTTGAGTAGGAAAAGTGACAAATTGAGAAGACTGGGCATAAGGCTGATATAGCTTATGATAGGGTTGAGACTGGTCATATTAAACTTGATAAGGATCAACATAAGGCTGGTAAGGATCATAGCTAGACTGGCTAAGGAAAATAGGGTCCATGGCTTTGAATGATGGAATTATACATACCAGAATACTATTTCTTGATGGCACTAGAAACTACTTAACCAGTTGATTTAACTCAGAGTCGCCATTGGTGTTAATGTAGAAGCCTCCAAAGGCTGGTCGCTAAAGAACACACTAAAAAATCTTCAACTCTTTGGACCTAACTCATCATAATTGGTCCACTGGGCATGCCAAAAACTATTGATGTAGTGGATTGCACCTAGGGTAGGAGGCTAAACTCCTGCCTTCTACACGCAATAATGGAAACTCCCCTCTCACCTGTGGGAGCGATGAAGCTGGAGGGGAGAGTATCTAGATAAGGGATATATCCCTTTGATTTATCTTTTAGGCCTTGGTTTCTCCTACTACTAACAAATAAAATGAAAAAAAGGGGGGGGATGAAAAGGGAGAGAGAGATGCTAAAAATAAAACCTAAGCCTAAAAATGAAAAGGTGATACACCAAAAAACTTGACCCACCCAACTCGAATATACACTTTTCACCAAAAATAAATGCCCATACACTTCATTTGAAGTGGGAAGATCTTCTGCAATAGTCAGCTAGGGGTCCATGGAAATACAGGGAGGAAGACACTCCCAGAGGCATCCTCAGACACACTTATGGCAGCCTATTCATAGGCAACTACATTCCCCTAGGAACACTTCTGGCAGACCTACAAAAAAGAGACTTCAAAATGCACTAGAAATGTTGTAATTGATCTGTGAGAAGCATGAAAGACAATGACTTAACACAAAAGAAGAACACAGACATATACTTTAAAGTGCAAGTCTAGATAGAGGTAAAAATGCTAAGTCTTGATTCAAGGTAAAAACTGGCAGAGCTCTGCTTTACAAGCTTGAGAGATTTTTGGGTAGAGTTTTGCCTTAAGGCTAAGAGAGTCCATCCTTCTCAAATGAGAAATTTACAATATATAGAAAGAGGAAAAGAACTTGGCACCTTTTGGGAAAGACTTTTAGCACTCTTTTTACAGGTTGGCCCATGTGTGCTCTGAGCCTTGGGAAGAAGGAGCCGTTTGATTATCGATTCCTGCTTTGACTTTGGTGTCCCAACCTTAATGAGGAAGTGCAAGTTACACCTTTTCTCTGTGAACAAACTACTCTCTTCAAGGCATTTGCATAGCTTGTCTGCTTATAAATGCAAACTAGAGAAAACAAGCCGTGCTGCTTACTATTTGTGCCATTTGGTGACCATCTAGTAATAACTCACCTCCTCTTTGCCACTTGGACTACTTTGTCTCTTTTTGTACCTTGTCTTCTTCCTGCTTTGTCTCCTTTTAGCTCCTTCAGTCCTCAAGGCTACAAGGCAACTGGTCTCTAATCATAGCAAGCATGCTTCCCTTGGGAGTCACCAATTTGTTGACCATTTTTTTCCCAATAGGCCAAAAAATTGGTCCCCCTTCTTTTTTTATACTGTTTTGAGCTTGTACTTTTGATTTTGCACGAGTCTTGCAATTTGTATAGACTCTGTAAAGACTTATATGAACTCTGCAGGAGAGTCTTTTGGCACATGAAGAACTAGTCGAAGAGTGCAAGGTTTTATAAAGCTTCTTTGGACTCTTATCTAAAGAAATTCACAAGAAAAGAGAGATAAAATGGTTCAAAGTCACTTTTTCTCAAGGTTAGAAGAGTGGTTCAGTGGCATGATATTTTAAAGAGTTAGCAGATTTAAACTATTAAACCATCAAACTGGTTCAATGCTTTGGTTCATCGGGTTGGTTTAACATTTTTTGGTTCAACACAAAGTTCATCGACAAGTTCATCACTTTGGTTCACTCAGTCAGTTCATCAGCTTGGTTCAATGCCTTGGTTTAATGTTTTAGTTTAATCAGATCATTCAATCACTCAGTTCACTCAGTTAGTTCATCAGCTTGGTTCAACACCTTGGTTCAACACTTCAGTTCAAAGCCTTGGTTCAATCAGAAAAGTTCAACACAAAGTTCATTGGTAGGTTCAATCAAATGGTTCGATGCCTTGTTTTAACAAATGTTTGAATCGTTGAACTAGTTCAATGCATTGGTTCAATATTTGGTTCAAAGGAGCAGTTTAATGTGAAAGGTTCAAGCCTCTTGAAGGGCAAGTGCCCTTATAGAGGGTAGTTCTAAGTTTAAAAGCCCTTGCAGAGGGCAAGGAGCACTTCGAAGGCAGCCGAAGGATTTAAAAAACATGCAAAAAGTCTTAAGGCTCTAAATTCTTTCAAACTTTTTGTCTGAAGGAATTCCTTTGGACAAAAGGTCCAAAGGAATTTGGAGGAAGGCCACGAGCTCAAAAGGATCTAGGGAAATCAAAGCGACCAATTCTTGCAGACTTTTTGTCTGCAGGAAAAAAGCCCACAGAAAAAGCCTGAAGAGACAAAGGTTGCCAAAAGGTAGGTTCCCTTGCGGGGGAGGTTCTTGGTTAGCCAAATGAAGGGCATCTCTCCAGAGTTGAAGGGACACTTCCCCTTTAGGAGGGTCTGAAACAAAGGATGAGTCAAAGGAAAAGGCCCAAAGGAATTTGACAAGGATGGTGACATCCCAGAAGCTATCAACTTTAAGAAGATAAATTAGCCATTATTTTTCAAATGATGACAGGTGCACAGATGTCAAATTTAAGATAGTGAAATAGCCATTTGTCTTTAAATTGCCTGATCACCAACCAAAAAAGAGCCCAAAGAATGTAGTGACCTGCTAGAAGATAGCCCCAAGGGCCGAAGGAGCTATAAAGAGACAAAGCAAGAAGAAGATAAGGTGCAGAAAGAGACAAAGCAGTCCATGTGGCAAGGAGGAGGTGAGTTATTGCCAGATGGTCACCAAACGGTGCAAACAGTAAGTGGCACAACTTGTTTTCTCTTGTTTGCATTTATAAATAGATAAGCTATGCAAATGCCTTGAAGAGAGTAGTTTGTTTATAGAAAAAAGGCATGACTTTCACTTCCTCATTAAGGTTGGGATGCCAAAGTCAAAGCAAGAACCGACAATCAAACAACTCCCTCTTCCCAAGGCTCAGAGCACACATGGGCCAACTTACAAAAAGAGTGCCAAAAGTATTTCCTAAAAGGTGCCAAGTTCTTTTCCTCTTTCTATATATTGTAAATTTCTAATTTGAGAAGGATGGACTCTCTTAGCCTTAAGGCAAAATTCTGCCCAAAAATCTCTTGGGCTTGTAAGGCAGAGCTCTACCAATTTTTACCTTGAATCAGGACTTAGTATTTTTACCTATATCTAGACTTACACTTTAAAGTATATGTCTGTGTTCTTCTTTTGTGTTAAGTCATTGTATTTCATGCTTCTCATAGATCGATTACAACATGTCTAGTACATTGTGAAGTCTCTTTTCTACAAGTCTGCCAAAAGTGTTCCTAGGGGAATGTAGGTGCCTATGAATAGGCTGCCATAAGTGTGTCTGAGGATGCCTTTGGTAGTGTCTCCCTCCCTATATTTCCACGGACCCCTAGCTAACTATTGCAGAAGAACTTCCCACTGTAGATGAAGTGTATGGGCGCTTCTTTTTGGTGAAAAGTGTATATTCGGACTGGGTGGGTCAACTTTTTTGGTGTATCACCTTTTCATTTTTAGGCTTAGGTTCTATTTTTAGCATCTCTCTCCCCTTTTCATCCCCCCCTTTTTTTCATTTTATTTGTTAGCAATAGGAGAAACCAGGGCCTAAAAGATACATCAAAGGGAGCTAGCCCTTATCTAGAAACTCTCCCCTCTAGCTTCGCCGGTCCCACAGGTGAGAGGGGAATTTCCATTTTTGTGTGTGGAAGGCAGGAGCTCGGCCTCCTTCCCCAGGTGCAATCCACTACGTCAACAAGAATAACACTTAAAAAACCTAAGATAACAAGCTATACAAACTATGTTTTAGAAATAGTATAAATTTTGTGAATCAATAGAAAATCATCCTTACCAACTCAAAAATATATAAGATAATTGAAAAGTAGAAAAAGAACATTCGAAAAACAACTATTAAGTCCTAGAGATTAATTTTTTTTCTCGTGTTGGCTTATGACTTAATCAAATAATGAGAAGAGAATTTGGTTATCAGAGGTACTAGAAAGTAATCTAGAGCTAGTTTCAGCTTAGTTTTGGTGTTCAAGAGGAAATCTATGTTAGAATAGGTACGTAGCTTGTTATAAGAGCTTGCTCTTTGCACTTCATGAACCTAGAACTGAGCCAAGCTGCTTAGCCAAAATATACCTTCTGTCTAGATATTATACTCTACTAGGTGACGAAGTGGGTTATCCCCTTGGTGGTAAAATCCAAGTAGGATAGCTGGGTAGGGTAAGGTGATCCACCAAGTGATGAAATCTTGATGGGCCTTTTCTCAAGTGAGTTTAGATGCTTGTTTATGAGAATGTGATTTAGTTGTGTAACATAGGTGTACTAAGATTTATTAAAAATTCTTGTAATTAACTATGTGAGTTAATATGCAACAAGAAAACTATGAAACATAGTAAGTTTTAAACCCAAATATGAAATGTTTAGATTCGAATGAAAGTAGAGAGGAAACAGGAATAGAGTATGAATTTCACTATCCTAATGTGCATGCAAGAGGAAGTAAACAAGGGATTTTCTTTTTTTTGTAAAATAAAATGACAAATTGATTTTAGAGGCAAGGAGAAAAGAAAGAAAATTTTAGTTTAAGGTGTTTAAAAGAGAGAATAATATATTGAATTTTTTGTTTTTAGGAGAAAAGAGTAGGAAGTGCAAGAAATGAAAATTTCACTATAATGCACCTATATGAATGTTTAAAATAGGAAATGAACCCAAGGAAAACTCTAGGGTCCCATCGGGCATGCTAGAAATGTTTTTCTAAATTTTATCTATTTTAAGTCTAAAGGAAAATAGAAAGAAGGATGGGGATAATTGATTAGAGTGAACCCAGATTTAGTTTGCATGTTGTATCTAGATGTTGTGAGCACTCCTCTTTGGCTGGGGAGGACTACCTGCAAGTAAGAAAGCACCACCACAAGATGTTTGTTAGCAGATAAATGAGTGGGTTGCTAAGCTACACGCTTTTTCTAAGAAGTATGAAACTTTCATAGAGATGGCAGTCCACTTTTGAGAAAAAAATAATAAATAACTAATAACTTGTGTGAGAAATTTGGTAGCACTAGAGAAAATTTAAAAATATCCTATCCTAATATACTACACTATTTCACCGCAATGGATCTCATCTTTGTCACGAAGCCAATTATGGAGTTTGAGCTTTGAATAGGAATAAGAGTTGTGTTAAGATATGAATCATGTCTTTTAGTGTGATTTTGATGTTCAAATGTCTATTTATGCCTTTTATAATTGCCTTTATTTGGGAAT
This sequence comes from Torreya grandis, assembly GCA_037957365.1. Taxonomy (NCBI): domain Eukaryota; kingdom Viridiplantae; phylum Streptophyta; class Pinopsida; order Cupressales; family Taxaceae; genus Torreya; species Torreya grandis. Next base: position 208,398 of record JARHVA010008343.1, read on the forward strand.
GTAAGTATTAAATCCACCTAAATAAATAATTTACTCTTTAACGAAATATTTAGAGTGAACCCAGATTTAGTTTGCATGTTGTATCTAGATGTTGTGAGCACTCCTCTTTGACTGGGGAGGACTACCTACAAGTAAGAAAGCACCACCACAAGATGTTTGTTAGCAGATAAATGAGTGGGTTTCTAAGCTACACACTTTTTCTAAGAAGTGTGAAACATTCATAGAGATGACAGTCCACTTTTTAGAAAAAAATAATAAATAACTAATAACTTGTAGAAAGAAGGATGGGGATAATTGATTAGAGTGAACCCAGATTTAGTTTGCATGTTGTATCTAGATGTTGTGAGCACTCCTCTTTGGCTGGGGAGGACTACCTGCAAGTAAGAAAGCACCACCACAAGATGTTTGTTAGCAGATAAATGAGTGGGTTGCTAAGCTACACGCTTTTTCTAAGAAGTGTGAAACTTTCATAGAGACGACAGTCCACTTTTGAGAAAAAAATAATAAATAACTAATAACTTGTGTGATAAATTTGGTAGCACTAGAGAAAATTTAAAAATATCCTATCCTAATATACTACACTATTTCACCGCAATGGATCTCATCTTTGTCATGAGGCCAATTATGGAGTTTGAGCTTTGAATAGGAATAAGAGTTGTGTTAAGATATGAATCATGTCTTTTAGTGTGATTTTGATGTTCAAATGTCTATTTATGCCTTTTATCATTGCATTTATTGGGGAATTTAAGTATTAAATGAGTGAACCCACTTTTGAGATGACAGTCCACTTTTGAGGAAAAAAATTGCGATGACAGTCCACTTTTGATAGTCCACTTTTGAGATGTCAGTGGAGATGACAGTCCACTTTTGAGAAAAAAATAATAAATAACTAAAAGAGATGTAAAAAAAGAGATAAAAAGAGGTAAGATTACCTTTATTAACAACTTATATGCAGCAAAGAGTGATAGGGTACATGTGAGGTATTTTGTTTGTATTTTAGAAGTTGTGTGAGTAGGTTTTGAAGAGGCTAGTGAACCCACAATCACTGACATCGATAGGGGAGTGACTGATATCAATTATACTGCTAAGGTTGGTAGTGAGGTGACTAATGTCAGTTAGGTTGCAGAGGTTGATAGGGGTAATAATTGTCTAAGAGCTTACAAAAGGTTTTTTTGAGTTTGGGAAATGGTTTGGATCAAGTCAGGGAGGTTGGGAGAGTTATGATAGAGATATTATGGCTTGGGTAGGTTTGGTCAAAGGTTTGGTGCTATCAGGTTAAGGGGAAACAAGTGAGGAAGCTTTGTACTTCGCTCATGGGGCATAATCAGAAGTGTGTAAAGCAATGGAGAGTAGATATAAATAAGAATAGTAGAATAAATGTTTAAATGACCTACAATATAAGTGATGTACTTAGCTTTGGTGGTTGTTGAATGATGAGTGCTAGGTTGATGGTCCCTAATAGGGAGTTCAAAACCTAAATACCTAAAAAAAGAGAATGAGTAGGTGGTGTTAGTCCTCAAGAGCTTAGTTTCTGATTGTGATTGACTTATGCAAGGTGATTATAAGCTAAGATGTTAAAAATAGAATGATGAGAGCCTAAATGTCATAAGAGTCAATTTTCTTAATTTATATTGACCTGGACTTTAGGTTGGGGCTTGGTTTATATTGTCAATGTTGATGATCCCATCGATGTCGGCCATGAGTTAACCAATGTCGACAACCCTAGAATAGGTAAACCTTACTACTTTTAGTCTATTTTCTATTGTTGTTTGTGTCAAGTGTGACACTCATTATAAAATGGTAAAAATAAGAGGTTAGGAAGAAAGTAGTTGTTTAGAAATTTAGTTTGGAAGTGGGAATAAGTCTTGAGTAGTTAGGATGAGGGGACTAGGTCTTGAGGTGACTCATCAGGTGAGAATTAGTCATAGGGTGAGGTGTCCAGGTAAGGTGGCAATAGGAGTTTTTAATTAACTTAAGTATTTTAAATTAATTAAATGTTTGAGGGGTAAAAGTATGGGTTAGAAAGATTCATTATTATTATTAAAATGGGCTTAAGGGGGGTTTTGACATAGGGAGTTATGCACGTGTGTGTGATGTAATTTTGGTGTCTACAAAATGATAATTTTAAAATTAAATTATTCTAGTTTTCTAAATCAACACATAGTGTAGTTTCTTATTATGGACAACCATCCATTAGGATATGCATATGTTTTACCCCTTAATTTTTCATATTTCAGAACTTGGGATGAATGTAAGAGAAACTCGAGACCTTGTCTAGAGGGTTTATTGCTAATTTATAGCACACAAAAACTATTATAGGGAAAGAAAAGAATAGAAAGAAAACACACAACAAGAAAGCAAAGTAAAAAGGAAACTAATCTACTCCCACATACTAACACACTAAACCAACTCACAGTCCTTTGATGGGGGTGCAAGTGGTAATTGAGAAGTAGTGCTTCAAGTACTGTCAATTCATTGATAGAGATAAGTAATTTCCTTGCAAGTCCTTAAGCTTGAATTCATTATCAGCTAGTATCTCTATAATTTTATATGGCCCAATCTAAAGAGGCATGAATTTATCATGTTGTCCTTTTTTATTGGTAAGACCAAGTTTAACCCCATAGTAAGACCAAGTTTGATATTCATAACATTTAAATTTTAACCCTTTTGTCAAACCATGTTTTGAATACATATTGGTGTTTGTTAAAGTTCTTGAGGGTTTTCTCTTTGGCATCTTCCATGTGGATGATATTCAATATTCTAGACTAAACTCTTTCATCATCGAGGTCCATGTATGTAGCTATGAACTCATAAGTAGGTAGCTACAATGTAATGGGAAATATTGGTTGTTACCCATACACTAGTAAGAATGGAGATGACTTAAAGGCTTTTTTTTATCTAGTATAATTTGCCTAAAGATAATATTTTAATAATGACTACCACTCCCTTAGTTTTTTATCTACTTACTTCTTTAGTGCATTCATCAGGTTTTTATTCATTGATTTTACAACACCATTCCCTTGTAGATAATGATTCAAGGAAAACTTGATAACAATCTTATTATCATAGACCCATTCTATGAATTTTTTGGATTAGAAAGCTAGACCATTATCACACACCAAATTGTACTGTAGTTCTTACTGGAAATTGCTCTCATCCACCTAGTGCAATAGTCAATGGCTATCAACACAAATTTGTGGCCTACTAAATACTTAGGATTGATGAATTCAATGAAGTCCAATCCCTATTACATAAATGGCTCAATTTCAATCACTGATTGTAAAGTCATACATTCAATTACTTCTTTGTTGTTGAACACTTGACATTGATGACATGTTCAAACATGAGCATGTACATATTTGAATAGGGTAAGCCAATAATAACCTGATCTAAGTATTTATTGGGTAGTGGTTCTACTCAAAGGATGTCCACTTCCTAATTTCTCATGGAAATTGTTCAGTATGTCTACAACTTCTTTCTTAAATATACATCTCAAATAGATTCATTCATAGATTTTTCAATGGAGCAATCCTCTTTTGAACATGAAGTGTGAAAATTTGATCCTAAGTGATTTTCTTTACTCTCTTTTCAATTCCAATGGGTAAGTGCCATTCAAGAGGTAGTAGACAATGTCTATGTACCATTCCTCATGTGAAACCTAGTCTACTTCTACTTGTAAAACATCAATTTGAGGTCAATGTTGGTAATTAACTAAATTAACCCTTGGCCCCATAGCATCTTGTTTGAATTGATCTCTATGTCACATTCTTAGAGTTTAGTCATCTGATTTCCTTTTCTTTCTCTTCATTCTAGTTAAGCATAAGTTTAATGATGGGGTTAGGTATAATGGCATGAGTTTTGTTTCAAAGGATATAATGTCTTAAATTATTCATAGCCTTTACCAAGGTGTATGTTTGATTATATAGGAGTGGGTATCTTAGTTTGGCACATTTAAAGTTCGTACTCATGAAGGTGACTAGATGTTCTTTGTGATCTACTTTTTACATTAAGATAGTAACAATCATGTGGTTAGAAGTGAAAGAAGAAAGGTAGAAATATTGATTGAAATATAGGCTAATCAACATGGGTGCCTATACTATGTCTGCCTTGATGTCTTGGAAATATTTATTATCCTCAGACATATACTCAATCTTTGCATCCTTTTTTATCATGGCATTCAGAGGTCTGACAATTTTAGTGAAACCTAAAATAAATTTATTCATAAATTTAATTTTTTCAAAAAATTATTTTAATTACTTTTTACTATTAAGAAAATCAACCTTGAAAATAACATTTATCCTATCAAGGTCAATAGCCATATCATCCTTCATTATTACATGTACAAAGTTATTACCTTTAATTACACAAAGATACTCTTTTTAGGGTTTAGAGAGACACCAAATGTCCTACATTTCTCTAGAACTTGTTGAAGATGCATTATGCCATCTTTTATATTTTAAGAGAAAATAGTTAGGTCATCCATATAGATAATGATGCACTTGCTGATCAATCCTTGGAATGTATGGTCCATGGCACATTGGAAGGTAGCCCTGATGTTGATGAGCCTGAAAGGCATCCTTGTATATGTGCATGTTCCCCACTTGGTCATGAAAGTAGTCTTAATTATGTCTTCTTTATTGACTAGTACTTGGTTGTAACTAGAGAATCCATCTAAGAAAGACATCATCTGAGAGTTGATAACCATATAAATTGCCTCATCCAAAGAGGGCAATGGATAATTATCCTTTTTTGAGGATTTATTGAGATTTTGAAAGTCTACACAGTCTAATTTCCCCATTTTTCTTTCTGACTGGGACTAGGTAAGTCACCCATGTGGAGTGTCTGATTGGGAAGACTATCATTATGTCCAATAACATCTTTATTGTCTTATAGATGAGAGGATCTAAAACTAGGTTCATGGGTCTTTGCCTTTGCTAGAAGGGTTTACATTCTTATTTTAAATGGATAATATGATTGATGACCTAGGTGTTAAAGACTTTGAGGTCTTTGCAAGACCATGTCAGGATGTCCTTGAATTTGGATAATATCTTAGTGTCCTCAACCAATTTAGTGCAAACAAACCCAATGCTGATGTTCTAGGGATTTTTCAATGAACCCAAATTAATTTGTTTATAACCCTTGCCACTTACTTTGGGCACTTTGGCATCATTTAATATCTTGTCTTGGTTGAATATTCTTTTTAGAGAGACCACACCCTTAGGAATTATATTCTTATTTAGTTGGATTATGACATCATCATCATCTTCAACCTCTTTTACAGAATCTTCATCTTACTCATCAATTATGTGTGATTCAAAGACTTCAGAACTAGTCATGAGGTTGATGATTTTATTATCATCATCAAACACTTATAAGTGGTTGATGTTGTGTGGTATAAATGGGCATGATATCATCTTGACTATAAACTTTTACAATTTGAGGGCCTCAGATGGAACTAGATTTACTATTGTTGAATCCAACACATCTACCAATTGATTTTGATCCCTAAGTATAGAGGCAATGTTAAATAATTCAAAACTCTCAAGTAAATCCCAATCTATAAACTTATACTTATTCAAATAAGAAAGTTTGCATTGGTATTGACTAAGAACCTGATTGATGACTAATTTTGAATCACCACATACTAATAATTTCCTTACCTTGTGTTTGATGGTCCATTGAAGTCCGAATATTAGGGCCTCATATTCTAGAATATTATTAGTGCATGGAAATTTAATTCTATAAGATGTTAAATATTGCTTACTAATCAAATTCATCAATAAGATACATAGGCCTGAGCCTTACCTAGATATCTCACTGTCAAGTACATCACTTAAAACCCCTCATCCTGGTCATCTGGATGCTTTCATTTAAATCCACAATATCAAGTAATCTAGAGGATTTTTTAAAGTATGGTTTTTAATTATTTCCCACCGTAATTCTTCCATTTTTACCAGTTTCAAAATAATCCTAATATCTTATTATTAATGTTTTTTTAAAAAAATACCATGGGATATTAAATCCAAATTTAATTTAATTATCCTATTTTATGGTTATATTAAACCATTGGATAAATTTAAATTAAATCCCAAATTTTTTTTTTTCCCCACCTCTACTCCCATGTGGATGGGTTTAGAAAAAAAGAGAAAGAAAAAAGAAAAATACCATGGATATGTTTAATAAAAAAAGACTAAAGTCCAAAAATAAATCTTTAATCCACTTGCCCTTTTGCTTAGTTGGCAGTTTTATAATTTTCATGGGTGGTGTAGAAAAGTCATGGGAATATTTTAATTCTTTATATCCCATTTATTGAAAAATCCTTACCACTCTTATTTTAAATTACATGCATATTAATCTTTGTTTAAAAAATCTTCATGGCATTGACTTCTTGGCCTTGCATGTTTTTTTAAGCCAAACCTTTATTATGACACATGGAATTTGACCTTCACCTTGGCTTGGAGGTATATTATTTAAAATAAAGGCATGGATATATTATTTAAAGAAATGCAAAGATGTATTCTTTAAAGAAAGGCATGGTTGCATGTTTATTAAAACTCAAAGTCTTTTTTTTGTCAAGATTATCATGGTTATAAAGATTATGAAGATTATCAAGTGGTGTTATAAAAAAATATTGGCATTGAAACTTGGTACTAATTAATTATTTTTATTAGTGTCGACTCTTCAAATAAATGATGCCAATCACATTGATGCTAGACTATTTATGATACACATTAATTACCATAGGTATTTTTGCCTATAATAAAGATATTCAACAACCAACAATAAAAAGGGCATTGAGAAATAGATAACAATAATGTGTCTTGGTATTGAACCATAACCATTGACAGAATTCAAGGTAAAACTTTGGATAAGCCAACGAAGGTGGAAGTATTGAAAATAGCTTGTTTTGATGGGATATTCACCCAAGATAGCGGGAAACTCATTATGAGTAAACAATATTGATTCTCAGCCAATATGTAAAGGCTAGAGAAATACCAGAAAGTCAATGCCATGATATTGAAACAAGAAAACCCCAATTTGGGGAATTGTTAGTGTCCCACCAGGGAAATTTGTTAATGCCCAACCAATGCCAAATAGCATTGAGAAATATATATAATTGTAGGTGGTTTTAAAGGGGCATTAGGATTATGTCAAAAAAGTAAAAGATTTTTCACAGAGGAATTTTGTAGATAGAGGTATATCTAGATTATAGAGGTACTAATAACCTTGGGTAAATTAAAGAGGTTTATTTTTATTTGTTGCACAAATAGATTATCTAGTATGAAAGAATTTTATTATTAAAGAGATTTATTTTTATTTTTTGCATGGATAGATTATCTAGTACAAAAGAATTCTATTATAATCAGAGAGGTTTTGTAAATTCTCAAAGAGTTTTTAATAGATCAAAACACTCATAAACTGGACCCAGGGACGTGCCCATTTGGTGAGCCTCATAAATAAATCTTTTGTATCAATTTTTTAATTTCTTCTCTATGATCTAAAATTCTTTAAATTTCTTTAATTAAATCATGGAATGATTATAAAGTAATTTTTGTATTTACTTAAAGGGAAATTGGAAATTAATATTTAATTTTAAGGGAAACTAGAAATTTTCATCCAATCTAAGCAAACTGTAAAAGTTTTTATAAAATTGGATTATTTGCAAAAGATAAAAATATTATTTGAATGTGTTATCTGAAAAATAAAATTATATGAGTTTAAAAAATACTCATTAAGAATTTCTTAGTTAATTTTACATTCAAATTTAAATAAAATTCAATTCCTTTGATTTTAATTAAAAATTAGAAAAATGACTTATTATTAAAAAAACCATTTTAAATAAATAATATTAATTAATAGGGGCTAATTACTATTTACATATTAGTTTCATATCAGAGCAGTTAGAATGCATAGATTACCTTTTGATTATGTGAAAATTTGAATTCAGTTTTAGTGTCGGTTGGATTATTTGTAGACTTATTGTTTACTCCATTTACAGTGTTGGAAGTATAGGTTATTTTTAGGAATAGGAAACCATGGGCAAGTTGTCCAAATAAGAGAAATTTGATGAGCTTGAATTATATAATCAATAGATCCAAGAAGATAACTCTCTTTTGAGATCAAAATTTTACTCCATGGAAGAGGAGATTGAAAAGTTGAAATATGATTTGCAGACCAAGGACGAGCTCTTGATAAAGTTACAAAATGGTGAATGAATGAAAGAATTTCCTTTCATATCAAATGCAAAAACAATGATAGATGAATACATTATAAGTAAGTCATCATGTAGTACTTCCTCTCATTCAGTTTCATATATTGCTTTTGGTATTTTTAAAAAACACACTAAGGGTATTGGGTCTAAAATATTAGATAAAATAGGATTTGAAGGAAGAGGCCTTGGTAAATATGGACAAGGCATAAATAACCCCATTCAAGTAGAGGATAGGCCTCATTTTGTAGGTTTGGGGTATACTAGTGAGCAAATGTGAATTAGAGAGAGTTCCAAATCCATAGAAGGAAGACAAGATTCCAACTACCAAGTGTGTAAGCCACTAATTTTTTAGAATAAAAAATCACAAGTAGACGAGAGGTGTGAGAGAACTAGAAGAAGAGGTATTGAGATTCCAACTCCTCTTTCTTAAAAAACACATAACACTAAGAATTTCGTAAATTATAAAAATTCTAATGCACTCTTTTAGTTTGAATAATATGGTTATGATATACAAAAAATGTGGTATACTTCTTGTACTTTTTTTGGGTTAAGTAATCATTCTATTACTTATTTTTGGAAAATAAAATCTCTACTAAATATTTTTTTGCCTTTTATGAAAGATAAGGCATGTGATAATTATCAATCTTTTCATTTAGAGGCAAGAAATGGTTAAGATGTTTCCTCATCTAAGAATAAGGACAAGAAGAAATTTTGCACTCACTATCACAAGAGTGGGCATAGAGTTGATAAATGTTAGAAACTTCAACCATCACACTCTCCTAAATCTAGTAAATATTTCCACATATATTTTAGTTATGAAAATAAGAATTTATTATTAGAGTATTTTTGGTCTAAATATCCATGCAATTTTTGTGGATTAGATAATCACTATGTTGCCTTATGTTGGAAAAGAAAACCAGTTAGTAGAATATCTTTATTTATAAGAAGAAACAAATGGGTAATAATTATTGTACTCATTGTAATCTTAGTGGTCACCAAAATGATAAATATTGGGTATTGCATCCATAATTGTGTCTTAAGTATTATAGGAAGGCATCCATGAAGAATGATGCATCCATAAGAAAAAAGGAAGTTATTTTAAACCCACTAGTTTTGGAAATAAAACAAGAGGAAGACCACTTCTCTATTGATTATCCACAAATGAATCCATTTAGTTTTGATTTGGATGGTAATGATCATTTATTTTCTAATGGTAATTTTGCATAATTATGGTATTAATTAACATGCATATGTTCAAAGTAGTTTTGATATTCCAAGGAATATATTTTGATTTTAAACAATTTTGGAGCTACCAACAATGAGGAAACCTGAGTGACAAGTTTATCATACTTCAATTTTTTTCTCATGTTTATGGTTTCACTAAGCTCTGTTTATTTTTGTAAATAAGTTTTTGAGTTCTTGATGCATTGGTAAACGAAATAACTCATGTTTAAACTTGGAGATATTTTCCAATAATTTTAAGATTTGAATTTGGTTTATTAGAATAACCTATAGCGAAAAGCCAAGGGATAGGTTTATCATACTTGGATTATTTTTCTCACATTTGGGTTTTGTAAAAACTTCAATTTTAAACCTTGACAATAGAATATGTAGATTATATGGGGCATGATTAGTATGTCTATTTTAGGAAAATTTGCATTTCAGTATATATGTTGTCCTTTACATTGTGCAAATTTGAGGCTTATAAGACCCTTTTCAAGCATTGTTTGTAATTATAATAAATTTAAAAAGTTTTTTTAGCCATGCATGATATTTGCACATTTTATAAGTCCCTTATTTTTTTTGGGAATTTATTGTAACTTGTCAAATATGGTTACAACTAGGGTGCATATTTATTACACTAACAAACTAGTTTGCAATTGCACTTGGTGATTATTTGTAGTTTGGAGATGTGACATTTGAGTAGATAGGTTACTTCTATTTACAATTTGGTATTGGGTAGATAATTATTTCACTAACATTTCAGGGATTTAGTTTGATTTTTGAATTGTTATCATGATATTTTGTAGAGTGAACCATTTACAGATTCATAGAGTGATTTGACTTTTTAGAGACAAAAAGGGTCTTATTAGGGAGGTTTAATCTAGAAGATTTTTTAAAGTATAGTTTTTAATTATTTTCCCATCGTAATTCCTCCATTTTTCTCAATTTTAAAATAATCCTAATATCCTATTAGTAATGGGTTTTTTTAAAATACCATGGGATATTAAATCCATATTTAATTTAATTATCCTAATTTATGGTTTTATTAAACCATTGGATAAATGTAAATTAAATCCCAAATTTTTTTAATCCCCACATTTATTCCCATGTGGATGGGTTTAGGAAAAAAGATAAAAATACCATGGATATATTTTCTTTAAATAAAAACTAAAGTCCAAAAAGAAATCTTTAATCCACTTGCCCTTTTACTTAGTTGGTGGTTTTATACTTTGCAAGGGTGGGGTACAAAAGTCGTGGGAATATTTTAGTTATTTATATCCCATTTTATTGAAAAATACATACCACTCTTATTTTAAATTAAATGCATATTAATCTTTATTTAAAAGATCTTCATGGCATTGCATGTTTTGTTAAGCCAAGTCTTTATTGTGACACATGGCATTTGAGTTTCACCTTGGCTTAGAGGTATATTATTTAAACTAAAGGCATGGATATATTTTTTAAAGAAATTCATGGATGTATTATTTAAATAAAGGCATGGTTGCATGTTTATTAAAACTCAAAGTCTTTTATTTTTCAAGATTATCAAGATTATCAAGTGGTGTTATAAATAAATATTGGCATTGAAAATTAGCATTAATTAATTATTGTTATTAGCATGGACTCTTCAAATAATTTATGTCAATCACATTGACACCATCCTATTTTTATTAATGTGTATTGGCATTGAATCAGAACTGTTGAGATAATCTGGGGGTAAAACTCTGGATAAGCAAGCAAAGGTAGTATTGAAAATATCCTATTTTGATGGGATGTCAACCCAAGATAGATAGAAACTCATTATAGGTAAACATTATTGATTCTTAGCTAATATGTGAAGGCTAGAGAAATACCATAAAGCCAATGCCATGTTGTTGAAACAAGAAAAACCCTAATTTGAGGAAATTATTGGTGCCCCACTAAGGAAATTTGTTAACACCCAACCAGTGCCAAATAGTGTTGAGAAATATATATGAATACAGGTGGTATTATAGGGGTAATAGGATTCTAGAATAAAAGTAGGGGATTTTACATAGAGGATTTTTTTAGACAGAGATATATCTAGATTACAAAGGCAACAAGAACCTTACGTAAATTAAAGAGGTTTACTTATATTTATTACATAGACAGATTATTTGATACAAAAGAATTTTATTATAATCATAGAGGTTTTGTAAATTCTCTAATAGTTTTTAATAGATCAGAACACTCATAAATTAGACTCAGGGATGTAGCTATTTGGTGAACCCCATAAACAAATCTTTTGTTTCACTTTTTTAAATTTCTTTATGATCTAAAATTCTTTTAATTTATTTAATTAAATTATGGAATGATTATAAAGTAATTTTTAGATTGACTTAAAGGGAAATTGTAAAATAATATTTAATTTTAAGGGAAATTGAAATTTTTCATCTAATCTAGGCAAACTGTAAAAGTTTTTATAAACTTGGATTATTTATAGAGGATAAAAATATTATTTGAATGTGTTATCTAAACAATAAAATAATATGAGTTTACAAAATACTCATTCAAAATTGTTCAGTTAATTTTACATTCAAATTTAAATAAAAGATAATTCTTTTGATTTTAATTAAAATTTTGGAAAAATGACTTATTATTAAAAAAAATATTTTAAATAAATAGTATTGATTAGTAGGGGTTAATTAATGTTTATGGATCATCAAGAGAATATATGCCTAGGTTGGTGGATTGGAAATTCACCTTTTCATTATTATAATTATACTCTATTATCATGAACTTCATCCTCAACTCTCACTCAATTTGGATCTGATTCGGCACACCTCTCCAAGGTAACCACACATGTGAGAAATCATGGACATATATCAAGTCAATGATTTTATCTAGTCTCTAATTAATAGCATCCCATATGCTTCTGGTATTTTCAAGACCTAAATGTTGATAAACTACTATATTTAGGGTTCATGAGCTAACTGCATATGAATAATAATTTTCCTACCACTTTGACCTTTGCCTTGTCTAACTAGATGGAAACTCTATTAGACTTGATTGGAGTTAGTCCCAATTTTTTAAAAATACCTGTCAGCATTATGTTAGTAGATGCTCCAAATTGAGTAAATAATTATGTACATTATTCTCAAATATTCTAATAGTTAATAAAAATGGAGGAACCTCAACCTTACTTTTGTACATTACCATGTTTGCATTTGTAGATTTGTCCTTACCTTTGTCTAATTTCTAAGTAATAATTTTAGTAGTAAATCATCTTACTCAATGATTTGAGAAAGCTCATGCAAATTAATGTTGTCTTTGATTTTATTCATATCTTCCATAATGTTATATCCACATTTGGATCCAATTGTATCCAATTTTACAGTTAGTTGAATATCCTTTCCATTTAGAGGAGGATGATAATTGTTGCTTCTATGATCTAGGGGTGTGTCAACCTTATTAAGCATTGTAGAAGTTATTGAAGGTTCCTTTTGAGTTCTATTCCTTAAGGCATAATTTCTCTAATGTTATTATTGGAAAACATGAATCTCATATGTGTTAATTTCAAGCTCATTTTACTCTTGGTTAGGAACCTCATAAGTTTTGACCATGAGGACCATTTCAGTGAAATTGGACCCACTATCAAGTGCTCTTATTTTTTTCAAATTGTTAGTTTTGTCTTGGTTGTCAAAGACAATGTCATAACTTTCCATCTCACCTCAAAACATCCTAAAAGCATCAAAAAATTCTATGGAATCTAACTCTCCATGTTGGGCCATGTTATGGACCCTACACTAATTAGGCAAGGCCAATTCATAGATATTTATTCTAGTTATCTTATTGGTTGGGAGTTCACTATTGTCACTATTATTTTTAGACCTATTGAAAGGTTTATTGTACTTTTTAAATGTGTGGTTTCTATTAGAACCTTCTCTTATTTTTCCCATTTGCCTTTACAAATTTAGAAATTCACTACGTCGTTTTTAAACCATCCTCTAATTTACCTCCAAGTCTCCTTTTGAGGATTAAAGCTTTGTGTTATAAGCTGGGCTTTGGATAATGCTTTGGGTGTTAGATTTGTTAATAAGAACCAGAGTCTAACCATTATTTTGGGGATGAGCCCCATCATTATGCTGGTTAAAGAATACTAGTTGTTGGATAAGATCTACATGGCTTAATTATAATTAATTGAGATTAAGTGTCTGATTTAAGGCCAACATATTCTAATTTGCATTCAAAACTAGATTCAAAATAGATAAAGCTAGTTTGATGTTTGGGATGGTAAAATAAAAGTTCTCCTATGGGTGCATTTGCTCATCAATATGTATGGCCTCTACATACATGTGTGACATCATATTGATGTTCATGTCCCTATGTAGAAAGATAATAATCATTAGATCTAAGGAATCCTTTCAGATTTCAAGTGTTAGGTCATTTACAGGTTGGTAGGGGGTTATGGTAAGGCTATACATCTTTTTAAAATTGGCATTAAAAGTTATTATGGGATCATTTAGGTCCCTCTTTATAAAATTGGCATTAAAAGTTATTATGGGATCATTTAGGTCCCTCTTTAAGATAATGAATTTTTGGTAAATGATCTTAGGACTAATGACCCTTCAAAATTATACAATGAAGGTATCATTGAACTGGTTCCATCCTGTGATGGAATCCTTTGGTAAATTAAGGAACTAGTTGTAAATGGGAAGAGCTTGTAAGCTATGTCTTCATGAATAGTGTTTAGAAGCCTAATATATTCTTTGAAAGAATTGATATGCTCCTTGAAAGTTATAACCCTAGATGGATTAAAGAGAGGTAGGTATTTTTTAGGGTTCTTGGGTAAATTATGCACATGTTTGAGCACATTTATGGAAGATCCTTCTAACCATGACATGATTGGTTGGATGTAAAATAGACAATGTGAATGTTATCTTATCAAAGAGGTATTATGGGATTTAGATCTCCTACATCTCCCTTTGTCGACTCTAGCCTTAGGATGGGTTTTTAAATATCCAAAGGGAACTCTAGTCTCATAATGAGATCTGGTCCAGATCTTAGGCAAATCTAGGATGTTAAGAAAATGATTTATGTTTGAAATACATAATACTACAAGGGTTCATCAAATATTTCAAAATATGGTAAAGATCAACTAAATTAGCATAAAGGAACCCCATAGAAGGGTCCACAATTAAGCAGAGTGGTCTTATTTTACCTTCATTGATCTAGATCCTTCAAAGCTCTAAAACCTACACAAACTTTGTTAGAAACTTGGTTTAACCTACACAGATTAACATTAGACAAGATATTTCATGAAAAATATAGGTTATTAAGCTTATCAAAGAGTCTCAAAGTGAAATTATGCAAAGAATGCCTTAATTTTATGTGATTGTAATCAATTCAAGTCTTTAAAAGCCTTGGTTCAAAGTTTTTTCACAAAATAATCTACTTAGATATTGATATTTACACTTATTTATCACATATCATAAACTTCTTAGTTCAAATCATGTAAAACTTTTGCAAATATAGATGACAGAGAGTTTTATCTACTCAAAGAATTTAATGACATGCCTATCTTTAGCATCTTTAGATGAAATTTAAACAAATCAGAGGGCCAATGCCAAAATATCTTCAATTTTGAGCCAGTATTTCAAAGATTTCTTGGAATAAACACTTTTTTCAAGGATCTTTCAAAAGTCACAAAGATAATGAGAAGAAAATGCAATGTTTATCATAAAATTTATGTATTTAAATAACTTATGTTATATTTCAAATGAAACACACTACAACTTATACTCAAAACAAACAAAGGCCCTCCTAGTGCCAAATTTTCTTATGTTGATGTACATCTATATGAAGGATATAATGTGAACAATAGAAAAATATTTCTCAATTTGTAGTGTAGGTACTAGAAGACCTTAGGGCTTAATTCATTTTTGCTAGATGACTATGTGTCCACCACCTTTAGTCTATAATTAGACCCTACTATGGGGATAACATGAACTCAACAGGGTTACAATCTATCTAATTTTTTTATATTATTATGATGTATAATTACTTTTTTAATTTTCCATTTTATGCCCAAACTTTAAACAAACAAGTGGATATTTACATTGAGTGTTAAACTAAAGTGATTAATGTTAAAAAGAATTCAAAAATGGAAGTAGAGTAGAGTAGAAAACAAAAGTATTCTTTGCAACAATAAAGGCCAACATTTCTCCTTTAGTTTCTTCTAACAATGGTGTAAATGAAACTAACACTCATGAGATCCTAGTGCTAAACTTAGAAGATCACAAATGCAATGAAGATTTTGGGGTAAATATAATGCATATATTTGAATAATATGCTTTATAATAACTACCTAAAATAAATTGCTTTTATCACATTCATTTTGTATAATAGAAACAAAACAAAGCATACATAATAGATTTTGATAGTATATCTAAAAAACATAAACTAACAAGATACATTAGAAACACTACTGTCAACTTTAACCATGGAAGAAATGAAATCATATGTTATTAGCAAGGCTTGGGAAATAATAACATATGAAAATACTGAAAACAATGAGCAAATTGTAAGAATTTTATTTCTCTTTACATTAATCTCACAATTTTTTTTCTAAAGTACAATAAAGGGGGGAAATCCCTATATATAAACCTTTGAATGCCTAAGATGGTTACAAGAGAACTACATATATGACACCTATCAATAGATAAGATCCCTAATGTCTTAAAACTAGAGAATATTCCCTATTCAAATATGGGTATATTTTATAATGTATTTGAAGGGAATTAGGAAATGATTCTCATAAAGAGAAAGCCTAACAAATATCTATCTCATTCTTGAAGTGTTCAACTGAGATCCTATTGTTGTAGTCAATGATGGATATCTTATTGTAGAATAAGATGGATGTGAAACAATAGTAGCAAGAGTGCTAGTGCTAGATGAAGAAGAAGATATCCTAAGAGGGATTGAGGAGGTAGAGGCTCCTACAATGATAGTTTGTGGCTTGTTGGATGCTTATTTTTTGGCTTCTATTTTCCCTCTCCATGATTCAGAGCATCTCTTATAGTCACTATTGATAAATTTTAGATTGATAATAGGCTCATTTAGTAGCTTGATTATAATCCCTACCATTCCATCTTGTTTGCTCAGGAGAGTTCCTATAGCTTCATTAATTTCCACACCCTTCTCTATCCTCTAATTGGTAGAGGATGCTAAATCTACCATCTCCTATTTGAAGGTTAATCCTCTAACCATGGCCTACTTTATGAAGTTTACAATAAATTTATACAACTGGGACCTGAAGGCATCCTTGCTAATAATGGAACCATCCATGATGGTAGGGTGCATGATCTCAACATCTTTTTTAAAAGTGATGACTCTGTCACCTTTTTGAGTGAGAGACTGACCCAAGGATCTCATTTCATCAATCCACTAGTTCAATACTTTTATTTTGCCAATTATATAGGACTAAGCAATGCTCAAGTCCCTCAAGGGGATCAGATTCAAGTCCTCAAACTTATTCATCCTCATCAAATTCACCAAGTTTATCATCTTGCTATCGTATGCCCCATATGCAACTTCTACCTTGAAGATTCTATTGTAGATTATATCTCCCTTTACCTTGTATTAGAATAAGGTGTTTAGTGTGTCAAACATTTCTTCCATAGCCCATTCTAACTTAGTTATGGTCTATTTTGATAATGTGGCTTTGTGCTTATACTCTAGGTCAACTACTTTCTATTGTACTCCTTTTATTAATTCAATAACCACATCACCATATGCTTGTAGAGTTGGGAGGGAGTCCTCCTTATACTATTGATGTTGGCCTAGTTTGGCTTTCATCATCTTAGTCAATTCAATTAAGGTTTCTTCTAAATCATACATAATTGTTTGGTCAAGGTGGGCGACCTTCCTCTTATTTAACCTCTTCATGGCTCCATATTTCTTGTCAAACTTTAATGTGACATGTGGAGGGTCCACTATGACCAAATCTAGGTTCTCCATGATAGCTAATTGGATTTGTTTAATCCATGACTGGTTTGAAGAACCACTTGGAGGTTGTGATGATGGAGGCAATTTTTGAGTTGGTATCAAACCTTGGAAAGCAAATATGTGGGATGAAACTATGGGTATGACTAAGAAAAAGATAGAGCTAAGGGATGAAGAGGGAAGTGCCATTCTAGAGGATGAAGAAGAGCTAGTGCTAACTAAAGCACTAGTTATGAATATGGTAACTTAGGGAATGATAGAAGTGGACCTCTTCTTAGGTAGCTAAGGACCTAGTCTATGCATAGGCTTAGGCAACACTGGGGGTAAATTAGCCATTACAGAGACCTTAGAAGTGGATGATATGATGAAGGGGTTGATGGCAGGGAATGACATAGTCACATACCTAATTATAGGTCTGGTGAGAGGCTTGTAGGGTAAGAGGTTCACATGGTCTAGAGTTGAAGGCTCACCAAATATGTTCAAGGGTTGTTTATAAAATAGAGGTAAATAAACATGCTTATAAACTATTATACTTGGTTCTTCCTTAGAAGGAAGCAAAGGAGGCAACCCTGATACTAAAGCTATTGGTGATGGAGTAGATGTAACTACTTCATCCACTAAGGTCTAAGAACCAATTTGTACTTGGGATGGGGTGATAGATGGGGTTATTGAAGTAGAAGGTTATCTAATATGCTTTCTTATATCAATTCCTCCCTTCTCTAAAGTGGGAGACAATGCCTATAGTCTTATTTGACTAAGTTATGGGTTAATCAGTCTTTCTTCCTTAGTACTAGCAGCATGAAATGCATATGTTGATGCTCTTACCTGAGTATCTTGATGTTCAAAAACTTGGTAAAACTCTACATCATCTAGCCTTCATTTTACTTGTGGGATGCTAGAATCCTTTAGTAACTACTTCATCTCCATGTCATTAGATGCATTAATGTAGAATTGGTCTTCATCTTAAGGCTCATGATGGTAAGTGATGCCTTGAGTTGGTCTATTCTTATTGTAGTGTTTGAATGTTATTTGTGTAGGGTCCCATTCCCTATTGGTATCCTTTTCTAAACAAACCTTTATTTATAAATAGCCATAACTGAGTTCTAGTTCTCAATTTTAAATCAACCAATGTTAGATAATTGAAGATGGACCAATATTATTTTCTTATTCTTGCATAATCCATCTACCCATGTGAATAGTTGGAAGGTAATCTCTTATTTGGTCAGCTTGTCTAGCACTATGGTAGGTATCCTAAATGGGGATGTACTTATTCTGACTACCCTTATTACCATGAAGTCTAGTTAATAACAATATGCTCCTAATATGCTGAGTGTTTTCCCAATTTATTTAGATAGCCTGGGCATGGGCCTCTCATAGATGACCCTATATGTAATTCAATAGAAGTTATCCTAGAGGAGGCATTTACTATATTGGTTGGTTACCTACAATGAATTGGATTGTTTGTACTATTGAATCTCAAACCTAGTTTAAACTTGGTTACTATAGACAACATTGTATTTTTTAAACTTTTATTATATTGTATTTAAACTTTTATAATTTATAGTGTGAAACATTGCATTTTTTGCATTAAAATTGATAGATAATATTAATTTAAATATTCTTATTTTTATTTTGACAACTGAATATATTATGTCATGTTTTAGGATCATTTGGCATAATCTATAATGGAATCCATGGTGGTGGTGAAGGTAATAGTGTGATATTTAATTTTTTTTCCCATTTAACCATCATAACATAGGTTTACCCTTTTTTTTTACATTTATTTGACTATTGTATGAGATATTTTCTTCTTGATTGGATACAATGATTAAAAAAGTTTGATATCTTGATTATTTACCTTGTATTTCTCTAGGTTGTGTGAGCAAGATTAAATAATATTTTCAATCAGTAAATATGAATGGCCTCACTCTACACACTCCCTCTTGACTACCTTTTCATGCCTTGCTTATCTAGCCATGGTAAAAGAAAGGAAGAAGAACATTGTAGCTCCAACTAAGTATGTTTTATTTTACCATATATTTTAATTGATCAATCAAGATATAATAAGTTCACATAATGGGGTTAAAAATAATTCAATGTATAAATTGGACATATAATGTACTACACTTTTATCATACATAAATTGGGCATATAAATTTTTCAGATAATACGGAAAATGTATTACACTTATATCCCTTCCATAAATAGGTAATGTATATAAAAAATTATTGTTTTATTTGATTCTATCTACACAAGTGTATGATTTTTTTATTATTAATTTTTTTTGTCATTAGTATATAATTCTCTAATATAATTTATATGAAATGGTGTGTATGTAATCTTATTAATCAATTATGTGACTATTCCTAACCCAAAACATGGATGCGATCCTTTCAAGAGCCTTCACTCATTGGCAATTGAATTATATCCAGTAAAGTTACATGACACAACTAAATGAGAAATGAAGAAGTTATATAAATTTGCACAATCATCTAATGGAGTAGAAGAGATGCCAACACAAATATTAAAGACACTTTTCTTAAACTAAATGACGTTGATTTGGTAATATGAAAACAATATTTGATTTTAGGTTACTATATTTAATTATTTAAATGATTATAAGTTATATGCAACACTAACCATTTACCATTTTTTATTTGAACTTGGATACACATAACCCTTTGTGGTTCAAATCCAATGCAAGATGTTAATGTTACTAAACCTGGACCTTAGTCTCCCCTAGTTGAAAATGTTATTACCATGAAAATTGATGATATTAAAATTTTAACCATTATATTTATGTGATCAATCCTGATTTAAAATTTTAACTGGTTCATTTATTGTTTAACCTTTTAATGAGAATGTGGAGCATGATCAACATGCCAAACCTAGGATAAGCTTCCATAAGTTCCTCCAACAACATTAGTGAAAAAGGGAACAATCAGGGAAGGTGGTAAGTTTTTATTAATTTGTTATATTCAAATGTTAATATTATTTTGTTTAATTATAAATTTAAATTATAACTAGTTCATTAAATTTATAGCACCATAATGATAGGGAGGATGGATGTACTACTCCCATTCATAGGAAGAGTAGAAGAATTAAATGGATGAAACCATGCTCTACAATCTAATTTCCTACACATGGATAACCTCATCCTACAAAGAAGTTAATATAGGAGAAGGGAATATGTGGGGTTTGTGAGTTTATAAATTTGGTATGAAAATTGATTGTGATCATAATTTTTTTCTTTTTCCTAAAAAGGAATCTATTATTATCTCTAAGGAAGAAATAAAATCACCTATTTCATCAGAGGATGAAGATGATCTAGATTAAGAAGTTGCAAATGATTCCCATGATACAAGAGTAATTCTTATTTCAGATTCTTCTATTTTCATATCACATATATATCTTATTGTATACCTATTTGAAATTTATAACTATATCACTTCTTTGTCAGGTAAATAATGGTAGTGAGGGGGTTGTACACATGTTTCATTAGAGGTCAAGGACTTTGAAAATTATGAGTTGCCAAAGAATTCATCGGCTCTTTGCATGTAAATAGGTCTAGCAAATATGAGAATTTAATATGTCAAGATTTATAAGTGTTTTTTTTAAGTCATATGAAACATGATTGTGATATTGTTTTATTACTTTTACCTTAATATGAACTAGTTACCATCCCACTTATATAGAGAAGAAGAATGGAATGAATGATCTTTGCAACCTCTTAGCATAGACATGGGAAATAAATGAAAGGATAAGGTAATATGTTGGGATTTACATGTGTTTATTCAAGTCATATGAAACATGATTTTGATATTATTTTAGTATTTTTACCTGCATAGGCACCCATTATCCTCCCTCATAGGAATAAAAAAATAATGGAACAAATTACCTCTTCAACCTCTTCAAGTGCACATTAGTATCCTTTTAAGGACAAGGTATAATGTGTGGAATTATGATTTTTTTAAAGTGCTACAAAACATGATTGTGATATTATTTTTGTGATTTTAATTGCATAGGAACATGTTACCATATTTGAGTAAGAAAGAGATTCATAAGTTTCATGTGAGCATGAATTCAATGTCAAATTCTAGCTACCATAAGATTTGTGCTGTGACATGTCACAATCTATACATTATACAAGGGTAATTGATGTAGAAAAAGTGGCCTGACTTTTAGAGGCCATAAATTTTAATTTTTATCTCTATTTGACCCCATATTTGTGCCAAAAATAATTATCCTCCACCAAATCTATTGTATTTATCTTACCAAAGTGTCCATCCAATACACCATTATGTAATTATCTTATAATATTATCTCTTAGAGACCCAATTAGATTACATAATTGTTTCCCTTTGATTAACCATCCTACATAATATACTCTTCATAAACATTACTTGTATCACCTGTCAATGGATTCCTGCATCATTCAACTGTCTTTTCAAAATATGGAAAATATCATATAACTATTTAATAAATTTAAATCCAACTACTTCACTCACAATAGTAGTTATCAACCCCACTCACCTACTCAAAGAATAATCTACTTGATTCTATTTTCTTTATTTGTGCTTCAACATAA
Organism: Torreya grandis; assembly: GCA_037957365.1. Classification (NCBI taxonomy): domain Eukaryota; kingdom Viridiplantae; phylum Streptophyta; class Pinopsida; order Cupressales; family Taxaceae; genus Torreya; species Torreya grandis. The sequence goes on from JARHVA010008343.1 coordinate 230,384, forward strand.
AAGTATAACCCTGCAAGAAGACACCCACTTTGCATGCCTACTATTTAACTTATTTTAAGTGTTCACATACTTCAAAGCCTCATAATCAGTAAATAGGATTATCTCCATAGGCATTGGGTAATGCCCCCAATGACTTAATACTTTTACAATGACATAAAATTCAACATCATATTTAGAATGCTTTATTTTTACTTCATTCAATTTCTCACTAAAATATTCTATTTGTTTCCCTTATTGACTCAACACGCCACCAATTCCAAAAAATGAAGTATCAAAATCAACCTCAAACAATTTTATAAAATTTGGTAATGCTAAAATAGGATTTTATATAGTTTTATTACTTAAAAACTCAATGATTTTAGTTACTTCCATTGACCATGAAAAATATTTTCCTCTCATACAATTTTTTATTGGTGCAACAAGACTACTAAATTTTTTAATTATTTTTTTGTTAAAAGTTGATAAACCATGGAAAATTATTACCCTTATGATACTCTTTGAGATAGGACACTCAATAATTTCCTTTAATTTTTCTTCATCCATTCTTACACCATCTACTAAAACTACAAATCCCAAAATACCAAACTATTTCTCATAAACCTGCACTTATTCAAATTTACATAGAGCTCATATTTTCTTACCAATTATAATAGCATTATAAAATGATGTAATTGATCTTATTTAGACTTATTTAATGTTAAAATAACATCAAAATAAATCACCACAAACTTACAACTATGTTTTCATAACACTATCTTCATCACCCTCATAAATGTGTTGGGCACATTAGATAACCCTAATGGCATCATCATCCACTCATATAAACCATATCTAGTCTTGAATGTTGTTTTATACTCATCTCCTTCATTAATTCTAATTTGATAATAACAAATCCTTAGATCAATCTTGGTAAAATATTTTTCTCTTACAAGAACAACCATAATATCATCTAAATGAGGTATAGAAAATATATACTTGATTGTAATCTTATTTATTGCTATGATATCCAAAAAAACTCTACCCTCCATATTTATTTGTATTTATGAATGTTAGGTGTTGCACATAGACTCATGATCTCCCTTAATACACCATTCCTCACCAGTTTAGTAACTTGCTTACTTAATTTTTCATGTTCTATTGGACTCATCCTATAAACTACCTGATTGAGTAGTGTTGATCCTAGAATCAAATCAATATGATGATGAATATATATATATATATATATATATATATATATATATATATTTGGTGGTAAACCATCTAGGAACTCATTAGTTATTAAATTTGCATATTATTTAAACACTCTTTCTACTTTTGCTGGTATTTGCACCACTTTTGTGTCTTCTTTCTTTACTATTAATGCATAACAACAACCTGTCATCTTCATGTCTTTGATAAATTATTTTGAATTTATCATGATTTCAGAATTCCAATTTTATTTAAGAGGTAATAAAACTACCTTCATACCACCTTCTAGAAACTATATGTGTTCTTTAATCCATCATGAACTACTTTTCTATCAAACTGCCATGGCCTTCCCAATAATACATGGCATGCATCCATTAGTATAAAATCACACCATATTTCATTCTTGTAAGTTTTAATTATTCCAAACTTGATCAAACACCCTTTATCTACTATAAATTCATTCTTATTCTTAAACCATGAAATACGATAAGGATTAGGATGCTTTTCACACTACAAACCTAGTTTCTCAATCATATCTTTAGAAACCTAGTTTCTAAAGTACACCTTATTCTAAAGATATTTTTTCATAGCCATGCATCACCACCTTTTTTATTTAGCACATGTTCTTTCCTTTGAGAAAATCATTGTTCTTCTCATCATGATATTTTCTCCAATATCTATTCTACAACTTTAGTATTTTGCTCTTCTATTATATCTTCAACTAAATTCACTCTTGGGTGAACCTCTTCCCTCCTTTATTGATATTGGTAGTGTGGACACTCAAACTCTCTATGGCCTTATTATCCATATCTATAATAAAAATAAGGCCATAATTGATTAGGAAACCATCCTCTACCACCACATTAGCTTCATCCTCTCTGAAATCCTCTTCCTCTTTTTTGGTTTTGAATCCATTTTATATTATCTTCTTATATTTCTAGACCACGTGATGGATTTTATCTAGTGGTATTAAACCCACCTCTTCTTGTATTAAATATACCTTGTCCCCTTATAGGAGGGGATTGTCTTCTTCTTTGCTCAATAGATGTTCTTTTAAAATTATATATATTTTGTTTTTCTTCTACCTTAAAAGCTAACTGATAAGCTTCCTCCATACAAAGTATTCTATTCACATTTAATTCATATTTAATAAAAAAATTTAAACAATTTACATACCTTAAAACCATATGCTAATATATCTCATCATGCTGCATGCGTATGTAAATATTGGAAAATCATATGTATACTCTTGTATATTATGATCTTTTTTTCTCAAATTCTAAAATATTATATATAGGGTTTGTGCATAATCCACAAGAAGAAATTTCTCCCCTAGCTTCTTCTCCATCTTGTTCCATGAATTTATCTTCTCTTTATCTTTTCTCTATCTTTATTTCTATTGGTGATCCCACTAAATAATTGTATGACCCTTAAATTTTGTGCATGAAAACTTTACCTTGTTGCATTCTCTCATAGTTTTCCATTCAAAAAAATTCTCCATGCTATTCATTCAATCAATCAATGCATCTAGTTTTAAACTTCCACCATAATCTAGAATGTCAACTTTGATTCACTCGTTCTTTATTTCTAAAACTCTAACCATCCTCTCTTCCACTGATGGTAGTTGTTCTTATTGCTCCTCTTATATAATTTCTTATTCATGATCTGTGTCATCTTCTACAACATATTCTAATCTCCTTTGTCTTTTATTCATAATGTTATTAGTTAATTTTTCTATTTGCCTTTATAACTTTTGGATATTATGGTTCATCTGAGTGATTCTTCCTCATCCTCTCATCGTCTCTTACATGTCCAAGATTCAAACTTGAATCGATACCAAATAATGAACCAAAATACTATCAATACAATAAAATTATTAATCAATAAATATTCTAGAAAATAACCAATACTGATTCATTTTGAATGATTCAAATAATTACAAACCATGCATAAAAAGCCTTAACTCAGAATTAGAATTGACATGCAAAATTTAGAAATCTAAAAATAAATAAAACTTAACCTACAATTTTTAGAAATTGATATTTTTAATAAATATCACATACAAGCATATGCATCTCTAAACATATCTAAAATTAAACTAAACACTAAAATTAACCTATTGGATGATTTTCAACTAAAGTTCAAGTTGATTAAAAAAAATAAACAATTTATAAATTTAGAAAAACCCAAAAAATAATTTTAAACTACAATTTTAGACCCTCATATGGTCATGTTTGGCCTTCAAAAAATATCTATAAAATCCCATAATTGGAAGGGTGGATTATGGTAGCATTGAAATTTTTGAGATGATCATTTTGCCATGGAGATGGGCTCAAACAGAGCTATGGATCAAAAGTTATGGCCTCCAAAAGTTTAGCCACATTTTATACATCACTTTTCCTCTTTTTTTATTTTATTTTAGTCATATCCAACTTAAGTTAGATCCATCATCAATCTACCCATCTCAAGTAGATTTATATTCATCCATATCCAACCCATCCATGGTAAAAAAATTGCTTCATTCATTATTATTCAACAAATAGGTTATTTACAAAATTGAATACCTTGCAACTCATGCTTTGGAGTGAATTTCATTCATAGATCTTGAAAAGTTAGAGGCTACCTCATAAAGCTTTTTGTGTTGTGCATAAAACCCACATCAACATAACCATGATCAAACATGACACTGTGAATAGGTTGGTGATCAATGTAAGCATGAATGAATAATGAATGTACAACTGAGTCATTATTAACTATCCCATTCTCTATAAATTTTATAATAGGCCTAGAGGGTACTAAAGTATGGTAGGTACCAATGATGTTATTTATAAGATGTTTTACCTTTATATTAGAATGATACTAAACTAGTGGAGAGTGTGAATTTTATGCATAATGTACTCTTTAAGTATCAACCATCTCATTAGTTGTATGCCTAGGAAAATTATCATTTCATATTTCCATTGATTTGCTTTCATTTGGTTGTGCTTTTGAACTATCTTTAAGTTCATTCACATTAATGATGTTTTCATCTATTAAATCATAAATCTTGTGACTTAAACTGATGCATCTATCGATAATATGCCCTAGTGATCTATGAAAGTCACAAAAGGCATTTTAGTCAAATTAATTTGGAATATGATTAATCACAAAAACCTATTTAATGGGAGGGACATATATGAGGTTGCATTATAATAGTGTTCTTTATACCTTATATAGAACTTCTAGTAAATTTATAAATTATCTCCTTTGAGGAGATAATAAGATAATGGATTGAGGTAGTTCAAAAACTAAATGTACTATTTTTGTTTTATCATTAATTTTATTGGTTGGCCTCTCCTTATATGGTGGCTTATTTCAATTTTTTGTATTTGAATATGTGTTGGTTGCATACTTGAGCTTATTCATTTCTAATAGTTTTTCTCTTTTCTTTAATGTATGGAATAAATATGTGAATGAGGGGAATGCCTTGAACATTATTGATTCATAGAGGGTTAAAATAATTTTTTCTTGAATATATCCTAGAAATCTTTGTCTAACATAGGATTAGTCATATCAAATAGCATTGTATTGTACCTTAAGACATATTTTGTGATAGGTTCATAATACTTTGTTTGAGTTGATCAATATGAGCATATGAGATGTCACTAATATTGATTGAACAGTTTTATAAAAACACATCAATAAAAGAATTGAACACATGTATTAATTATTGAGGTAAATTGTAATTTTTTTAAAGAATATTCCTTTAGACTCTATGGAAATAACTTAGTTATTAATATGTCATTTAACATATTGTCCAAACATGCTACATCAAATGATCTCAAATTTTGTTTAAGGTCACCCTTTCCATCATATAGTGTAAGTTTGGGTGCTAATAAAATTTTAGGTAGAGGATATATTTCTATATGTGGTGCCAATGGATTATTATATAAAGTATGAGAATTAAGAGCCTAATTCGGTTTTGAATCTCCTTGATCCAAATGTAACACCTTAGCTTATAAAATATGAAGCTCATGCATAAGGAATTGTACATTGGGAGAATGATAATGTATGATAACCAAAGGTAGTGTTACTAATAACTAAGTCTAAATTGACATATTAATATGTTTAATCCCTTGGGTTTCTCCCATAGTAAATGGTGGTACAAAATTTGTATGCAAATTAAGCCTAAAAATCATCAAAATACCCAAATTCATATGCACATCAAATGAAAATTCTCAAAATCATGTTGATGCATCTTTATTTGTGGAATTACCCTATTTGCAATGATAACCTCTCACGAATTCATCCCTAGTCAGGTTACAAACAAGAAAATTGATGTTTTTAACCAATTGAGTGGGGCACTCATCAAAATTTTAGAAAATGTCAAAATACTAATCAAATTTACTTAATTGATTAAACCAAATAAATTTCTTAATTAAATAATACATGTGTAATTAATGAATATCTAAAATTGAAAATTGAAAAATGTAAAATATCAAGACATGACATCATCATGGCATCGCATTTAAATTTGAAAATCACTGAAAAATTCAATGAAAATAAATATATAAAAAGGCAAGCCATGCTTATTAATTGTAACATTTAATGCATTTCACGTTCAAAATTGGGCCAATCATGAACCCTCCATCTTGATCTTGGATTGAATGGTCATGGCTGATCCATGGGATTTCAGGAAAAGCTATAATAAGAGAGACCTCCCTCTCTTTCAACAAGATTTATTGTGTAATGTTAGTATGCATGAATGACTTCAATAAGTTTTTTAGTGTAATGTTATTATGTAGGAATACCTTCAAGAAGATTTCTTATGTAGATTTATAATGCTAAATTATTAAGAGAGATTCATTTTTCCAAGCCAAACCAAGTGGACAAAGGGAGATGATGCTATAACACTATTGACAAAGAACCATTTTATACAATACAAGCTCAAGCCCAACCTCATGCCAACAAGATCTTCAAATTTTCAAGGAAGGTAAAATTGTTCATTTGTCTTTTACTTGTAGGTATTTTACTTTGTTATTTAGCTTCCCCAAGTATCTAGGCTTGGAATGTTAAGTGTATTTGATTTATTTTTGGTTTATTCACTATCAATAGAAATTAAAATTATCCTTGGATTTATATGTTATATAATGGCAGGCTTGGTGGGATGATACAAACCACAAGCACTAATGGATGACATTAGAATCTTAGAATTAAAAATATATCACTCTAAACCTTTTTTTTATGTTTTTATTTAACATTTTTAGTATTTTTGTTGCCCATGTTTTGATGACTTCACTATTTTAATTTTTTCTTTAGGAAATGGAAATTGTACCACTTGACCAATCAAATTCTTGACCACCACTCAAATGTTTGACTCTATTACTTGATGGGTTGACTACATCACTCAATTTCTTGACCACTGATCGACTATACCATGTAATAGATTCACTTTGTTACTCAATTATTAATCAATTTGTAGGAAAACTCAACACCATCATCATCAACCAATATATTTTATATCAACCAATAGTTTTTATATCAACTGATAATTTTTTCATCACCCAACACCATCACCATTGACTGACATCATCATCATTGACTAACAACTTTTTCATCACCCAACACCATCACCATCAACTAACAACATCGTCATAAATTGGTAACATCACCATTGATCGATATTGTCACCATTATCTAACACCTTTTTTCATAGCTTGACACTACAATGATTTCCTAATACCATCTATTGCCACCTGACACATTCTTATCATTTCCTAACACCTACTTATCATTTCTTGACATAGTTGCCATTGCCTACCACCATTTTCATCACTTGATGCATTCTATTATTGACTGACACTTTATACCATCACATGACATCATCTTATGACACCTCCTACCATCACTTGACCATTTTTTCAATTGACCAACAAGTTCCTCTTAACAATTACTTATATGAAACTAAGCCAAAGGTACAAGATTTTAAATACATTTAATAGTCATTCACACTTATTTTTTTGGTGGTTAAAATTCACTTAAAAACTTTCCTTTTTTACTTTTCAAAGTTACAAGTCCAAATAAACAAAGGTCTAAACTTAATTTAACATTTCATTTAGTGATATTAAAAAGAACAAAAACATTAGATTAGTGTTCCTAAGATATTTTGATTTTTTTTTATAAAAGTACATAGTTTATTCTCTTATATTAGTTTATTTTTTTCAAAACTTCATGTGTATGCTTTCCCCTCATCCTATTTAGGGAACTTTGGTGATCAAAAAAGCATCATTTTAGCTTGTTTATTTGAGTCTTAGAAGTGAATAAAATTTTCATATATTCTCCCCAAGCTTTGAGTGACTTGGGTGACTCAGAAATGACCATATTTAGTTCTAAAAATTTTCATTTATTTTTCTTAATTGGCTTGCGAGTGGGAGTTCATATCCTCCTCATGATTTCTATAGGATAATTTTGACTTGGAGTTCCATCTCTCAAAACTTTTTAAACCCCATTCCATGATGGGGTATATAAATTGATCAAACTATTGGATGGGATAGTGGTGAGCAATTAGCCTGACCAGTCTAATAGGTATGTAGAGATTGCATGTACTATACATCAAAATTTACTAATAATTACATGGATAAATTAGTAATTAAAATTACTAGAACATTGCATAAAAATATAGGTGGTAACCATCCAATTGACATGTTAATCCCTTATGTTAGCCCTACATGTGGAATATCTCAACATTCAAAAATTACAGATTTAAATCAACCCCAATTTCTTTAGAATATCCAACCAAGTGTTGAGTTGATTTGGTACTCTAAGTTTATTCCATGTAGAAATTCTTGAGAGACAAATTGGGGCTTAAAAACTCTACCTACATGCACTCTTACATTTTTATATTAATAATTAATTCCTTTTGAGTATTGGTATACTGGTGGAAACTTTAGTAAAGACTATGTAGCCATTCCAATTTTCAGGGTCAGATGTATGATTAGGTTCTTATTATTATTATTTTTACTTGCATTTGTTTTAGGATCTAAAATTTCTTTTTGTGTCAAAATGACATCCAAAACAAGTCAAAATAAAACATGTTGCACACACCATTTTGAGTCAAGAAGTGTTACATTATCAAAATTGATCCAAATATTTGCCTTGGATATTTTCAAAACCACATTTTGTGCTCTTGTTCAAAGATATGACATTATGCTAATGAATTTCTTCCAAGGAATTTACCTTTGTGCAAAACCAAGTCAAAATCCATTTATGTGCCTTTTTGTTTCAAAGGTGTCATTATGCTACCCATTTGAGTCTAGGTCATTATTCATTTAAAAATCCACATCTTTCAAAATCTCATTTGAAATCTATCTTTTGAAGTTCAAATCTAAAATAATTAGTTTATGTTTGAGTCTTGTTTACAATTGGGCTTGAGTGGTTCACCATTTTATCTTTAGATTATACAACTTGTATATGGATTTTTAGTTTGATTTTTAAATACCTTTACCTAATGACCAAGTTTCATTTTACCACATCTTCATTTGATTCCAAGTTTCTATTTGAGACTAAGTGTGCCATTTGTTTCAAATTAGGATCCTTAGACTTAAGAGTTTTTCAAAGTTCATGTGCCTAAATTGAGTTTGTTTCAAAGACTGAGTTAAAGGTTTTTGTGACAATACCTATTTCATTTGCTTAGACCAAGTTTGTTTTTATATGCTTAGATTAAGTTTGTTTCCATGTCAAAATTGACCATGTTCAAAGCCAAATAGTCATGAAAAATCAGGGTTTGTTTTTTAACCCACATTCTAATCCAATTAGATTCATTTTTTATCCCACTTAGATCATGCCAATAATATCCATTTCATTACCCAAACCTAAGTCATGACAATTATCATATGTTAAGACTTCCCTTCTTTAGGCCAACTATAGTATCAAGTTTACCCTTTCAAGGATAATTTTTTTGATAATGGTATATGATCCCCTACTTATGTTGGTAATATTCCTTTGGATTTCATTAGCAAACAATCTCTTTAGTGCCCAAGGATTACCATTCTAGGCCCTCTTCCTTTGGCTCGAGTTAGCAACCAAGCTCTGCAACACCCAAGGATTACCATTTTAGGCCCTCCTCCTTTAACCTACTTTAAAAACCAATCTCTAGAGCACCCAAAGTTTACCATTATAGGTACTCATCATTTGGTATATGTTAGTAACCAAGCTCAACCACACTAAAGGATTACCATTCCAAGCCCTCCTCCTTTATCTTGTGTTAGCAACCAAGCTCTACAACACCCAAAGATTATTATTCTAGACCCTCATCCTTTGGCTTACATTAATAACCAAGATATATGACACCAAAGGATTACCATTTTAGTCCCTCTTCCTTTGGCATACATTAGCAAACAAGCTCCATAACACCCAATGATTACCATTCTAGGCCCTCCTCTTTTGACATGTGTTAACAACCAAACTCTATAATACCCAAGGATTACCATTCAAATTCATCCTCCTTTGGCCTATGTTAGCAACCAAGCTCCATAATTCCCAAGTATTATCATTCCATGCCCTTCTCCCTTTTCTTCTAAATCTTTTATCTCATCATCTGAACTAGGTTATGTAATCACAACTAGGCATATTACGATTTCCATCCTAGACCCACAACCAGACTTTATTGAGCCCCTATTAGATGAGCCTATTTCCAAAGATCCCATTATCTAATCACATTCCATTACTCATCCATTTAAAAATATTCCTCTATTTATAAAATTTAAACCAAAGGTGAGTGAAATACAATAGAAATAATCATTACCTCCCCAAGAGTCATTATCTAGTCAAGAGTATAATGCATCTAAATCTGAGATTTTACAACCAAGTGTAAGCTAAGGCAAATATGACCAACCAATCCTTGATGTTTTTATTGAAACACCTATCTGTGATAAGTTAACCTATGTTGAGTCACCCTTTGACCATTACCTTATCTTTTAAGATCCTCACTTTGACAAGTCAATCTCTATGGAGTTACTTGTTGACCATTTCCATTTTGTTGAGGAGTCTCACTTTAACAAGCCAATCTTTATTGATTCACCCTTAGATAATTACCCTATCTTTGAGGATCCTCACTTTGACAATATAGTCTATGTGGATTTGCCTATTGACCATTTCCATTTTATTGAGAAGCCTCACTTTGACAAGCTATACTTTGTTGAGTCCTTAGATGAGCCTATTTATGAAAATTCCATTATTTAATCATAGGCCATTACTTGTCCATTACCTAACATTCAACATAACATATTTTACACCACACCATAAAAATAATCAACTTTAAAGTTAGGTTCTATTTTGAACTAATATTATATTTAGGATGAGAAGCAAAATCAACATTAGTATTAACATTAGATTAAAATTACCTTGAGTCAGACTCAACTTCAGAAATAGAATTCATTTGTGGATGTTATGTCATTCGTTACATACACCTTGTAGATCATTCTAAATATATTTTTTATCCTTCCATGGTTTTTGAGAATATTTAGTTTATCATAAACATAAGTTATCCTAGTATCTTCTATAAGGATTTTGTTGCCTCTTACCATTCCACTTTACATTAACACCAACCAACCTAGAAATTATATTTACATTCCACCTCCCATAATTTTTAATTGGGACTAATGAAATCATATATTGTTAAAATACATCCATGGTGACATATCAGTTATAGAATATTAGGGGGACTAAGACTACATTCATGTAGAAGAAGAAAAATCTCCCAGGGAAGCCTTTTTGAAGGCACTAGGGAGAAATGAAAGTCCAAACTCAACATATTCTAATGAAATCTTGTTTGAGGCACTAGAATACAATCAAGGTCAAAAGTTAACATTATTTAGTGAAACCTTCTCATACTAGGTGCTATGGGATAATCAATACAACATTATTGGTGAAACCCTTTTTGAGGTGCCAATAGATGAACACAATAGCTATTCATTACTTGATGAAGACATGTTTAAAGATAACATTAGTACAAATTCCCATCTATAATATAATCAGATGGCAACATCTCTCAAGTCTAAACAACATAAAAATATGGCAATCTTATCAAGAGCATATTAGGGCCCACCATAACCAAAATAGAATTCAAAATCAACAACATTATGTGCACCTAAAAATACCAATATTCATTTTTTACCCAGCCATTATGCATTCCATTATGATCCATTTCTCCATTCTAAACATATATTATATTGATAAATCAGACCTTTTATCCAATTCTTATCCTTATTTACCATCCCTGACCACACTTTCCTTTACATAGGCTACAAATACATCTTTTCTATAAGTTTAGAGGAAATAGTGTTATTGGAATCTAAATCAATAGTAGGTTCTTGACAGAGTAACTATTCAAAGTTGGTGTGGGCTAGAGACCAAGATCATTGAACATTCCAGTTGTTTCATATGATAATTAGGATGTGCATCTCCACATTATCAAAATCAATAGGATAACACCTTACCTTTCCATTTACCTTGCCTTACCATTTGCCTTAACTTGGCATTTGCCTTACCTTGTCATTATTTCATTTGCCTTGCCTTATCATTTGCCATTTGCTTTTCCATTATTTCATTTGGGTTGTCTTTATATTTTATTTGCCTTACCTTACTATTATTTCATGTCTTGAACCTTACCTCACCTTATTATCCTTTCATACCTTTCCTTCTAGTGTTATTTTCCTATTCACAAACCTACTATTACTTAGATTTACTTCACTGTAGGGTATAACTACATTGACTTGAGGTCATTCAAGACTATGTAGGCAATGTTCAATTTACATTGAGGTCAGATCAATCACCCCTTTTACCATGCTTTCACCATTTTTTGAGTTAGACCATTTTGTATCTCATAATCATTATTGAGTTGAGATACCAAAAAACCCTAAATTATTATAAACATTTCCAAGCATTCATCATTGTAGGGTATAGCTAAATTTACTTGAGGTCCTTTGGGACTATGTAGGTAGTGCTCAATTTATATTGAGGTCAGCTTAGCCACCCCCATTTTCCACACTCTTGCCATTTTACAAGTTAGACCATTATGTATCTTGTAATCCTCCATTGAGTTAAAATAATAAAAACACCAACATATTGGAAACATTTTCCAACATTCACCACTATAGGGCATAACTACATAGACTTGAGGTCCTTCAAAACTATGTAGGTAGTTCTAAATTTACATTGAGGTCACCTTGGTCACCCCTTTTTCCACACTCTCACCATTTTATGAGTTAGACCATTATGTATCTCATAATCTCTATTGACTTAAGATACCAAAAAAACCCTAAAATTTTGGAAACATTTCCTAGCATTCATCATTATAGGATGGAACTGAATTGACTTAAGGTCCTTTACGACTATGTAGGTAATGCTCAATTTACATTAAGGTTGGCTTGGTCACCCCCTTTTTCCACACTTTCACCATTTTTTGAGTTAGACCATTTAGTATCAAGTAATCCTCCATTGAATTGAGATACCAAAAAATCCCAAAACATTGGAAACATTTCCATACATTCATCACTATAGGATGGAACTATATTGACTTGAGGTCCTTCGATACTATGTAGGTAATAATCAATTTACATTTAGGTCAGCTCAGTCACCCTTAAGATAATTCTCTTATCATTTTTTGAGTCACTTTAATGTGCATTGTTCATTTGAAATTGATGCACTATTTCATCCTTGGTTTATCTTATGCTCTCACCATTTTACAAGTGATATATTGTCAATCTCTAATGGTTAAGATACACCAAAATTCTAAAAACATTCAAAACATCTCAAAAACTTAAACATTTAAAAGTGGCTTACAATCTCCTATATATATATATATATATATAAATAAAAATCCAAAAAAATTTCTCTTATTCTAAACATTTGAAAGTGGCTTACAATCTCCTAGTCAACAATCCTCCATCTGCCCACTTTGGGGCACTTTAGTAATTGAGCCAATTATTTTATAAACCATTGGGATGTGTCCTTACCAAATCTGCTTTACAAGGTAAAATTAATGGTTGGTTCCCATTTTCACTTTTAGGCCAAGTATATTTTTGGGGTGTGTCTTTTCATTTGCATATATCCCTGCTTAGGGGCACCATCCAATTCATACTTTTACGCTAAGATCATAACTTTCACCCTATTGGGGCAAAATCAAAGCATGCAACTTATACCAAGATATCTTATCCCTACATGCCATTATCTTTTATATAGCCTTTCCTAGGGGCACCATATATTTATAATTCAATTGAGCCTTCACACATAGATATTAAATTGGTTAATGACAAGATGTTTTTTGTTTCTTTTATTTTTAAGTTTTATGTTTGTTTATTGCTTAGTTGTTTGTTTTTTATTCGCCTATTTATTTGGTTTTTTTTTGTTCCTTGATTAAATGTATATTTGTTTATTGTGTGATTCCTTATACATTGTAATTGAGTCCATCCATATTCATACATCAACATTATCATCATGGTTTTTATCATTGGTGCATTGTTTTCAATTGTCTATTAGATTGAGAGTCAGTCATTATACACATTATAGCAAGGTCATCATGGTGCATATCATCACATGATACAAAAAAAAATAGATGAGTGGATTATAAAATCAATGTATTGGGTAGTACTTCCCCTTGTTCACCATGGTATTTATACCATACTCCTTGATCAAATCAACTCATTGACCATTTTGGTTGTACCAATTCCAATAAGGATGAACATCTCTACATTGGTAGGTATAATCAAATCATCCAAATTGATAAATTATTATTCATATATTCTATTCCTCATTCCATTTTCTCCTAATTCTAGGTGAACTACATTGGCTTGAGGTTTATATATACTATATAGGTAACACTTGGATACATGATGTATTCTAAAGTCAACTTGACCCCCATTATTCTTCCATCCCCATTATTATCTTCCAATCATCTCTTTCATAACTTTGTGCATCCTCAAGTGCCTAGTTATTTATGGATTATTCAATATTTGAAAATTCATTATACCATATCGCCTACTTTTTCACCCACTCATCTTTAATCTATGTGACAGGTTATATCCTTGAGTTATGCTTGTCAATTTGCCCTAATGGGGAAATTTTGATTTTATTCTATGATCAATCTATCTTATTAGGGCACATCATTGTGCCATATATTATAAAAAAATTTGGGTAAATTAGTATTTCAACCTATTTTCCTTTCTTGGGCACATCATTGTGCCACTAATTATAATCACCTTTGGGCAAATTAGTAGTTCAACCCATCTACCCTGATAGGGCACATTACTATGCCACTAATTATAAGCACCTTTGGGTATTTTAATCAATGCATGAAAGCATTAGCTCAATTGGATTAATCTTATCCATGTGTTAATTTCATTCTTATTCTTACTTATTTTCAAGGGACCATCCATTAATCATATGTTTTGGCCACTCCTTTGAGGGGGCATCATAGTTTTCCCAAATTTTATTTACAACATCATTCCTCACTCATTATCTTATTTTTATTCTTAACAAAATTTTAATTATTTTATAAGATGTTACTATGAATTTTTATTGAAACACCTTATAAAACAAGGTCAAAATGTAGATGCCTCATTTCAGCTGCATCTATGTCTAAATTCGACTTCAGATTAATTTCTACCAAACTATAAAAATTAAGCCTAAAAATCACTAAAATACCCAAATTAATCTAAAAATTGGATGAAAATTACAAAAATTATGTCTAATAATCCTTAGTTAGGGTATTACCTTGTATGAAATAATAACCTCCCACTGATTAATCCCTAGTCAGGTTTTGACTAAGCAAACAAACATTTTTGACCAATTGAGTGGGGCATTTAACCAACTTTTAGAAAAGGTCAAAAGAGTAATCAAATTTACTTAATTTATTAAATAAAATTAAGTGATTATTTAAATAATTCATGTGTAATTAATTAATATATAAAATTAGAAATTCAAAAATGCAAAATATTAAGCCATGACATCACCTTGAAAGTTGGAAAGCACTCAAAAAGTTAGTGAAAATAAATATCTAAAAAATAAATGCATGATTATTAATTGTAGCATTTAATATCTTTTGCCTCCAAAATTAGGCCAATTATGAGCCTTCCATCTTTATCTTGGATTTAATGATCATGGTTGATCCATGGGATTTCAAGAAAAGCTATAAATAAGAGAGACCTCCCTTGATTTCAACAAGCTTACTTTTGTAATGTTATTATGCAGGAATACCTTCAAGAAGCTTTATTGTGTAATTTTATAATGCTATATTGTTAAGAGATAACTTAATTTTTCCAAGCCAAGCCAAGCTAATCCAAGTTCATAAACTAAGTGGATAAAGGGAGATGGTGATACAACACCATTCATGAAGAACCATTGCTAAGCTGAGCTCAAGCCTAACCTCATGCCAATAAGCTCTTTAAACTTGAAAGGAAGGTAAAAGTGTTCATTTGTCTTCTAGTTTTAGTTCTTTTGATTTTTTATTTAACTCCCCCAAGTATCTAAGCAAGGAATGTTAGTTTTATTTGATTTTTTTTTGTTTTATTGACTAATAATAGAAAATAGCATCATCCTTGGATTCCTTGGATGCACAAACAAGAGTCTCACTGGTCACAATATTTAAGGGCATTGCAATGAGACTATTTTCTTGAGTAATTAATGAAATGTTAATAAAAATAAATTTTGTGTAGGATATTTTTAATCACATCATCTTAGGACCTATGAATTTGTAAGGGTTTCTAAAAACTTTAAAAAAATTAATATGTAGGTGTGAGATTGTGATGCAAAAACATCACCAAACTATGAAAATTTTAGTTTGTTTGGATTGATACATCATATATAGGTAAATAATAGTTATGTGTCACCTTTTAATATCCTATATTATAATTTTTAATGTATTCAAACCAATAGAGTTTCTTGTATTATTATTTATAACAATATTGCAGTTCCCCGCCAAAAAAAAAATTGAAAATTCGAATTGGTTGTAAAGGTTTTGAGTAGATTTGGTGTGTAATAAATTTCTTAGTATATTTTTAAAGGACCTTTAAGGTCTATTACTATGTATTAAATGTCACTTTGTCTTCATATCAATGTAAATATATGTTGAGACCAATCTCGAATATATCTAAGGAAGGAAAGAGATCAAATTTAGTGTCATGGATAAGTCATTACTTATAGATAGGTCTTATTTCAAGACCAAAATAGGTTTAAACTTATTATTTTTAAACCACTTTAAAATGAGTTAAGAAAACTAGAAAGGATGAGGAGGTTGGTTGTAGGTTTATAATTTGTAGGTCTTGAAGTTGTAAGTCTATGTGTGGAGAATTTGTAATGTTGTAGGGGTTGAACCTAATTTTCAAGGATAAATAAAAAAAGACACATTTTGATTCTTGGTGCATTTTAAAATACTATGGACATCTAATTTCATGATTTTATATTTTTATTTGATCTTATGTCATGTTTATATGATGTTTCATGAGCTTTAGAATTTTTTTAAAAGGGGTTTATAGGGGTTCTTGTAATAATTTAGAAGAATTATGAATAAAATAAGCCTTTTATCAAGATATCTATGGAGTTTCATACTTGAAATACATTATAATTTATTCTATTGATGTTGATAAATTATATTATTTTTAATTAAGCATATACAAATGTTGCAAGGTTGTAAGACATAGAATAGGGTTTTAGTTTAAGGAAATGGGTATTAGTTTATGTATTTTTGTAATTATTGAGTATAAAAGTGTTTGATAAGGTAAGGAAAACATTAAAATGTATTTATTAAATCAAAAATAATGTTTGATAATTGATAAATTCTAAGTATTTGCTAAATTTCTCCTCTTGGGTTTGTATACACAGTTAATTTGTAACAGTTGAGAGGAAAAAAATTGTTTTTAAAAAATTAGGTTTGTTCAAACATCAAAAGTGATAAGAAGGTAAGGTGGATGAAAAGAGAGAGTGATCAAGTATTAAAAGGTTAAAAACCAATTATATAAAGTGAGGTTTTGTTTTATAATTGCTCTCGAGTCTATCAAATGCTAGTCAGGAATGTAAAAGATTAAAATCCTTATATTTTGACATACAACACTTCAAATGATTTGAGACTTGGAAGAAATTTGAGGAAGGATAATTGATAGTTTTTGAAAGTGGTTTTAAGGTGTTTTAATCCATGCAATGATATTTATTATAAATTTTCAAAAAAGAGACTTATATAATATAGTCTAAAGTCTATTTAAGAGTATAAAGGTAAACATAATTCTGAGATCATTGATGCTAAGTGTTTTAATCTTGAGAAGGACCTAAAAGTGTTAAATAAGAATTTCAAGGTAATAGAGGTAGTTATAATTTTATGTGTGAAAAGGCATGTTTTAATGTGAAAATGAACACCAAAGTTTTTTTAACTAGTGTTCATAATTAATGCATGGGTGGGAGTGGTTGTTATGGAAGCCGTTCAAATTTTTTATAGTAAATGGACATGGCCATGTTGTGTAATAATTTAAAATGAAAATATTGTAATGAGTTCACATTTTAGTCTAGACTATGACCAATTTCTAATGCACAAAAATGATAGAGTTCCCAAAGCTAATCTTATGACAATGATAACATATGCAATTCCTCAAAGCTCAAAATTAACGGAATTATGTCTTCACTTTATTGAAATAAAATTTGATCAAATGTTTTATGGATTATATTAGTTATAAATATTTGGAAACTTTTAGACAGAAATATAATGCAATTAGAGACAAATACAAAATCAAATAAATTATTTCATTCTCTTTATTGAATTAAAATTGGATCAAATTTTTTGTGGATTATATTAGTCATTTCATTAGCTTTGAAATTTATATTATTAAAATGAGCTAGATTAAACCAATTGTGTAACAATTATATATATATATATATATATATATATATATATATATATATATATATATATAAAGAGTGTTTAATAACTGGTTTTAAAATCAATTTTCAAATACCATGAAAAATACTTTTTTTGTCGGTGGACACGTAAAAGTTTTCAAAATACAAAAAAGTATCAAATTACTAGACAAGTTTGATGCATGAATCCATACTAATTATAAAATTTGTTGATATGTCTATATATTTTAGTAACTGATAAAAAGGAAAAACATAAATGTTAGCTGAGAACCATAAATAAAGCATAGCATAGCTAATTCTTGAAACATATGTTTTTTTTTTACATGGAAAAATAAAGAAAAAAATGTTAGAAGTATCTAGATTAAAAGTTTAAAGAAAAAAGATTAAGAATACATCAAGGACATCAGTTGTTGTTTATTAAATCATTTCCTAGAATAATTTTTTTCTTTGTTTAGAGTGAATTTTCCTTGTAGTCAAAATCCTCACAATGGGTAAATTATGCTTGTTTTGTATTTCATGTAGTTGTCATATGAGATTTCAGTCAATATAGGAAGCATTGTCTTTAGTGGTAGTCCTGTTAGAGTGCATTTTATATTAGAATTTTTCATTTTTTTTAGATTACAACTAAGGATATGGGTATATGCACATGAATTTTTTTGATTACACAAAGGATAGTTAAAATTTATAGCATCCACAAGTTGTATGGATTGATCTATGATGCTGTAATTGTTGTAGGTAGTTTAAAATGGTTTTGAGTATATGTTTGGTATTGTCAATGTTCCCTCAACCTACACATGTTAATATTGGTTCTATATACATAAAAAAATTCTTGCCTTAACTATTTCATTAATCCTATTATTCATCTTAATTAATTTTATAGCCATTGTCCTAATTAAATAAATAAATATCATTCCCCATTATAGATTTCCTACATCATGATAACATTCCTAAACACCCCATACTATATTAATCCCTTGATTATCTCACTAACTTCCCATTAAACCACTAATTCCACCTCATTTAAAAACCACTTGCCCTACTTGCCAATTTAAAATTCAAAATATTCTACCTACCCCCCTAGCCAACCTATCCACAGTTTCTTCTACCTACCTAGATCTTTAAACCTCCCTAAAATGCTTAAATTAATCCATATTAACCCATAATCAAATATATAATAATCTAAAATATGGATCCTTCTCCAATTCTCTAGAATTCTCTAAAACTAGAGGATTCCTATGAATTTAAAATTCATTTTTAATCTTCCCCACCAACCTATAATTAACCAAGCATGGATCTTGATTGAAATAATTAAAATTGGAATCAAAGAACATAAAATATCTCTTATATCCTTCATACTCTCATTGCATCCATATTATCCTTGCATCCAAGAAGCCATTGATCCCTTTTTCATCCATTCTAAATCTTAAATCCACCATTGTCAAACAATCCAACAAGCAATCCAATAATTTTTGGAGAATCCATTTGAAAAACTTGGAGGGAAGACAAATATAAGTAAGGTGATGGGAAGAGCCTTTTTATAAGTTTTGATTGCTTCTATATTCTCTCCCATTCATGAATTTATAGATTTTGGGTTAAATAACTACATATAGTATATTGAGTCCATATCTCAAATTTTATAAGCATATAGGTGGCATTAATTGATGCAAGGATCAGTAATAATAGATATAAATATTATAAAATAAATTTCATGTATTTTTTTATTGATAATTATGATGTTGACTAAAAATTAAGCTCATGTTACAATGCCTAAAGCCTATGGTACTTGATCAAGCACATAAATTGGAAATAAGAGCTATGTTCTAGTGCTACAGAATTATTTCAAATTACTCAATCACTTTAGATCACTAGATAATTAATCAGTCTCAAAGTGGAAAATAATTTAAAAGTCTAAGACCATCGACCAAATCAAACATTTCACCGTACACCTATAAACTAACCCTATCTCAACACTAAAAAATGACAAGATTTAAGAAATGAAAACTATTAAACATTTTTTTAATGAACAAGGTATAAAATTGTGATACCTCCTACACAAAAAAGTCAATAACACATGCAACACTACTAACCCCAAACAAAAATACTTGCAAAAAGTTTGAATATTAACATTAATCCATAGAACATGAAAAATTTGAAAGTTTTTCAAAATTATATGTAATAAATACTCTCAAATTTTCAAAAAAGTAAGTCCCACATCAATCAAGTAGAAATTTCATTTACCACATTCATGATATGCAACAATACAAAAATATAATTTTTAATCTATGTTATGCAACAAAAAAATGTATAATTTAAATGAAAGTTTATGTGAAAAAGAAATCTAGAGCCATTGCCATGTAAAGATCACATCTCCCTAGAAATCATGATCTATACAAGTATATTTACACAAGATTATTATTTTACACTGAAATCCACCCTTACTAATAAGGTGAGCTTCTCCAATGTAGACTATAACATCTATAATTTGTATAAAAAATATAAGGCTACAACCCAAACTAGATCCCATCAAAATATTTAACATGAAAAAAAACTCCTTCTAATAATAAATAAGATGGAAAAGAAAAAATAAATTTAAAATATTGTCACTATATCTAGACTAGCTTGAATGTGAACTACTTTGCCTTTGACAAACCTATTTCCACTTCTATTGTGTATATGTAGTTGTAGAATAGATAAGTTTATGCCATTAATATCTAACACTGGTCCTTTGATAGTCGACTAAACCCACATCAATGCACAAATAAAAAAGACATTTATAAAATAGCTAAGATAATAAATATGGTTAAATTTACTAAAATTTACCCACACAATGGAAAAATGGATCTTTAAAGTTGATGTCCTACTCTCATAAATGTCTCTTCAAATCTCACATTTATCCACAAATATTTTATATTAAAAATTAAGTATATACTTATGTACAATTTATAAGGATAATCATAGTCACCAAATAGATTAACAAAATCTTGATTGTTTGGTAATATATTTAATAACATTAAATGTAGAAGAATATTATTGGTGCATTTATTTGTTTTATTGTATTTACTTGTATTTATTATTTAGATTGGTGCATTAATTATTTATTATAAGTAGTTTATTAATTCTATTAATAATTTGCACTAAATAGGATAAACTTGATTATCTAGTAGTCAACTTAGACATCTATCTTGTTACAGTGGAGTTCCACTCCACTATTTAAGGTAAGATAGGATATGATTGCTTAACTAGTAGTCAACTTGCGTTGATCATTTACACAAATTGGACACCTATCTTGTTAGTGTGGAGTTGCACTCCATGAGTCTTGTAGTCAAATATCAGTTGAACTACATGTGTTATGTGAGTTCCCTGATATTTATCATATATGCCTTGCTCTATATAAGAAATGACTATTTATGTATTCTATATCAGATTAGTATTGAATTATCAGAGTAATTCATCATATTTAAGTTATTTATTCATTTATTTTATTGTCTCAGATATATAATTATTGTTTATTACTATTAATATTTTATATCTTATTTATGATTTCTATTAGATTCATTATATATTGTAGCTAATTCTAAGATGGTATCAGAACTATTTTGAATCTGTAGATTGCTAAATAATTAAAAGAAAAATATCTAGATATAATATTAGTTTTTAAATTTTATATATAGGAATAAATTGGAGATTTATGGAGAATTTATAAGCTCACCATTGAGTTTAGAGTGCTTGAGATAGTCAAAATCATCTACAATTTTGTCCAAATTGGGCATAGGAGGCAAAATTGGTAAGGGTTTGATCTAGAAGCACCATGCCCAAATCTGGTAAGTACTAAAAAATCAAAGCTTTTTTGAGCAAAATAAACCTCATGGTTGCATTTAAAAGGCATAAAAACCTGTATATCCATATAAAATTTGTCCAATTTAGATATAGTCACTTGGAAAGTAAATTTTTCCTCATTTAGATCTTCTACATTCCTATATTGCCATAGCTTTTGGTCCACAGTATTTTCAGGAAGCCACAAGGATAGTTGAGTGGGATTCAATGATGGAAGAAGAGTATGACTCATTTATTAGGAAAAACACTTGGGATCATCTTCCTCTTCCTAAGAGAGGAAAATTAGTATGATGTAGGTGGATATATCAGACTAAGTTTGCAACAGATGGAAATATTGATAAGTATAAAGCACACTTAGTGACCAAAGGTTTTTCCCAAGTGGAAGGCATTAACTATATGGAAACATTTGTGACTTTTGATAAGATTAATTCTATTTGATTGATACTAGCTATTGGTGCAGCTCATGGTTGGGTTGTACATTAGATGGATGTGAATAACACATTTCTTCATGGGGATCTTCACGAGGATATATATATGGAGCAGCCACAGGGGTTCATTCAGGATTCTTCATTGGTGTGCCACTTGCATAAGTCTCTTTATGGTCTAAAATAAGCTTTTAGGGCTTGGTATTCCAAGATGGACACATTTCTTCTTTCTGTTGGGTTCTCAAGATGTCACTCAAATCCAAATGTCTATATTCTATGGCAGGAGGATTCACTACTGTACTTGGTGCTCTATGTTGATGATCTCATTATTATAGGGATCACAACATCCATCATCAGTAGTGCTAAGATTTTACTTCATGATAGGTTTTCTATGATAGACATAGGCCTATTGCATTATTTTCTTAGGATTCATATAGCACAGTCTTCTTATGGGATTACACTTTCATAGCCCAAGTATGTCATGGACTTGTTAGCTCAATCTCACATGGCTAATTATAGGCCTACACCAACTCCTTTCTTATCTAGAGTTAGACTTGAGGTTCATTGTTTCACTCCCTTGATTGATGCCACATTACATCACCAACTTGTAGGTAGCCTCATCTATCTGAATCATACATGATCTAACATTTCATATACAGTTTGCATGATTTCAAGAATTATGAAGACACCACATGAGCTTCATTAGAGAGCTACCAAGTGCATTTTAACCTACATTCAAGGCACTATTAGATATGATATTCAATTTATAGTAGGTATAGGTTTAGACTTGGTGGGATACATAGATTTTGATTGGGTTGGTGATTATGATGATTGTAAGTCCACTTCTGGTTATAGCTTTCACTTTAGATTTGGCCCCATTTGTTGGTAGAGAAAGAAGTAACATGTTATTGTCGTTTCATCTATAGAGGCTGAGTATAATGGTGCTATTAATGCCACTACTGAGGCTATTTGGATTTATAATATTCTCACTGAGTTTGGTGTTTCATTCTGGAAGCCATCAGTCATCTACTATGATAACCAAAGCACTATCCAAATCTCAAAAAATATGGTTCATCATCAGAGAACCAAACACATAGAGATCCATATGCATTTTATCAGGGAGCTGATTCAGGTGGAGATCATTGATCTTCAATATTGTCTTAAAAATGAGTAGATTGTAGATATTTTCACTAAACCTTTCACTGAGAGAAAGTCTATTAACCCATGATCTCTTTTGAGGGTGTAGGACATCAATAATTTAGGGGACATTAGTTCTTCAGGGGGGTCTCCTAGACCTTCATTTTGAGGAGGTTTTTTTTATTTGGGTTTTCTCCTTTCCTTATATATTTGTATAGAGTACTTAATATAACTACACATTACTGGGACTATTATTTGCATAGCCCTACCTAAGCTTCCCTTATGGGGGGTGTTGGTGCATTTATTTGCTTTATTGCATTTACTTGTATTTATTATCTAGATTGGTGCACTAATTATTTATTGTAATTAATTTATTATGTTTATTAATAATTTACACCAAATAGGATAAGCTTGCTTAGCTAGTAGTCAACTTAGACACCTATCTTGTTATAGTGGAGTTACACTCCACTATTCAGGGTAAGATAGGATAAAATTGCTTAACTAGTAGTCAACTTGTGTTGATCATTTACACAAGTTGGACACCTATCTGGTTAGTGTGGAGTTGCACTCCACTATTCTTGTAGTCAGATATCAGTTGAATTACACATATTGTGTGAGTTCCTTAATCTTTATCATACACACCTTGCTCTATATAAGCAATGACTATTTGTGTATTCTAAATTAGATTAATATTGAATTATCATAGTAATTCATCATATTTGATTTATTTATTCATTTCTATTATTGTCTTAGATATACAGTTATTATTTATTACTATTACTATTTTATCTCTTATTTATGCTTTTTATTAGATTCATTAGATCCTATAGCTAATTCTAACAAATATTCCTATATAATCCCTTGGGAATATGTCAATATTTACATGATAAAATTTATAAATGTTGATATTATACATGTTTTACATTTTTTTAATTGGTTGAATAAAAGCAAGTATTTGAAAAGTGAAACAATTAATACCCTATCTTCGTAGGGACTAATATAAGATGTGGATATATATTGTTAAAAATATTTATAATATATGGTGACCTTATATATAGATACTACCCCAATTTATATGTCTCTCTACATATGTGTCACATTTACATGTTATTTTTATTACATTTATATGTATATTATACATGTATTTTGGTTTAAAAGATAGATATTAGAAACAAATTCACACACCTACATGTGTATAAAATATAGGGGAAAAAACTACACATAAATGTTGAGTTATATATGTGTAGGTTTTTTCCCTATATTTTATACACATGTAGGTGTGTGATTTTGTTTCTAATATCTATCTTTTAAACCAAAAGACATGTATAATCTACATATAAATGTAACAAAAATAACATGTAAATGTGACACATATGTAGAGAGACATATAAATTGGGGTAAGCTAGGCCTTCCATATCTATATATAAGGTCACCATATATTTATAAATATTTTTAACAATATATATCCACATCCTATATTATTCCCTACCAAGATAGGGTATTAATGGTTTCACTTTTCAAATTATATATATAGTCTCTTACCTAATCTAACCCTTTAAATTTTAACATTTTTATATTGATGCTTTTTTAGGAGCACATACAAATAAGCATTATAGACAAAAAATCTAATGAATTAGTTTGAAGGTCATGAAATTCATTGTAGAACATGTGCTATTTTATGAATATTAGATCTCTTTATTGAATTATTTAACCTAGAACTTGTGTTATTTTTTAATTTGATAAGTTAATATGGGTTTCGAAAGGCCTTGAAACCTTTTATAAAGGAGATAAATATGAAACATTAATGTTCAAATGGGATGCTCACTACCAACAACAACAAATCAGGTGATAATAAGTAACACACATGATAATTATGCCAAAAGTCAACTAGAAAACCAATCTTACTTTCCCATGGAACTTTCATGAAGCTTCCACCAAACTTACCTAGGGGACTTGACCCCTTTTTCCCTTATCTTCTGAATGTTAGCACAGGGTCTCCCTAAGCAAAGGGATATATAATAGGAACAAGCCTTTGGTTTTGTTCCCTTTTCCCATTTTTAGACCTCAGACCACCCTTTCTTATTTTTAATCAATTGGGATGGTGAATAGTTTACAATTGGAACATACAACTAGGATTTGTCTTTTTTTGAAGTACGATTGATAGTTTCAACCCTAGGTAAGTATATTTTTGGGTTATCCATCAAAGAGGGAGCACCAAGTTTGGAACCTTACTTGGAGAGATTAAATAAGCCAATAGTTTTGCTTCAAATTGAGGAGGACTTTCAAGGTCCTAATTTGTAATAGGATATTTTGAAGAAGAGGTAGAATCCTCACTGTCAAAAGGAATCCACTCTTCATCTAGAGCCAATACCATAAGGTTTTTGGGAATGAAGTCTTTCCATCAAGAAGATTCCTTTTTTTAGGAGATTGTAATTTTTGGTAAAATGTCTAGTTCAAAAGTAACTATAGCAGGGAAACAAAAAGCCTTCATAGTCAAGGGGTTGAGACAAGGTGCAGTCTCCTACTTAAAAAGTGATTTTTTTAGGAATATTATTAGAGGTATCTATATTAAGCAAAATATTAGTGAAAGTAGTGAGGGATAAGTGGTTGGTGTTTGGGTGCATTTTCATAAACTCACCCAATGATTTACCAATAGCTTTTAGATTGGATTTCATCCACAATTGCAATGGGAGATGGGTAGGCCAACCTAGATGGGTTTAACATATAGAGGTTCAGTGAGGGGATTAAAGTCTGAGGACCATTATTTCAAGACCAAGGGGTGGTGATTCAAATTCCATGATTGGTTTTGAATCTTTTCCTTGACCTCAATATTGTGAAAAATAATAATAAAGAAACTTTTTACACAAGGATATATCTCAAGTCTATCTAAAAGGAGGGGTTGTTAATGCTTCAAGATCTAGGTGTGGAGATCATGAAGTTTTGGATAGTGATCCATGAATTTATAGATGACTCCTCTGGAAGAGAAGTATTCCTCTAATTTAAGCACTTGTCTGGATTCCTCCTCATCAAAATTTACCATAGGGTCAGGAGATGAAGGAATAAGGGGTTTGGGGTTTGTTCTAGAAGTTGACATGTGGAAAACAACATAAGAAAAAGAGTTTGGATTATGTTTATCCACCTCCCCAACTTTAACCTCCATTGCCATTACATCCCAACCCCTGGAGGACAAGTGATTAAGGATGCAACTCCTAGACTGAATGTGGCTAATGGGAAAGATGATCAAACCATTTTTTAAATTTTAGAGAGAGCTTGAGATACCTTTTGTCCCATCAAAAGGAAAACTAGATCCAACATTTATCCACCATGCATCATATACACATTTTTTATATTACCTATTCTAATGATTTTCAATAATAACTAAATTATCACCAATAATATAATAAACTTTAAAGTTTTTTTTATAAATTATTTATAATTAATAAATTATAAAAATATTATTTAATGTTAATTTTTTAATGAGTTTTACAATCTTTAAAATTTATTAAAAAATTAACTTTTAAAATAGAAAGAAGATGATTAATTCTTAATTAGAGGTGAACCAATAAACAATAACTCTTTATTTTAAACTCAAAAACCAACAAACCACAATTTGATGATAATTTTTTCTTATAAACATTAAATTTATTCACATTGGTAACAATCAAAAGTAGAAGAACTCTGCAAGCACATGATTCACATGACCTAACACTATGAATTATATTTGGTAGTTAACATAATTTATTCCATTTTTTTAATAATAATTATTTATTTAATATTAAATATTTATATAATTTACATTTAATAAAAAACTATTAATAATAATATATGTTAATTATATTTTTTTGTTCTTTCTTGTATTCTATCAAATTGATTTTATTTACTTCTGTATTTTTAGTTTCCTTTATATTTTAATATCATTTTATTTTCAATTTTATTTAATTTTACTTATTGAGTTTCATGTTTCATTATCTATTCATTTTTTATATTTAATTTTTTTTCATTTTTATTATTTGTGATTATTTTGATATTAGGTTTTTTTTAAGATGATAAGTTCTCACCCATTAGAATGATTTTTTTTTTTGTGTTTAATTGATGACTCACTATAGTTATATAACATTAATCATTAAGTGATTGATACTATTGATTTTTTAAATCCTTAATTTCACATGATCTATTTTCCATTTCACTAACATATAATCTATAAGAGAGCCTTCACTATCTTGTAAACATTGTAAATATTATACAAACATCTATATTTCTATTACAATCATCACTATTAAATCTATAGGTTTTTATCAGACATGTCCCCCTTATATATAGGATTCTAAGATAAGTTTGCACTATAGCCTTGTCCCCTAGTGTGGCCTTGTCTCCTATGCTGTAATGGCCACTTTTTAAAATCAACAATTTTATAATAACTCTCTTGCATGTTTACTAAATTTGGTTAACAAAATTAATATAAAGATTATCCTATTAAATCACATCAAGGCTACTCATTAACACACCACTGGATCTCTCTAGTAATTACAATGCACATTAAACAAAAAGAACTACTTATTCTTATTTCAGTTCTGCAACATTCTAAGAGTCATCAGTCAATTTTGAATATCATTATTTCAGGTCAAAGGCATCCGTGGTCAAGCATTCAAATGAATCTACTAGATATAGTTATTCTATTTGAATTATCACCAACCACACAATCACTCTAGAAATGAAAACTATAATGATTTGAGGTGAACTTGGGATATGTAGGTAGCACTCAGTTATAAAGAAGGTTTTGAGGTTAGCTCAGCTATCCTTACTATTCTATTTTTAATCCTCCTTTTGTTATCTAATTGTTATTTAGTGCATGTACAAGATCAAAAGTTTTATGTCTTCCATGCCCTCTACACAATAACATAGAGCATAAACTTAAAAAATAAACATTTACAAGTGATCACTCAAACCCATATATGAAAATTATAAATACTATCAACTAGAACATGGTTATAGTATCCAAGCAAGATTGTAGTATTCTCTTGTCTACCTCTTGTGGATTTATTTCAACAAACTATCAATTATTATTTTTAGCATTACTCTATCTACTAGTAAATTTTAAATATTTTCTAATAATGAGTTAGATAGTTATATTTATTTCTATTTTAGAGATTTTTACACATCCTTAGGCCTTTCATTATTTTTAACACAATATTTTTATTTATGTAAATTATGTAGCATTACCATATATTTTTTGTATTTCATTAGTAGATTAATACATATCAATATTTCTATTTCAATAGTTTAGTTTAATTAGTTTAAATTATCTTATTTCAATACATATTATTTTTCTTTTATTTTTTGGATAGGAATTCTTTCAATTTTTTTGTAAATTCTTGATACTAAAATAAAACAACCTTCTAATTTGGATAATATCAGACACAAAACAACTTAATATCTTGATTCTTGGATTAAATACAACACTGAATAAATTATATTTTCACCTTATATCATTCCAATACATAATCTCTTCCTTTCGACCAAGATTTGACATTTTTTTATTTTAAAAAAAAAAAAAAATCTAATGCTTTTCAATTTTCATCTATTTTTAGAAACTTTGTTCTGATAGTTTTCAAACTACTTAGTGATTATTGTGAAGGGATACATGATGTTCTATTTATATACATCATGGTATGAGGGTTTTACACCAATAATCATAGCCATAGAACAATACTAAACACAAAATTTAGTTTCCTTCAAATAACTCATGGTATATTGAAAACACCTAAGGTTCTTTGTTTATACCAATAATAAGCTCATTTTCTTAGTTTGATTTGTGGTGCATCTTAGAGGAGGGTATCACCTAGGATTAGTAATCTATATACATGGTTATACTTATATAGTTAGTGATATGAAACATTATTCTGAAACTAATTAATGAATGAGTAGTTATATTTGGGAGCTTAAAAATCACTAAAATTTGGAAGTCTCCATTTGGTTATACTGGAATATATTGATGGTTTGATCATAGAAATCAATATCATAGAGTCAGTAAAAAATACAAATAAATCCTATTGTTATACCCATATAACACTCACTTGGTAACTTGGTAATCACATTGAGAAATAAAATTAGCAATTTATTGAGATATCATAAAAGCATACATGTCTAAAAACCCTTCAAAGGGGAATTCCTAGAACTACGTTTGAATAGATGAAGGTCAAAGTTTTATAGTGCCATAGTGTTGAAATTCAACATTGTATTTCATTATATATGGATCACAATTGAGCACACACATACAATGGTTGGATAAAAACATATGGGTTGAGTCCTCTTCCAAGTATTATAATATAATAAATACTTTTCACTTATTGAGGAGTGTTTTGGATTATCTAACCCAACATGTTAACTCTTTTTTCAAGGGTTATCTTGTGGTCAAAGAAGAAATTAAGGTTTGAAATGAAATATATTATCAATAAGGATAAATTCATAAGACCAAAGGTGAGCACACACAATACAAGAATTTATAATCACAAGCATATCAATTTGATGTGATAAAAACATTAATAGTGTATAAATACACTTCTAGTAGAATTACAATAATATCATTCATTGTAGGGTTCTCACTATTACTAATTTTTTTTTGGAATTTGAGCTAGATTTTCATGATATTAGTAATGACATGCATTAAAAAAAATATTTTTATAAAATATGATGATTATTATGAGTGACAAGATTTATAAATAATCTAAATACCCCTTTCCTCTTTGGACTTCTCAATTTCCAATCTTCTAGGTGTAAAATCAATCTATTCATTTTCAATTATAGTTTGTAGTTTATTTCTATATTCTACATAATTTTATTATTTCCAATTTTACTAAATTATATCACATTAATCCATAATAAATAAAACATAGTGGTGAGCCCATCTTTTGAATTAAGCATGAAAAACCTTAGATTTATTCATCCTTTACGGTCTCATAATTTATTAGGGTTCCTAATTTCTCTACAATTAAGGTTTTAATTTTAGATGTAATTTCCAATTCCCCCTTATCACATATGCAAACATGAATATTTCCCCTTTTCCCTAAGCTCTCTTAAGAATTTCATGCATAAATCTTATACCATCTAAGAAATTTAGGCCTATTTAACCTATATGGTAAATTATTAGATTAAGTAGGATTAGAATTAATCATGTTCATATTTATTCAAAAAATATCATGTTTTTGTGCCTAGTAAAATAGTGGATATTAATGATTTACATATTTATTCTTTTGGTGATACACACATTGATGAGGAACACATAGAAACTAATCAACATGTTATCAATGACGTCATTTTTATCTTGAAAATACTTATGAAGATTATAAGAAATTTAATGATGAATATCATGGTATAATACATATTGATGAGCTTAATGGTGTAAATACTATTTAAAATTTTAAAATTTTGAGATAAAATTGGAATGATAAAGATATAAATATGATTTTTAACCTTATCCTGGAGAGTTAAAAAATGTAATTTTTCCTAATGAATCCATTTATGAGGAACAAAAAGATAAAGTTTTGAATGAAAGTAATCAACATTTTAAAGTCATAAATCCTAAAATAGTGTTTAGAAAATTATTCTAATTTATTTTATTCATGTGTTTATACCTATGGCTACATAAGTAATCCATACACTTAGTGTGGGGGAAACACAAGTTTCTCATATTTCTATGGTTATCCCTATGCAACATAATTTTTTCTTCCCAAGCTTACAACTAATGAGATAACACTTACTGATGAAATATGCCTAAAAACCATGTACTTGTACATACATTTTTAGATCTTAAGTCCAAGGTTTCATAATTGGAAAATGTCATATATTGGGTAATCTGAAAAAATATCAATCATTATTACATAATTTTTTGTTTAAA
This sequence comes from Torreya grandis, assembly GCA_037957365.1. Taxonomy (NCBI): domain Eukaryota; kingdom Viridiplantae; phylum Streptophyta; class Pinopsida; order Cupressales; family Taxaceae; genus Torreya; species Torreya grandis. The sequence continues at coordinate 261,740 of JARHVA010008343.1, forward strand.
AATATTTAAAATTATCCCTTTACTACATGAATCATTTCACATAATTTTACACCATTAGATGTTAAAGATATTTTAGAACAAAATCCTTGATCTTTATGTGTTGTATGTTTAGACTATGCATCTAATGATAAGTTTCTAATAAAGAATTTTCCTAGGATCATTAAGGAATATTCATTATGATTTTTTACTACCTTTATTGATAAATGGTACATGATTTAAAACCTTTTAATAACCAATTCCTAACACACTTCTCTATCAATATTAGTGATAATGTCTCCTATGCTCAAATTACATAACTCAAAAGAGGACTTAATTAGCCCATTGGTGACTATGTTCTTCACTATAATACTATGTTTTCAAAAATGACAAATCATATGGTTGATAGTGAATTAGAAGACACATTTAAGAAAATTTTGCCAACCCCTATCCATGAGACTATTATATTCAAATGTTTACAATATTTCGATGACATCCACCTTACAATTAAAAGACATGAGGTTAATATGATTTCCATGAATAAATTAAAATATGGTAAAAAATATCACACATCTTATAATTTGAAATAAAATACCAAAATACCTTTTAAACCCAAAGATAAAGATACTAACAATGAAGCTAAGAATTGTTAATGCAATTTTTCAACCTACTACTAGGTTTGTCCTTTTGTTTGCATTCAAATGTATTGAGATCAGTTATTATAATATGCATACAAATGACTTGGTTTTAACACATAATATGAATCCTAAAATATTTTCAGATTGTTTTCCAAACATGCAACAATAGAAACTACGATTGAGCTTGAGGTATTAATGACTTATAAAGTGCATCCTCATTTAAAAAATTATGCTTCTATAACTAAGGAAGCTTATAATATAGATAGTATTATTGATACACTTACAATAAAACCTATACAACAACCTATAATCACTTTCAATGAGAATGATATTTTTTGTGATGATTCTACCAATGGCTCTTTTTCCATGCATATTTTAATTACCTTATGTTATATACATAGTGTTATGATGGATAAAGGGTTAAGTGAAAACATATACCCTATGAAATTACTTACTAGTCTTGGGTTTACACATATAGAATTTATTGATATGAAAAAATAGTAAAAAGTCTTGATGGAAAATGACAAAAGCCTCTTAGGGGAATTGTGTTACCATTTATGGTGGGTCTTATATTTGATCCATAAAATACGTAAAAATTCCACACTAAATTTCACCAAAATGGATCCAATACACTCATAATATTTCCTTGATTGATTAAATCATTATTTACTTGTTAATTTGGACAAAAATTCATGAAATGTTCTTAGGAATGAATTGTAAGTGCTGCATATTAAAAAATAAACTAAATAATGAAAGTAGATCAAGAAATTAAAGTAAAACAAAATAAAGAGAGGCACAATATTATCCTATAGAAAATAAAATCAAGAAAAATTGAATAGGATTGAGGGATTTCCTCCTCATTCCACTATCTCATTATGAAATTTCTAGTTTAATGACTTATTTAGGACATCATGAACATACTTTGCATTAAAATATGTTAAAAAAATAATACAAGTTATTTAACTTTCTCACTAATTATTCCTTTCCACACTTTAACTAAAAATAAAACATACAATTAAGAATAATAATTTCTAGGAGCATCTCCATTGCTTATAAAGACCCTCTCCATAGATATATATACAATTTAAACACTAAAGAGAGCTCAAATTGAAATATAAAAAGACATAGAAGATGAAGAGAAATTGTTTAAAATTTTTACACTAACCATTATTTATCTCCTTACAAAACCACTGGTATATGTAAGAAAAAACCACCATGTCAATTACATAACCAACGATTAATCTTGAGAAATTAGTGAGGTGTTTTCACCACCATTTCAAATGCACTAAATTTCAAAGGTCATAAATTTTGCATACAAGCTCATATTTACATGTCATTTTTTAAATTGCATAATTTTTCAAGAGGAACACATATGTATGTAATAAAATTTAACATTTGATGACATATTCATATTTTTTAAGCCTTTGAACCAAAACCTATATATTTTTAGGTCTTAAGTCATCACAAATTATTCTTGAACCCTATTAATGGTTTCATATAGAAAAGAGAAATATAAATTTTTTAAAGGGATTTAAAGTTACATTAATATCCAATGATAACATGGAATTAGTTAACTCATATGGTTAGTATTACTGATCTAAAACTCAGATCATGCCTCCCTAATTTAGAGTATTTTGGTTCCCAAAAGATTATGAACCCATAAAAATATGAAATTTATTTCCCCACCTCTTGAAACTATCTTGTACATGGAGGTTTATATGATGAATGAAATTATCAACCTTGTAAACTTTTGAGTCCACATTTTCATGTCATGTATGTGGCTCACTTCTTTGCCATGGAAAACCCATGTCTGGAAGTGGATAACTTGGGAGTAAATTCATCATAAAATATTTGATAGTAGACTTGATATGAGTATCATTAAATTATTACTTATATTTCAAAATGAGAAAATAAATCTTCCCATTAACATTAAGCAATGGGTTAGCTTGAGTGTAACTTGCCAAGGAGAGATTATATTTGCCTTCATAGGAGTTTATGGTGTAGCTTTTCCAATCCTAAACATTATTGATTAGATATCCTCATGAAAATAACATATCTAACATACATATAGGGGATCCCAAAGGATATACCAAAATTTTTAACATGGGTAATTCTAAAACAAATTCATCAATAAAATTCTCATTTATTGAAAACTTGACTCTGTATTGTATATAAACCCTTATCTCTAGTCCTTGTTTCACCCATCCTAGAGCATAAGGATTATGATTATCATACATTTTCAACCCAATTATATCTAATATATATTTTCTAATCAAAATTTATTAAGAGCAATAATAAAAATAAAATCAACTGTTACTATTTAAGTTTGAACTTTGATATGGAAAAAATTAGAGGGTTCACATTTGTCTTGAGCATCATTACTACTCAAGCATAGATTTTTATATAGGGAGGTAAAACACAACTTATCATAAAAATATAAGTTTAATTGAATCAATTATTATTGAATTGATGTCCTATCTTTTTCATTCTTATTTTTCTTATTTTTTAATAGATGCAATTCTGGATGCAACTTCCAATATTTCTCCTCCATTAACATTATAATTCCCACAATGTTATTTATTATTATTATTTCAAATAATAGAATTAGCATAAAACCTACATTTATTATTTGGAACATCATAAGAATTTGAAGAGGAAGATGAACCCTTATTCTCATCTATCTCAAGATAGTGGGTTTGAGAACAAACATCATCTATGTCATTCTACTTGTAAAGTAGAATGAGCTTTGTTAAATGACTATGTAACCATATAACATACTTTATGAGGATGTCATGATAAAATTTACCTTTTCCCATGTGAACTTATTTTTTTCAAAACTAACTTACATATACCTTCACACTTTAGCCTTATTTTTTTCTTAAAAATTTCCATTTAATAGACCTTTCCTCTTCATAAAAAATAGGATAAAATTGCTTATTAATCAAAGTCTTGAATTCATCCCATTTACTAATTGGTGATAGTTTCTTAAAATTGAAAATTGAATTAAGATAAATCTCAAACCAAGTTAGGGCATGACTAAATATCTTCAATCTTGTAAAATGAATTTGTTACTCTTTACTAATTATATGAAAATTAAAGTATATAATTGGGATAACCAATGGTCAAGCGTATTTGAATTCACTTTGCCATAATATTGATAAATGTTAATCTTTTCCTCTTCTTTGAATGGAGGTGGAGCTTGGATTGAATGGTGATTCTCTTTTTCATGGTCAAAATTCCTAAGCTCCTCACTTGCTTCATAAATGTCCATAAAATGTCAAAAACTTTCCATGACAACCTTGCCAATCTTCCTAAGGTCATTCATGGATTACGATATTCTTGCAACATTCTATTCTAATTTTCATAATATTCATTCACCATCTTTATCTATCCTCTCATATTCAGAATCCATACTTCTCACTTATCTATTCCACTTTCTTATGGATATATCTTGTTGTACAAATACCAAATCACCTTTTCCACTAGTAATTGACTCACTTGTAATGGAAATATACATGCAAAATGGTCACCAAATAAACCACATAATATGGAACACTAACCTAATATGATACCAATTTGATATGTAACCTAGATGGAAATTCCACACTAATTTTGACCAACATGGATCCTATATACTCTTAATAATTCTTTGATTGATTAAATACTTATTTCCTTGTTCATTTTCATAAAACAACCATTAAATGTGCTTAGGAATGAAACAACCCCAATTTTTTTTTGAATTTGCATATCAGAGTACACATTTGGATGTGTAATGAACCTATATCTCACTTATTGAAGTAAGTGATATTCACTTAGCATACTCATGTACTCACAATTATAAAATTAAACTTAGCATTCAATGCAAATAAGCCCACAAGGTGGAAACCAATAGAAAATTGACCTAATTGACAATTAGGCATAATATCCATCATGCTAAACTCGCATAGCAACTAGCTATATCAGTACACATGTATTATTCTAGGACTCATAAGCATCCAATAGATATCATTTGCATGAAGATATTTCCAATTAATTTAACAACATACTTGTTGTGACCTAGGATAATTGGTTGAATGAATAAATGGGGTTAATTCATCATCTAACTGATAATGATATAATAGTAACCATTCATAGAATCAAAATAAATAACCTATATTGGAAAATAGCCAATACGATATAGTAAATAAAGGTAAATTCATATGCCCAAGGTACATGACAGCCACATATTCTCCCAAACATAGATTATTCAATCCCCCATGGTTTAAAGTAAAGAAACATGCCAAGACAAATCATCTTACATACCTACATGGGTAATTTCAGCCATGCTTACTAATCTAGAATTCATTAATATGATTAACCTTAATAACATTGACCTTTCCTACAACTAAGAATTTTAGAAAGGGAACAATCCCCTTATATTTAACATCACACCACATGTATTTATCATGATTTGGTATTTCTATTTTCCCATAAGAACAACTACAAGTAACATGTTTACATCTATTTTCTAATCATACCCAACATGGAAGGATAGTATGATTCTTACAAGCACTAGACATACATACAAAATCACATCATCATCAATGCATTATTCCACAAGAAACTCTAGCTAACAAGAGGATAAATTAATGTGCACAATCAACCCATAAGGGAAATGAAAAATACACTTGCCCAACACACCAAATTGATATCCACATGTACATTTTCAGCCACTATTCAATCATATAAACATTAAGCAAGATAGAGGTATAACATGGCATTTCCATCACCTAATGCAAGTAATTTAAGGTTATTTTTCCATTCTTGAGTTACCAATGAATTCAAGCTCAAAATAACTTATGCACATAATAGGCAGCCTTCTAATATGGAAATAACTCAAAAACTTTTTTGTACATAATATATATACAATCTGAAATATACAAGGTCTCCATATTCCATACACAAGCTAGAAACCACTAAAGAATAACTCTACCTACTAATTCTACCATAAGAGTAATTATAATGCATATACAAGGAAATGAACATATGCATGATTATATATCTAAGATAATTAGACATCTCTCAATGGTTATCATTCCATTTAATAATTACAGGTTTACCACCAACACAAGTGAGCATATTCAAACATGCCCAATTACCGGAATAAGAAATCTAGTTGACACATAATATCAATTTAGGTACAATGATTAAACATATCAATTGAATACATATAAAAACTACATAAGGTTGTATAAGGAATACATACCACTTTTAAATAGACACAAGATCAATACCATATGATCCATGATGAAAATGCAAGGAAATATACTAGCATGGCATTAACAATGGATAAAAAACCATAAATCCAATAGAAAACTCAAGTATTCCTAAATGACATGTAGGTGAACTCTTTGCCTAAGCAAATCACCACTCAATTTACCATAACATTTTATATCAAGTGAACATAATGAAGTTTTATAAGATGGTAAAATGAAATATTACTATACTAGTGTGTCAAACTAATTACATGTTATAGCTACAAGAATGATTAGATATGTAAAAACATAATAAAAAGTCAATAATAAAAACAATATAGTGTACCATTATAGCATTAGAAAGGAATATCTAATTAATAATCCATGATAAAACCCATGTCTATCCAAGATTGAATTCAAAACTATATGGGAGCTCTAACATATTACATCATAATCGGAAACATGAGCTTGAACTTCTTAATTCCAAAGGGTCCATAACCATATATGGGGTTAGAATGCCAAGAACCAAATGTAACTAATCAAAAATCCAATGGAATTAATTATCATTGCAACCCCTATTCATGCTAAAATAAGTAATATACATCTAAGGTAGTAAAGAGATAAACAACATGTAAATAAAATTTTAAAGTAAATCATACCTATCCACAAAGTAATCTAGAAATGGAGTAGTAGAACCAAAATAGATAAACCCTCCCAACCAGCTCTATGAGCCCAACCATCGGTGGTTGTCACCAACCTAACCATTAGGTAGATGGTGGTTTTAGCAAACAGGGTCAAGGAGGACATTATGAGAAAGTTGGAATACAAACCAAAGGGAATCATAACAAAATAATATACACCAACAAAAGGCATGAACACCATAAAGGGTACACTCCATGTAATCAAAGACAAAAGCATAATGTAAAGCTCAGTTGTTATATGCCACCCAGTCAATATCCAAAAATAGAATCAACCAAGCAAGTTAATTAAGAAATTTAATCTCACAACATCCCTAGGAATCCAATAATATATGAAGACTATAAATAATTATAATTCATAACCGATCTAAAATCAAAATAATAAGCATAAACACTTGCTCCATGCATTCATTTGGATTCCAATAACACCATCAAGTTCCAAAAGGGCAATAATTAATACAATAGTCATTCTAAACAATAAACAATTTTTAGCTAATAGATGATAGGGGGGGGGGGGGAGAATTTATAAGATCATGATGAGGTCTCATGACCTCATATCATCTTTGAATATTAAAATTGGATCAACATGGGTAGATGGTACAACACCCTTTTAAATGGCTTAACTTAAAAATAAAAACCCTCATTAAAGACAATAATTTTAATAGGGCTTCACCCATACTTTAAAGAACTAATAGTAAGCAAACATGTAGGATTTTACAAAAAAGACACAATAAAACTGTACCAAGAAATAAAACCCAAAAATCTTCCATCAAAACCACATACAACAATTTGTGATGGAAATTGAACTCATACAAAGAACATGAGTAACCAGTTTGCAAAATGGAAAAGATCCAATCCATGTTTTGTACATTATATATATGTATAACCAACTAGTTCATATTAAATAAAACATATAGAAATTCATCCCATAAACCAAAATGTATCTAAATAGATAGAAGATGCCATTCAATAGGTACATACACCACCAATTCAAAGAAAACTCCCATCAATTTTGATTCAAGGAAAATATATTAACAAGGTATAAAACTCAACCCTTTAATTTTTAAAAGACCCAATCGATTTAATTCTATATTAAAAATTTTAATAGAAATAAAAAACCCATACATCTCATAATAATCTTAGTTCTTTGAAATGTTAAAGACCCAAGTCATTTTTAATCCATTTTAGAAAAATATAATAATCCATCCAAAATCTATCTTAAGAATTTTATGAGATCCTGAATTGTTATTAGTTGAAAGGGATAGATTATCAACAAGAGAATTATGTTCATGGAATTTAATAAACCCCCAAATCATTTTCATAATTCATAAGGGAAAATATATAATAATGACCACACAAAATTCTACCTTAAGGGTTTTTTAAAAGAAAACTGACAATTTATAAGTTTTCATATCATAAATTGAACCACCAAAAGTATGCAGCCAATGGAATAAGGCACAATGTCTTAGAAGGCAAAGTATCATGGTCAACTATTGAAGTTAGAATAAAAATGCAAAAATAGGTTTAGTAGGTGAGGCCATGGCATAAATAATTTAATAAAATACAGAACCCATTAAATAATTAGGTATTCAACATACAAAGAATTTGAGCACATCTAGGCTTGAGAAAAATAAAAATATAATAATTTTTACTATGGTAAGGTTATAAAAAAGAGAGTAATATCGATATAAGTTGACTTCACTAAAAATCATCCTCTATTATGAAGATAATCTACTTTAATCAGGAATGACTTACTAGTTTGTGCAGGGAAGAAGAATTTAAAACATGTCATGCATTACCTTCTTTCTTTCCACAATGAATCCATCATGACTCTGAATCCAACACCCTAGTGATAAGCTGAGCCCAAAATCCTTTCTCTCTTTCTCTCTTACTCTAAGCATCCTCTTTCTGCATATTCTTTTATGTATATCTTGCTACACATACTTTTTTTTGTGCTCTTCTCTCCTCCCATTTCTCTCCATGCATTTTCCATATACCTCTTATTCCATTGAATTCTCCTCTTCCCCACACCCTTCACCATCCTTTTCTCCTTCCTACTATGTATCTCCCCCATCTTTCTTCCTTTCATCTCTTACTTTGCTACATTTTATTTTAATTCTACATTTTGATTCCACCAACCATTCCCTACCTCTACACATCCCCCTACATTTTTATTTTCTCCCACCTACTCCTTGCATATTATTTTTCATACACCCTTCATTCCATTCCTTGTTTCCTTATTGCCTTCTCTTTTCTCCCTTCATGCCTCTTTGTCCATGCACTCCCTCCTACATTCCTTTTTATTTTGCATCCTCTTCTATCTTGCCTCCATAACTACACATTCTTGTATTCAACCACTCCTTGACTTCTTCCTTACTTCACACACAATCCACCCCTCCATTCACCATACTCTTCCCCCATATCCCATACTCTCCATATCCTTTCTCATTTAATTTTTGAGAGAGAAAGGTTACCTCTATATCATCGACCCATTCCCACAATGTGACCTCTATGCCCAAATCTCTGGGACATTGGTCAATGATGGCCTTTCAAGATAAAATTCGAGACAAAACATATTAAACATGATTTAAAATAAATTTAAATAATAGAATGTATATTATTTGAAATTTCAATCAAATGTTTAAAGCCATAAATTATAAAATCAATTAATAACATTTAAAATAAGAAAATAGATATTATTTTAAAATGCCTTTAAAATGTTTAAAATCCCCAATGACCAATCATTCTAGTTATTAATAACTATAAAGACACCAGGGTAATAAGTCACAAAAAAGGGCATGTCATGGGGAGATAGGTATAGGTAGGTCCTTAGGGAGTTTGAGATAAGTAAGGGAAATTCCACAAAGATGGGTGGTAAGGTATACATAGGATGAGTGAGAAAATAAGGAGTCCAAGCAATGGATACAACACTAACAACATGTAGGGATCATAAAATACGTAAGGTCACAAGGAATAAAAATCAACAAGGTAAAATTAAATGTGACTACATAAATGCATAACAAAACCATATAAAAACATGACATAAATCAAGAATACTAGGTTACATTTTGAAACTCATTCGACTGCTTAGAACAACTTCACTACCCCAAGAGATGATGCCATCATCTAGCCTAGGTCATAAATTTTCCTGTAACCACTAAGTGAATCCATCAATAGTATCTGATCCAAAATTGATAAAATGATAAATTAGTAATGAACTATAATCAAATACATCAATAATCCATACATCATCAAGTGTAGAATTATAAACATGATAAATTCATCAAACTGTAATCAAATATCATAGCATCTGAATCCAATAACACAAATTAACTAAGCAAGGGAGTACAAACACAACTATACACATGCTAAATCAATCATTTAAGTAGTCTTATCTAGGTGCACAAGGGTAGGATCTAACATTATCCCCTTATTAGAGAGGAATCATCCTAATGACCATATCAACAATTGAGAACCTGGTTGTCCATATAACATGATCACTCTCTATATAAGATTGCATCTACTTAATTATAATATTAATTATAAAAAACATCAGTTTATATAATAATAAGCAAGAGGAAGTAATACTCCATATAGGAAAAATACATCTTTTATTCCCAACATAAGTCATAATTATAGCCATAATAATATTCTTATCGATTCACATGTCATTCTATGACACTAGATGAATAATAGGGAGCTATTATACATTAAAGCAACATTAAATACTCATACAGGTACCTCAATTTAGGTTATAATTACATGTTCATGATGCATAAGCCATTAATTAATAAACCAAATAGATATTCCCAACAACTCTAATTCTATTCTTATTTAGCACACATACCGATGGTCTACCATCATGTTAACATAGTCATAAGAAAACTAATAAAATTCAACCACCTGTATAGGAGTGCATTTTAAGATTTCAAGGCAAACTAGCATTACTGGCCATGGAAAGTAATTTTCCACACATCAACAAATGCTAACAAAATATTTTTTTACCTTCTAAGCACACCTCTTTCAGCTAAAATCTTGTAAAAAATAGGCAACTTCAACAAATTTTGACTATTTAGATAAAAAATTTGCTAGAGAACCAACATTAGCTAGACATCCCTCTTAACAAGAGGAGATCATACCACATAAAATTATAATTTTTATGACTACAATTGCAATTACATAATCCTATCAAGATTTAAAACATATATCCAAACCTAAAATAGTGTCTTTACTGACACACAGATTATGCCTTACACATAATTTAATCAACATTCATCATAGAATGCTTTCACGTGACAATAACCCATTTTTAATGATTACTTATAAATCAAACAATTACCATTTGAGGGATATCAAAGTGTCCCACACTATTCACATTGAAATATAGAAGGATGTGAGATCACATGATGGTTATAGGAATCAAAGTTTCACCATCATACTACACTTACCTCATGACAACAAATAGACAAGAAAAAGAAGGATGGATACCCAAAAATACAAAACATGCCCGATTATGAATTATAATGTTCATTTTGAACACAAAACCAACAAGCTATCTAGTCATGCATAGAATAATACCAAAATATATTCATACCAAAATATATATATATATATGATTGAGGTATTGCCTTACAATACCTCAATCACAACATGTCAACATATGTATACATTTCAGCAAGCACCTTTTTACTGATTTGCATACATGTCCATAATATATATATATATATATATATATGTCCTAAATTATGGACATGTATGCAAATCAGTAAAAAGATGCTTGCTGAAATGTATACATATGTTGACATGTGTGTGTAGACATGTTGTGATTGAGGTATTGTAAGGCAATACCTCATTCATATATATATATATATATATATATATATATATATATATATATATATATATATATATATATATATATATATATATATATATTGGTCTTAAATTATGGACATGTATGCAAATCAGTAAAAAGGTGCTTGCTGAAATGTATACATATGTTGACATGTGTGTGTAGACATGTTGTGATTGAGGTATTGTAAGGCAATACCTTAATCATATATATATATATATATATATATATATATATATATATATATATATTGGTCCTAAATTATGGACATGTATGCAAATCAGTAAAAAGGTGCTTGCTGAAATGTATACATATGTTGACATGTGTGTGTAGACATGTTGTGATTGAGGTATTGTAAGGCAATACCTCAATCACACACACACACACACACACACACACACACACACACACACACACACACACACACACACACACACACACACACACACACACACACACACACACATGTCCTAAATTATGGACATGTATGCAAATCAGTAAAAAGGTGCTTGCTGAAATGTATACATATGTTGACATGTGTGTGTAGACATGTTGTGATTGAGGTATTGCCAATACCTCAATCACAACATGTCTACACACACATGTCAACATATGTATACATTTCAGCAAGCACCTTTTTATTGATTTGTATACATGTCCATAATGTAGGACCAATTAGTGATTCACAAGGCTTACACAAAGGTTGCTTAGCAACAACCTCTGAGAGGAAGCTAAAACAACACTATCCATAAGGTGACCATTATTTAAGAGGGTCTCATAGCCAATATGTGGCTCTTATGGTACACATTTTAAACAAATCAGGTATCTATCTCATGCAAAGGGGTGGAGTGGATTTTTATCCTATGAGATACTCCACTCCCTAGCCCATACCCAGTCTAAATAATTATGAAAATAGTTCTTATTTAACCTCAACCTCATACTTGCATCGATGTTCAAAGCTAGAAAAATGATGCGAGATTATAAAATATAATACGACACTATACCTTGGAGACTAAACAAGAGATTTGGCTTCTCAAAAGGGATTTATAAAACACAAAAGCTTAAGTTCACAATCATAGTTTAACACCATAGAATCACACACACAACATAACTAGAACACCAAGATAGTTATCTAGATAGTATAAAATTTCACACATTTCATGTGGTTAAGTATTCTCATAAGGCTCGCACAATAAACATATAACAATGTGCATGAATGAAGAAGCATCATAAGATAATTACACATTCAGTATAGATAACTATGCCAAGGTATTTTTCACATCATAATAGTCAAACACATAAAATTATGAAGCATAAGGGTTCATGAATCTACATTGGTCCTCCTGATGTGTAGATGCCATGAAAAAGACATCAAATGCCTATCAATATATCACATAATCAATCACCAAAACCTCTTAATTTGCTCACATAATTTTACCACACTTACCCATTAGGCCCTCCAAGATTGAGCTGCACCCTTGGCCCTCCCAAGATATCATACCTTAGCCTCATTGAATGTCATGTTCACACAAGCAATCAATGGGAATCTAGGCATTATCATAAACTTCCAACAATAAGATTACATCATGATTCAACTAATTGACTAAATCCAACATGTCAAGGGTCAAATGGATATGCTTGTTTTAACACCACATCAATTTGGGAAAGGGTGAGTTTAGCCAAGGCTCAAGGGGAATACCATAACACTAATATAGGGATCACAATTCCTCATAATTAACAAGTTCAATCAACACTTTCAATGAACATCCTCATGGATGCAAGACATACCCAATGTCTCAATAGGCATCTTCATGGATGTATAATCTACAATGGAACAATCAACACACACATGGAATCAAGCATAACCATGAATAAAAATATACATCATATATGTATAACCGATCTGTGATCACAATAAACATGCCAAAATTAGTTAGCTTCACCCCTTTTTGAAGTTATGAAGCCACTTGATTTATCAAATTAACCCAAAAAAGGCTAACAAAACCAAACTTAACTTAGCTAAAATGCATAAGTTTTCAAATCTACATAAGTTTGCCTATTTAAAGAATGCAAAATAGATATAATCAACCAACCAGGCAATAATTAGGCAACAAAACCTTCTTGGTTTACTAAAATTTCTAATACATAGGGTGGACCAATGCCTCCTGAGCACTTCCATCACAATAAAAATTGTGGTAGTGCTTCCCCCAATCACTTATAGTGACACCTAAGCCAAGCCAAAATCTATGGATTTTTACCATAGTTATTACCATAATGACATTGCAAGATGTTTATGCATAAAATTTTTTTATAAATATAAAAATAAGTAGGGTAGCCTTGATATATGCAAGAAAATTACCTAGTGGAGAGGTGTCCACTCCACTAAAACCATCCATAGTATGAACACTGACTAACATACTTATGCAAGTTTATAGGTTACCAATAGTTTGAGGCAATCCTTTCCATGAGTGGAGATATCAAAATTTTCTAACTTACTCAAGAAATTCATTTATTTTTGCACCCTATCATGCCCTTTAGGCTTATGTTGAACCCTTGGTCTTCCTTGGGTCATAACATTCTAAGTATCTAAGGAAAGATTGCCCATACAAGCCAACCATATATACCCAAACATCATTCCCTAAATTTTAAGAGTGAAGCCTGAATTAGCTAACTCTCATTGACCTACCCATACAAGCCAATGGTTGATAGGTGAGACTTGCTTTGATGCAATCAGATTTTGGAAGGGTTAACCCCAACCAAGGATGGGGGTGATAACAACTGACATTGAAGAAAAACCAGATTCCTTGGAATCATTTCTTTTGAATGATGCACAAAACATTAAAACAACAAAAAAAAATAGCACAAAACCTCAACCTTCAGCCTGAAGGCTAAGTGTCTCAAGAATTACTTCACAATTTTTCTTGATTGGTACAACTCATTGGTCACCATATAACAACTCTATCAATCCCAGAGTTCCCTAAAGCAGAAACACTACTCTGATTCTAGATGAAACAACCCCAATTTTTTTTTAAAGTTGCATATTAGAGTATGCATTTGGATGTGTATTGAACCTACACCTCAATTTCTGAAGAAAGTGATACTCTCTTAGTGTTCTTATGTATGCACAAACAAAAAATTAAACTTGTTATTCAATGCCATCATTGGGTCAAACAAACCCACAACATGGAAATGAATAGAATATTGACCTAATTGACAATCAAGCATAATATTCATCATGCTAAACTCACATATAAACTTGATATTAGTTTGAGTACATAAGGATTTCTCTAGGACTCATAAGCATCCATCAAATATAATTTGCACGAAGATATTTATAATTGATTTAACAACATACTTTCTGTAATGTATGATAATTTATCAAATAAACAAATGAGGTTAATTAATCATTTAATCGATAATGATATAATATTAGCCATTCACAAAATCAAAATAGAGAACCCATATTGGAAAATAGCCAATACGATATAATAAATAAAGGGAAATTAATACACCTAAGGTACATGGCAGCCACATATTTTTAAAAACATAGATTATTCAAACCCCCATGGGTTTAAGTAAAGAAACATGTCAAGCCAAATCATCTTACATACCTACATAGGCAATTTCAGCCAAGCATATTAATCTAAAATTTATTAAGTATGATTAACCTTAAAATCATTGACCTTTACTACAATTAAGAAGTTTAAAAAGGGAGTAATCCCATTATATTTAACATCACACCATGTGTATTTATCATGATTTGGTATTTGTATTTTCCCATAAGAACAACTACAAGTAACATGTTTACATCCATTTTCTAATCATAACCAACATAGAAGGATAGTATGATTCTTACAAGCACTAGACACACATACAAACTTGCATCATCAGCAATGCATTATTCCATGAGAAATTATAAATAACAAGAGGATAAGGTAATGCGTATAATCATCCCATAACGGAAAGAAACAATACACTTGCCCATCACATGGAAATCATATCCACATGTACATTTTCAGCCACTATTCATGTATATAAACATTAATCAAGATGGAGGTATCACATGGCATTGCCTTCCCCTAATTCAAGTAATTTAAGCTTACTTTTTCCATTCCAGAGTTAGCAATGTATTCAAGCTCAAAATAACTTATGCACATAATAGAAAACCTTCTAATATGGAAACAACTTAGAAACTTGTTTGTAAATAATATATATACAAGCTAAAATATATAAGGTCTCCATGTTCTATACATAGGTTGGAAACCACTAAAGAATAACTCTACCTATTCATTCTACCATAAGAGTAATTCCAATGCATATACAAGGAAATGAACATATGCACGATTATAGATCCAAAGGAGATAATTAGACATATTTCAATAGCTATCATTCCATTTAATAATTCCAAGTTTAACACTAACCCAAATGGGCATATTAAAGCATGCCCAATTACTAGAATAAGAAATTTAATTGACACACAATCTCAATTTAGGTACCATGATTAAACATATCAAGTGAATATGTATAAAAACTCCATAAGGTTGTATAAGGAATACATATCACCTTTAAATGGGCACAACATCAATACCATATGATCCATGATGAAAATGCAAGGAAATATACTTGCATGGTGTAACAATGGATAAACAACCATAAATCTAATATAAAACTCAAATATGCCTAAACATTAGATAGGTAAACTCTTTGCCTAAGAAAATCACCACTCAAGTTACCATGACAATTTATATCAAGTGAACATAATAAAGTTATATAAGATGGTCCAATGAAATATTACTATACTAGTGTGTCAAACCAATTACATGTTATAACCATAATAATGATTAGCTATGTAAAAACATAATAAAGAATCAACAATAAAGATAATAT
The DNA here is from genome assembly GCA_037957365.1 of Torreya grandis. NCBI lineage: Eukaryota > Viridiplantae > Streptophyta > Pinopsida > Cupressales > Taxaceae > Torreya > Torreya grandis. Next base: position 278,025 of record JARHVA010008343.1, read on the forward strand.
GGTGTAACATTATAGAATTATAAAGGAATATATGATTAATAATCCATTATAAAACCCATGTATATCCAAGATTAAATTTAGAACTATATGGGAGCTCAAATATATTAAATCATAATCAACAACATGAGCTTGAACTTCTTAATTCTGAAGTGTCCCTAACCATACACAAGGTTAGCATGCCAAGAACCAAATGTAACTAATCATAAATCTAATGAAAGTAATTATAATTACAACCAGTAGTCATGTTAGAATAAGTAATATACATCTAAGGTAGTAAAGAGATAAAAAACATGTAAATAACATTGTAAAGTAAATCATACCTATCCATGAAGTCATCTAGAAATGGAGTAGCAGAACCAAAATGGATAAACCCTCCTAACTAGCCCTATGAGCCTAACCATCGGTGGCCCTCACCACCCCAATAATCAACTAGATGGTGGTTTCAGTAAACATGGTCAAGGAGGACATTTTGAGCAAGTTGGATTACAAGCCAAAGTGCACCACAAAAAAATAATGTACACCAATAAAAGTCACAAAAACCATCAAGGTTACACTCCATGTAATCAAAGATAGAAATCATATTGTATAACTCAACTGTTATATGCCATCCAATCAAGATCCAACAATAGAATCAACCAAGTGAGTTAATTAGGCAATTCAGCCTCACAACATCCCAAGGCATAAATAAGGATTTCAATAATCCATCAAGACCATAAATTATTATAAATCATAATCAATCCAAAATTGAAATAGTCAAGATAAACACTTGGCCCATGCATTCATTTGGATTCTAATAATGCCATCAAGTTCCAAAAGGGAAATAATTAATACAATATGCATTCTAAACAATAAAAAAAAATTAGCCAATAGATGATAAGGGGGGATTTAAAATATCATCATGAGGTCTCACGACCTCATATGATCTCCAAATATTAAAATCAGGTAATTATGGGTAGATGCTATAACACCCTTTTAAATGGCTTAAATTAAAAATGAAAAACCTCGTTAAAGATAATAATTTCAATAGGGCTTCACCCATACTTTAAAGCACCAATAGTAAGAAAACATATAAGATTTTATAAAAAGGATACAAAAAAAATGCACTAGGAAATAACACCCAAAAAATCTTCCATCAAAAGCCAATATGATAATTTGTGATGAAAATCAAACTCATATAAAGAACATGAGTAACTAGTTTGTGAAATAGAAAAGATCCAATCCATTTTTCATACATTTTTATATATGTATAACTGACTGGTTTAAATTAAATAAAATATATATAACTTCATCCTAGAAACCAAAGCATATCCAAATAGCCAGAAGATGCCATTCAATAGGTACATACACCATCGGTTCAAAGAAAACTCCCATCAATTTCCATTCAAGGAAAATATATTAATAAGGTATAAAACTCAGCCCCTTTAATTTTTAAGAGACCCAATGGAATTAATTTGATATTAAACATTTAAATGGAAAACCAAAACCCATGCATATCATAATAATCTTTGCTCTTTGAAATGTTAAAGACCCAAGTCATTTTTAATCCATTTTGGAAAAATATAATAATCCATCCAAAATCTATCTTAAGAATTTTATGAGATCCAAAATGGTTATTGGTTGAAAGGGATAGACTGTTAACAAGATAATTCTATTCATTGAATTTAATACATCCCCAAATTAGTTTTGTAATTTAAAAGAGAAAATATATAATAATGACCACACAAAATTATGCCTTACGGGTTTTTAAATGGAAACTAACAATTTATAATTTTTCATATCATAAATCAAACCACCAAAAGTATACAGCCAATGGAATAGGGAACAATGTCCCTCAAGGTAAAGGATCACATTCAAATCCTATAGTTAGAATAAAAATTTAGAAACAAGTTTAGTAAGATAGGCCATGGCATAAATAATTTAATAAAATACATAGCCCATTAAATGATCAAGCATTTAGCATATGAAGAATTTGATCACATTTAGGTTTGAGAAAAACAACAATATAATCATTTTTCATTTTTTAAGGTTATAAATAAGAGATTAATATTGATATAAGTTGACTTCAATAAAAATTATCCTCCATTATGAAGATAATATACTTTAGTCAGGAATGAATTACCAGTTTGTGCAAGGAAGAATAATTTAAAAAATGTCATGCATAATGAATCCATCCTCACTCTGAATCCAATGCCCTTGTGATAATTCAAACCCCAAATATTCTCTCTCTCTCTCTCTCTCTCTCTCTCTCTCTCTCTCTCTCTCTCTCTCTCTCTCTCTCTCTCTCTCTCTCTCTCTCTCTCTCTCTCTCTCTCTCTCTCTCTCTCTCTCTCTCTCTCTACATATTCTTCTATGCATATCTACCTACACATCCTTTTTTGTGTTTTTCTCTCCAATATATCTCCATGCATTTTCCACATGCCTCCCATGCTATTGACTTATCGTCTTCTCTATGCCCTTTTTCATCCTTTTCTCCTTCCTAATATGTATCTCCCCCTTCTTTCTTCTTGCATTCTTACTTTCTTCTCTAGCTTTGCTATGTTTTATTTTACTTTTATATTTTTCTTCCACTATCCATTCACTACCTCTATGCATCCCCATACATTTTTATTTTCTCCTACCTACTCATTGCATATTAATTTTCTTTCACCCCTCATCCCATTCCCTTTTTACTTATTGCCTTCTCTTTTCTCCCTTCACGCCCCTTTTTCCATGCACTTCCTCGTGCCTTTTTTTTGCATCCTCTTTTGTCCTACCTCCATACCTATGAATTCCTCAATTCAACCACTCCTTGACTTTTTCCTTACTTCACACACAATCCACCCCTCCATTCATTATACTCCTCCCCCACCTACCATACTCTCCACATCCTTTCTCATTTAATTTTTGAGAGAGAAAGGTCTCCTCCATATCATCAACTCATTCCCCCAACATGACCTCTACACCCAAATCCCCAAGACATTGGTTAATGATGTCCTTTGACAAGAAAATTCAAGCCAAAACATATTAAACATGATTTAATAAAAATTTAAATAACATAATGTATATTATTTGAAATGCTAATCAAACATTTAAATCCATAAATGATAATGATAGTTAATAACATTTAAAATAATAAAATAGATATTGTTTTAAATTGCCTTTTAAATGTTTAAAATTCCCAATGACCAATCGACCTGGTCATTATAACTATAAAGACACTAGGGTAGTAAGTCATGTAGGAGGGAGTGTTATGGGGAGATAGGTATAGGTAGGTGATTAAGGATTCTAAGATAAGTGAGGGAAAGTACACAAAGATGGGTGGTAAGGTGTATGTATGAGGAGAGAGAAAATAAGGAGTCTAAGCAATAGATATGATACCAACAACATGCAGGGATCAAAAAATATGTTAAGACATAAGGAATGAAAAGTAACAAGGTAAAATCAAATATGACTGCACAAATGAATAACAAAATCATCTAAAAGCATGACACAAATCAAGAATACTAGGTTACCTATTGGAACTCATTCGACTACTTAGAACCACTTCACTACCCCAAGAGCCAATGCTAGCATCTAGCCTAACTCATAACTACACCTGTAACCATTGAGTGAATCCATCAATAATATTTGATCAAAAATTGATAAAATGATAAAGTAGTAATAAAATGTATAATCCATACATTATCAAGTGGATAATTATAAATATGAAAAATGCATTAACATACAATCAAATATCATAGCATCTAAATTTAATAATATAGACCAACTAAGCAAGGGAGTGCAACAACAACTATACACATATTAAATCAATAATTTAAGCATCCTTTTCCAGATACACAAGGGTGGGATCATGATAAGTAATTAATTTAAAGTGTTTCATACTAAAAGTAATACAAAAAAAATGAAATTAGATATAATTTCTATAGAAAACCACAATCAAAAGAGACACAATATTAGCTTAAAGGAACTCAAATTGATAAAAATCTAGAAAGAGTGATGGATTTCATCCTCATTCTAATATATCATTATGAAATTAAATTTTTTATAGATTTATTGATGCCTTCATGAACATAATTTGCATTATAAAATGTTGAAACACTCATACATGCTTTACAACTTGCTCACCAATTTTTCCTTTACACACTCCAAATCAAAAAACCACATACAATCAAGAAGAATATTTTATAAGAACATATACATTGCTTACAAAACCCCTCTACACACACACACACACACACACACACACACACACACACACACACACACACACACACACACACACACACACACACACACACACACACACACACACACACACACACACACACACACACACACACACACACACACACACACACACACACACACACACACACACACACACGCACGCACACGCACACACACACACACAAACACAAACACACATATATATACTATAGAAACAAAATAAGATCCAATAGTAATCCAAAAAGACTCAGAAGATGAAGAGAAACCATTTTAAACTATTACTCGAAGTACTCTTTTTCTCCTTGTAAAACCTCTAATATATGCAAAAAAAATAGGCAGTTGTGTAACCTCAAGTGAAGCTTCTAAAAACATCAAGGTGGTTATGCAACCATCAATGATATTGATAGACCACTAGGGTGGTTATTTAACCACCACTTAACCCTGTGAAACTATTGGGGAGGTTTCACAACCAAGCCAAATGTGCTAATTTTTGGACGCCATAAATTTCACATATAAACTCAGATTGACACGTTAATTTTTGTAGAAATTGTATAAGTTTTTGAGAGGAATAAAATCATAAAATAAAATTATAGATTTTATTACTTATTCATATTTTTAAATCCTTTAAACCAAAACCTATCTATTTTTAGGTCTTAAGTTGTCACAAATTATAGACTTCTTAAACTCTTTTAATGGTTACTTTTAAAGAAAAACAATATAAAGAGTGTTTGAATTGATTTATAGTTACATTAATATACAATAATAATAGTGAATTGGTTAAATGATGTGGTTAGCATTACTGATCCAAAATTTGGATCAATAGTTATAACTATTTCATTCTTAGTTTTCCCCAACACTGAGGAATATAACATGCTATTAATATTTCCATGGATACATAAAATATGTTGGATAACATTATTTTTAAATTTATAATTTTATAACTATAATAACTGATTATTTATGATTTTGGATATTTAATATGAATACCCCATTTAACCTAAGACATTTCTCACTTGTCTCCACAAAAACATATTATATAATCTATATAGATTCATACTACAAAGAAAAATAAGAGGATAATTATAGGGTTTCATCCATGAATGACTCTCCCAAAAAAATTACATCAATGATTTATTTTAGTGCAACATATGTTACATAATTCATCACATCCTATGATAGTTTTATAGAGACCTCTTGAACATGTTCCATCATGAACACTAACATGTTATTTTGACATACAATGGAGTCCCTATTTTTTCTATGGATAAAAAATATATGTGACACATACATGATCATGTTGAATATGATGATGATGTTGGATATTTTACAGTGCATGATCATTTATCTAAATTAGATAATGATACATGTGATACCTCTTGTCTGTGGAATGTGACATTCATATTGATCGATTTATGAAATGTGCATGTACATCCCATTTATGGAATTATAGGTTAGTTGGAACATAATTTATTTTAAATACACTAAAATAAATAGTAAAAAAAATTAATATTCATAAAAATACAAAACCAAGACTTATGAGTGACATGATTTTCTAGTACACATTATTTATTGATATTAATAATAAAATAAATGATAAATTACATATCTATTTTATACGCATATGATTTTCAAAATATACAGGAGTGAGATGCAAGAGATACAAATTGCATATGATATATGGAAATATAAGCGTATTATGTTATTTACACATAAGGGAAACATTTATGTACACTAGGGGAATATTTATATACTATTTAGGTTATATCTTTCTATACTGGTCCATTGATAATAGTAGAATGTTATACACTAATTTATCTTTCTCATATACTATATAGTGATATTTGATATTGATATTGGGATTTTATATATTAGATGATGTCATTAGATGATTAGGCAGACTAACATAGCTTACCATGTATGTGCTTGATAGTGATGATTATGGCATTATGTGATCATTTGTGTGTGTATTATTGTGTGTTTTATGAGTGCATTCATTGTGTATTATCACTTTATGTGTATTTTCATGTGTCAGAAGATATTATAATATGAGTCATAATCAGGCCATGTCTATGTCAAGTCAAATTCATGTCATGTATTGAGTGCTTATGTGTTTCATGATCATGATATTGTGTGCATATGCATTTTGGTTACATATATTATTATTTCTATGAGCTTGGTTCCATGATTTTTATTATGTATACTTATATTGTGTGTGATGCCATGATTGTTATCATACATCTATCGTGTTTCTTATTACCATGTGATTTATTGATATATCTATGAGATATTAAAATTATATGCATGTTGATTTGGATTAAATATTTCATATGTGATTTAATGATCAAATACTTCTATGATAACATATATTATCATGTTTTTTAACATAATTTACATAATTATATTTTTACATAAAATACATGGTGTGCATTATCTCTTTATTTTGAGATGAGTGATTCTTATGATTTATCCTTGATATCAAAGTGGTAGAATATAGTAAGATTATCTTAGACATTCAAGCCATGATATATAGTTAGCTCACATGATGAGATGTATTATGTGATTAAGTTGGGATATAATGAGCATATTAAGTTAGTCTATATGATTCAAATGGGTCAGATTGAGGGTATTGAGACATTTATGGGAAATCTATACAATTATGAGGACTACTTGAGACATTATAAAATTAGTAAACTAGTTGGATATTCCACATTAATATTCACCAAAAAGGATCCTATACTCATATCTCAATAAATTATTGATTGATAACTATTAAAGAGTACTTACAATGCTAAAATGAAGATAAAAATGTGTTGGAAATGAAAATTAAAATAAATAGAAATTAAGAAATAAACATAAACTATGAAAAAACATACAATGAACATAAGAGATGACCTGTAAAAATCCATTGTGGGAAAACCTAAAGTGGGTGAGGAAATTACACTACCCTTCCGCTATGTAAAATCAATAATTGTACAATTTATTTCCAAACATGGCCTTCATGAATACATTTTTCACTACTACACTATCTAAAGATCACACAAAAGATTGATTTACACTTCTCAAACACACCACAATGATCCAACACAATTGAAAAAACCATTAAAACATTAAAAAAATGAGACAACATGAATGAGGACAAAAAATTATAAATCAAAAAGTGAATCAAAATTCAAAAATTGTAAATAAATTATTTGATATCCTCTACCTTAAAAAAAAATCTATATTTAAGGATTTCCACCTTGGAACTGACCAAAGAATCCAAACAAACTATCACCAAGAAGTATAGATGTTTAAAACCATTCTCATTCTCATAGATTAGTGGCAAAACCACTACCTTATGTAGAATGACAAATTTTAAACCATCAAGCTACTTATGCAGCTTCCAATTGTATAGATATTGTTGATGCTGTGGATTGCACCTGGGGCAGGATGCCTAGCTCCTGCCCTTCCACACGTCAAAATGGAAACTCCCCTCTCGCCTGTGGGACCAGCGAACTTAGAGGGGAGAGTCTCTAGATAAGGGCTAGTGCCCTTTGATGTATCTTTTAGGCCCTGGTTTCTCCTAATGCTAACAAAAAATGAAACAAGGGGGGGATGAAAAGGGAGAGAGATGCTGAAACAAAACCTAAACCTAAAAATAAAAAGGGTGATACACCAAAAATGATGACCCACTCAGCCCAAATATATACTTTCACCAAGAAGAAGCACCCATACACTTCATCTGATGTGGGAAACTCCTCTATGTCAGTGAGTCAAGGGTCCATGGAAATACAGGGAGGAAGAAACTACCAGAGGCATCCTCAGACACACTTATGGTAGCCTATTCACAAGCACTTACACTCCTCTAGGGACACTTCTGGCAAACCTGCAAAAGAGAAACTCATAATGCACTAGACATGTTGAAATAACCCTATGAAATCATAAGGAAAATTACTTAACATGGAACAAAGACATAGACACATCCAAAAGTGCAAGCTCAAATAGAGGTAAAAATGCTAAGTCCTGATTCAAGGTAAAATCTAGCAGAGTTCTGCCTTACAAGCCTTAGAGATTTTTGTGCAGAGTTTTGCCTTAAGGCTGAGAGATTCTCCATTCAAATGAGAAATTTACAATATATAGAAAAGAGAAGAGAAATTGGCAATTTCTGGAAAAGACTTTTGGCACTCTTTTTGCAAGCTGACCCATGTGCACTCTGAGCCTTAGGAAGAGGAAGCCATTTGATTATTGGTTCCTGCTTTGACTTTAGCATTCCAATTTAATGTGAAAACATGGCTACACCTCTTTTCTAAAAAAATATTGCTCTTTCTTGATATTCATGTGGTTTTTTCCCTTATAAATTCAAAATGGAGAAGACAGGCTATGTCATTTACTATTTGTGCCATTTGGTGACCATCTGGCAATAACTCGCCTCTCCTCGCCACTTGGACTGATTTGTCTTTTCCTGCACTTTATCTTCTTCCTTGATTTGTCTCTTTATGGCTCCTTCAGCCCCTTGGGGCTATCTTTTGGTGAGTCACTACATTCCTTAGGCTCCTCTTTAAGGCTTTTCAAAATCAACAACTATTTCATGAGCCTTAAAATTGATGTTCGCACACCCGTCACTGCATTTGAAAACCCAACAGCTAGTTTGCCATGCTTGATTTTAACATCCTTGGGCCCCTCACCCCTTGGAATTTCTTTTAGCTTCCTGCTTTGATTCAACCTTTTCTGTCACTCCCTTTTTCTCAGCGAGAGTCCCTCATAAGGGCACAAACCCTTCAGGCGGTCTTCTTTCTCCTCAGTGGGTCTCTTGCTTCGGGCTTTTTTCCTGCAGACTTTTTTCCCTATGAACAATTTTCTCATGGACAAAAAGTCTACAAGAATTGTTTGGCCACTTTGCCTTCGAAATTTCCATCAGCTTTTCCTTCCATGGCGTTCCTCTGAATTTATTTGGACTTTTTGTTTCAGAAAAAAATCAAAAGAAATTATTATTTTTCCCTTGGTCTTTTCTGCGCATTTTGAATTCCTTCGGCTGCCTTCAAAGAGCCCTTTCAAATTCCTTCAGACTTTTTGTCTGAAGGAATTCCTTTAGACAAATATTCTGAAGTAATTATGCCTTTGCCTTAACAAAATTCTAAAAGAACTTACCTTTGCAGCTTTCTCTTTGTGGCCTCTTTGAAAGTATTCCCTGCCCTCCGCAAGGGCTCTTGAACCCAGAACTGCCCTCTACAAGGGCACTTGTCCTTCGAGAGACTTGAACTTTTGATTGAACTACTCCTTTGAACCAAGCCAATGAACCAAGCTTTGAACCAAATGTTGAACCAAGCTTTGAACCAAGCATTGAACCAAGGTTTTGAACCAAACCGGCCAAACCAAGTCATTGAAGTGACTTAGTGAACCGAGTGATTGAACCATATGATTTAACCAAAGCATTGAACCAAAAAAATGAACCAAAGCATTGAACCAAGCTGATGAACCATTTGATGAAACCAAAGTGATGAACTTTGCTGATTGAACTAAAGCGTTGAACCGAAGCATTGAAACAAGGCATTGAACCGAAGCATTGAACTGGTTCAATGGTTCAAAGGTGCTAAATTTCCTTGTGAATTTATTCAAACAAGAGTTTAAATAATCTTTGTAAAACCTTGCACTCTTTGACTGGTTCTTCATGCACCAAAAGACTTGCCTGCAGAGTCTGTAGAAATGGACCTGCAGAGTCTATAAAAAACTTCACTGTTGAGTCCATAGAAATCCAAGCTCTGAGAGTCCATAGAAAACCTACAGAGTTTGTATAAATTTTCAAGACTCATGAAAAATCAAAAGTACTCTCTTAGAACATCATGAAAAAAGGGGGGACCAATTTTTTGGCCTGTTGGACCAAAAATGGTCAACAAATTGGTGACTCCCAATGGAAGCGTGCCTACTATGCTTAGAGACCAGTTTCCTTTTAGTCCATTAGGCACTGAGTCAGATGTAGCTTTGAAAGAGTTAGAAACTACCTTGATAGATACAAGAATCAATCATGAAGCATTTTACCCTAGACACAAGGGAAAACACACACAAGACTAAAAACACTACTTGTTCAAACTGCACTTAGGGACAATAGGAAAAGAAACTGAAAGCAAACTACTATATATAGCTAACCAAGAATATTTGCCTCCCTCCTAGCTCAAAGGGAAAACTTCTTAAGTCTCCTCCATGGTTAGGAAACTTATGGTGCTAGACAAGTGGCTGAATGAAATGGAGAGTTGGTGACTTACTCCTCTTGCCTGTCACCTTGATTGGCTTGCATTCGAGTGGATCAGATTCAAACATGCTTCCAACATATATGTACTCTTCTTGTCCTTAGAAGCTTGTTAAATTATGGTACTTCATGCTAGTGCATTTCACCAATTAATTAATGGTTGTTGGCTCATCACCATAAGCCCTTTGATATGTACAACTCCCTTGTAGTGCATCATGGTTTGACCTATTTCCTTCTGCCTTATTAAAAACCTTGTCAAACTCATCTTCTACTTCCTCTTAGCCTTATTGAAGAAGGGTGACTGTGGTGATGTCTAAAATGGAATCACAAACTGATTTTTCATCCCATAGAACATCACCTCTTTGTTCAAAACTTTCTTCTTCAAGGCTTTCCTCAAGGGAGACCAGCCTTTCTTTTTCCTGCTTAAGGACCAGAGTTTCTAGATGTTCAAAGGCATCCATCTAGTCCTCCTCCAATTTAGGCTCCTCGAGATAATCATCCTCCTCATCGAAACAACAAGGAAGTTCATCGAACAAGGGGGAAGAGAGCTCACCATGCTTATGTTCCTCTTCATATTGATGGAACATTTGCATGTATGCATGCCCTGTATCTTCTCCATCATCGATGATGTCTTCACAAGGAGCATCGATGATGATTTCTTCTTCATTTTCACTCATGATAGCCTCTTGGAGATTTTCAAATTGGATCTTTTCTTCCTCACTCACCTCCTGCAGAATAGGTTCCTCCTTGAGAAGGGGTGAAGTGGAAAAAACATGTGGAAGAGGAGGCAGTCCTTGAGCTAAAATTAAATGATTCTCCTCCTTCCATCTGGCTAGCACTTCATTTATATCAGGTTTGATCTGATATCTCTCTTGGGGGTGTATAGATGGGGTGTGTTTAGACAGGTCCATCACATGCTGGCTAAGGAATCTCGCTTTGGATTCCAACTCTGTAATTCTCCTGGATAGATCCTCTTAGAAGAGCCTTTCTTGGAGGTCACAACCATCATTATAAGCAGGAGTAGCCTCATCTTCTTTGAGGTTTTGAGAAAAACCTTTCTCCTTTTCTTCCTTTCTACCCCATGATTCTACTATTTATTTCCAGCTCATGATCTTGGGATTGGAATCCCTAAGGTCCTAGGTTGGTTCATGACTTTCCTTCTTCCAAGTTGGAATTTGGAGATCATTTTGAAATAATTGAGGTTGGGAAATATTTGGGAGGGTCTACTCATGTACAGGGAGAGTTGTCTGAAGAAAGGCATGTTAGAAAGCTAGGTACATGGGGTCAAGATCAGGGGTGATTGATGCATCAGATGAGCTGGTATGAGCAAGTGCCATCTGATAGAAAGTATTTGGTGCACAAGAGGGGTATTTCCTTAGAATAGGAGGGGGCACATAAGGCTGACTGTCTTGAAAGAATGGATTCTTCCATTTTGCTACCTCCTCCTCTATGGATTACAAGGCCTGAGATTTCTTGAACAAACACTCTTCTTTATACATCAACTCCTGTTAATATTCATACTACTCATCCAGTCTATCGATCTCCATTACCTACTTCTCAAACTCTAGTGCCACCTCCCTTATTATTGAAGGGCAACTTGGAGAGCTACTTGAGGTGATTGCATGAAAATTTTGAGTCTGATCGAAGTCATATGAAGGAATACAAGGTCCATGATTTTGTGCAAAGGAATTATACATACAAAAAATAAGATTTTTGATGGCACCTGGACTGCTTAACTAGCTGATTCAACTCAGAGTCACCATTGGTGTTGATAAGAAATCCTTCAAAGGCTAGTTGGTTGAAGAACACACCAAAAATTCTTCAGCTCTTTGGACACAACTTGTCCTAGTTGGTCCCATCGGGCATGCTAAAAAATGTTGACGCAGTGGATTTCACCTTAGCTAGGAGGTCGAGCTCCTCCCTTCCACACGTCTAAATGAAAACTCCCCTCTTGCCTATGGGATCGATGAAGCTGGAGGGGAGAGTCTCTAGATAGGGCTAGCTCCCTCTGATGTATCTTTTAGGTCCTAGACTCCTACCACTAACAAATAAAATGAAAAAAGGGGGGGATGAAAAGGGAGAGAGATGCTAAAAATAGAACCTAAGCCTAAAAATAAAATAAAGGTGATACACTAGAAATGATGACCCACTCTGCCCAAATATACACTTTCACCAAGAAGAAGCACCCATACACTTCATCTGATGTGGGAAACTCTTTTGTGTTAGTGAGTCAGCAGTCCATGGAAATACAGGGAGGAAGAAACTACCAGAGGCATCCTCAGACACACTTATGGCAACCTATTCACAAGCACCTACACTCCTCTAGGGACACTTTTGGCAAACCTGCAAAAGAGAAACTCACAATGCACTAGACATGCTGAAATCACCCTACAAAACCATAATGAAAATGAATTAACATAGAATAAAGACATAGACACATCCAAAAGTGCAAGCTCAAATAGAGGTAAAAATGCTAAGTCTTGATTCAAGGTAAAATCTGGGAGAGTTCTACCTTACAAGCTTGAGAGATTTTTGGGCAGAGTTTTGCCTTAAGGCTGAGAGATTCTCCCTTCAAATGAGAAATTTACAATATATAGAAAAGAGAAGAGAACTTGGCACTTTCTAGAAAATACTTTTAGCACTCTTTTTGCAAGCTGGCCCATGTGCGCTTTGAGCCTTGGGAAGAGGAAGATGTTTGATTGTCGGTTCTTGCTTTGACTTTGGCATTCCAAATTAATGTGAAAACATGGTCACACCTCTTTTCTACAAATAGACTACTCTTTCCTGATATTCATGCAATTTGTCCCCTTATAAATGCAAAATGGAGAAGATAGGCTACACCATTTACTATTTGTGCCATTTGGTGACCATCTAGCAATAACTCACTTCTCCTCACCACTTGGACTACTTTGTCTTTTCTTGCACTTTATCTTCTTCCTTGCTTTGTCTCTTTCTGGATCCTTTAGCCCCTCGGGGCTATCTTTTGGTGGGTTCCTGCATTCTTTGGGATCTTGTTTAAGGCTTTTCAAAATCAATGGCTATTTCACAAGCCTTGAAATTGATGTTCATGCACCCATCACTGTGTTTGAAAACCCAACAGCTAGTTTATTGTGCTTGATTTTGACATCCTCAAGCCCATCACCCCTTAGACTTTCCTTTAGCTTCCTACTTTGATTTAGCCTTTTCTATTGCTCCCTTTTTCTCAACGAGAGCCCCCCATAAGGGCACATACCCTTTTGGTGGTCTTCTTTCTCCTTGGTGGGTTTCTTGCTTTGGGCTTTTCCTATGGGCTTTTTTCTCGCAGACTTTTTTCCCCACAGACAATTTTCTCATAGATAAAAAGTCTGCAAGAATTTTTCAGTAGCTTTGCCTTCAAAATTGCCATCAAATTTTCCTTTCTATGGCATTCCTCTAAATTTCTTCAGACTTTTTGTCTGAAGGAATTCCTTCAGACAAAAGTCTGAAGAAATTATTTTTCTTGCCTTGATCTTTTCTGCGCATTTCAAATTCCTTCGGCTGCCTTCAAAGTGCCCTTTCGAATTCTTTCAGACAAAAAGGTCTAGAGAAATTATGCCTTTGCCTTAACAAAATTTTGAAAGAACTTACCTTTGCAGCTTTTTCTTTGTGGCCTCTTCGAAAGTATTCCCTGCCCTCTACAAGGGCTCTTGAACCTAAAACTGCCCTCTATAAGGGCACTTGTCCTTTGGGAGACTTGAAATTTTGATTGAACCACTCCTTCAAACCAAGTTGATGAACCAAGCTTTGGACCAAATGTTGAACCAAGCTTTGAACCAAGCGTTGAACCAAGCTTTTGAACCAAACTAGCCGAACCAAGTCATTGAACCAACTGAGTGAACTGAGTGATTGAACCATCTGATTGAACCAAAGCATTAAACCAATAAAATGAACCAAAGCATTGAACCAAGCTGATGAACCATTTGATTGAACCAAAGTGATGAACTTTGCTGATGGAACTAAAGCATTGAACTGAAGCGTTGAACCAAGGCATTGAACAGAAGCATTGAACCAATTCAATGGTTCAAAGGTGATAACTTTCCTTGTGATTTTATTCAGACAAGAGTCTGAAGAAGATTTGTAAAACCTTGCACTCTTTGACTGGTTCTTCATGTGCTGAAAGACTCACATGCAGAGTCTGTAGAAATGGACCTGCATAGTTCGTAGAAAACTTCACTGCTGAGTCTGTAGAAATCCAAGCTCTGCAGAGTCCATAGAAAACCTGCAGAGTCTGTAGAAATTTGAAAGACTCATGCAAAATCAAAAGTATTGGCTTAGAACAACATGAAAAAAGGGGGGACTAATTTTTTGGCCTGTTGGGCCAAAAATGGTCAACAAATATGTGGTTACACAATAGTCAAGGTGGTTATATAACCATTGACTATAGATACTTAAAGTTTTGTCATCCTTAATAATTTAACCATAAGTTTTAAGGGCTAAAATCTATTGACATCATTAATATAAGAATACATGGACCATTCCAACACTTATTCTACTATTACGACTTAATTAAATAGTTTAATTTATATGAAAAAATTGAATAAGTGTCTTACATAGTGATTTACATACATGAATCACATAATTGGGCATAGTGGAAATGAAATAGATGACTTATCTAGTAAACTTGATCCATATTTTGGATATGCCTCCCCAATTTGAGGACTTTAAGTCCATAAAATCTTAAATAACTCTATAATTAAGGAATTTTTTCTCCGCATCTTATTTGGAATACCATTTGGCATTTATTGAGAAGATAAGAATTTAAACAAACATGCCAATAATCTTTCACTCTTCTTATTATCCTCTCCTTTTTGTAGTATAAAATACTCTTCCAATTATAAATAACTATCAAAAGTGTTAGGTGTGGAGCTTGATTGTCTTCTAGGATCAGAGGTTAAAACTATGATGTTATTTTAGTCAGTTTTAGATCCCATTCTTTGAATCCTTGATTGTGCAAGGGGTTGCAAGGGGGGAACCCCGTTTATTAAAATTACCTTGTTAAATTGTAATTTTATAGTCAATCTGGGCCATTAATTAAATGTTTCCAAATATGACGGTAGAGGTTATGTTGAGATGTATGAGTGTGAAAAAATAATGAAATATTGTACACAACGAGGAGGTGGAAAAGGTAAAGAGGTGTAATAGGGTTTGTTATAGGATTTTGTTTCTCCCTTGTATTACTGGAAAGAATATACTAGACAAGTTTGGTAGATGTAGCCCATTTTGGGTGAACCACATTAAATCTGGTGTCTCTTGTTATGTGCATGTTTATGTTTATTTTCTAAATTTTTGATTAATTTTTTTCATAGTTTCTCTTGTATGCGATTTGAGGATAGATCTGGGTTTTAATTTATCCTAACAAAAAGTGGGATCTTCAATTGAAGATAGCAATAAAATTTCATGTTCATTGTCTAACATAATAGATCAAAGTAGATGTAAATTCTCAACATTTATAATGGAATAAATATTCAAATAATGATGGAAATTAAATATAAATGAATTTTTTCCCACTTTTTTCAAAATTTCAAATGGACCATACCTAAGAGGCTTAATCTTTTTATTCTTATTTTGGAGTCCTACAACCATACCATGTCTCCAATAAGGAAACTATGATCAATTCTATGTTAATCATGCCTTATTTTATACTTGGATAGTGACTCCTTCAAACTCTCTTACATTAGAAAGAGAGTTTGTTGAATTTTATCTCTAAAATTTTTAGTGTTATAGAGTTGTTGATCCATTTTACCATTTACATTTTATGGTTGTCTAAAAAAACATCAAATGCACATTTATATTTCTTTGTATAATTAATGAATAATATTCTTCCTTATATGTGTATTTATTTTCATAGTTCTTGACTAATATTATTCTCAAAGACTATTACAATGCTACTTTAGTATTATTTGTACATCTAACTAATCCTTGAATATTTATTCTTCCCATAGACTATTACCATAGTTTCTTCCTCTTGGATTCCATGTATAGTTTTAAAGATTAATCCTTTGATTCCATATTCCACATGTATATCCATAGTAATTGTTCATTTGATTCCTTGAATATCTATAGTTATTGTTGCATTGACACTCCCTAGCATGCCTTCATGATTATTTCATCTCATGATGATGTGGGCGTATATATCTCTCCTTAGTACATGAATTATTATTTATGTTTGTACCTTTTCTTCATATTTTCCTTTTCATCTAACTTAACATTTAATTTTTATTTTCTAAGTGTGATATTTTACAAAGTTACCTTATTTTTTTATACCAAAGCTTCATGAACTTCATCTACACATTAATATTGATTTTTTCCAAAGTTTTTAACCAAGTATATCCAAGAAAATTATGTAAACCATCAATAGCCCAAGTATTAAAATATAAATGCATCACATATGTGTCCATACTAAGCTTTAAAATTTCCAAAATTTAAGTGTCCTTGACTTTACATGTTTGACTTGTAATTTCTTGAATAATTCAATGTATATGAGTTATACTCGCTTCTCATGTTTACAGATACAATAACCTCATTTTTATGATTGCATCCATTGAAATATTGAAGCTTATTTCTTCACGCTAAATTGTTCTAAACCTTAACATCCATCTCTCCCTCTTCTTCCTTATCTTGCCCATTATTCTTACCCAAACCGTCATTTTAAACCCTCATTTTATTCTTCTTCTTCTACCCGATCCTCCCTTTTTTGCTCATCATTCTTATCCTTATTTTTGTTATTAATGTACCAATAATCAAGGAAAACTTGTTCCATCTTTTTCCCATAGTATTTGTTTATCATTTTTAATGCATTTGACATACTAAAGCAATTTAAAACAATAAAAATAAATGAAAAAGTCTAATAGCCACAAATTTGAATGAAAATGACTTTATTAAATTTGAACCCCCTTTAGCATCATTATATTCCAATTCATAAAAAATAGGGTTTCGTGAATACTTGTATTCACTAGATCTCCTTTCCACCCCACCTCACCCCCATCCCCACCCACAATATACTTACATATATACATGCACATGTTGAGTTTGATATATACTCAAAGTCACATATATAATGTAACCCTTAAAATTTTAATATTTTCATATTGATGTCATTGTATGAGCACATGAATTTTATCATACAAATTTAAGGAAACAATAAAATGAGCACAAATATCCATACGTGCATGGAGTTGGGGGATAATTATGTGGACATTTTAGGTAATTTAATCATGTTATTAAAATGATAGGTCAATTATTATTGATCCGTAACATGTGCATGTTACTTTTTTATAAGTCCAAAACCAACTCCATGAGCATTTGGGAGTTACATGTGAATCCAACTTTGTCCATAAGCTTATATTTACTACTCTAAATGTTAATTATAAGGTTACATTTAATTTATTATACTTTAAATTTATTTTAGTAAATATAAGAAATTAGGGTCACTTAGCATCTAATAGAGTTGGTCTCACAGTTGCATGCCTTATGATGTGGAAAATAGTTTTTCAAAATCCAATCAGGTCAGTACTTAGGCATTTTTAGGGTTTAAGTATTAAACCTAGGGATTTTAGGATAACTTTTGCAATTGATATCCATTTTTGGTAAACATATAGTCATTTTTAAGGTTTTCATGCCTTTTAGATTGATTCTTGGCATTTCCAAGAGTCTTAAATTTATCAAAATTGAAGTTTTAAAACCACTCACTTTGAAATTGATGCAAAGTGGTGTGATTGGGGTATTATAGGTCACAATATGACCTACACACACCAAACAACCACTTTGTGTTAATTTCACTTGGTCATCATCCTTCCCTCATCCTTGATCACTTCTTACTCATGATTCATCACCCCTAATCACTCTCTCATCATTATTCATTATCCCTAATCACTACCTCATTGACCCTCACTATCTCGAGTCATCTTAATCACTCCCTCATGATCCTTGATTAATCCCTTATTGACCCTCACTATGCCTCATCATCCCTAATAACTCACTCCTTATCCTTATTGATCCCTCATCATATTTAATCATTCCTAATCACTCCCTCATTGGCCTTTACCATCCCTAATCACTGCTTCATCATCCCTAATCATTCCATACTCATCCCTCATCATATCTAATCACACCCTTATTGACCCTCACCATTCCTCATCATTTATAATCACTCCCTCATTTCCCATCACAATCCTTCATGATGTAGAGACCTATTTCATACTCTTCTTATCTAAGATCTTTGTCAATATCCACATAGCTTCCAATTTGTTTTTTATTTCTTGATATCTTTCTTTGGACTCTACACACATTTAAAATTCACATATACATTTTATTCATTTCATTTATTCTCCACCATTCTTCAGATAGTCACACTAAAATCTTCATTCTACTCACCTTACTCAATGCATTCAATCTCTATTACTTTGAGACTATCCCTCTTACTAGTATTTACACTTTATAATAACTTGGATCAAATCTTGTCTCTAGTTCCTTAGGATTTAATACAGATTTGAAAAAATTCCTTCCACTCCTTTGAGTTCTCTCTAACTTCTTCTCAACCCTACTTAAATTCTCAAGCTAGTCCTCATATCATACACAACCTCTTACTCTATCATAGACTCTTCTTGTATGGATTCAAATCATAAAATCAACCTAATTTAGATTAGGTCTTTAGGTTTCCTTCTACCCTGTCTACCACACAATCCTCCCCCATCCATACTTACACAACTTAAAAACACTATACTATCTTTTTGAATGTTTAACTCAAACTCTCCACCAAATTTCATGAATTATTGATAGTTATAACTCCTGAAAACTCACTTTGAAAGTAGAAACCCTAATACAGGGTTTGGATTGGTTTAATAGACTCAAGAAGGATCAAAATGAGATTTTAATCTTCTAAAGACATTTATAATGACTTTGAATATTGTATTAGGACTTATTTTACCCTATGCACATTTTCCAAGTGTTATATTTCCCTTTTTAAGCTACAATAGATTGACTTAACCAAATTTAAATAGATTATGTACTTAATCATAAGTCTATAGTAATTTGAGAAGAGGTTATTTGTTCTAATTCAATCCTTAAAGGGATATAAATCAACATGAAGTTTTAAAATCCTATACAAAATGTTTACACACTTTAAAAAATCAATTCCTTCCATCTATAACACTCAATTTTCCAATTTTCATGAGATATCACTTTGATTGTGTTATGTTTCTTGATGACTTTAAGATTGTGTTAGTTTTATTTTTGCTCATCCAAATATATGAAATATAATTGAGAGACTATAATAATTCATGATCATATGAGAATAAACTCACCAACATATACATTTTAATGTTCATTCTAATACATGCATATACTTTCTCACATAGATGTATACTCAGAACTTTTGTTCATAGAAGACAGGGTTGTGTTGTTTAACATAGAATGTCCTTAGTAGAATAAAAACATACAGTATTTAAAGAATATTAAGGAATTATTATGTAAATTTACTAATCACTCATACATACCAAAATAACACCAAATATAATCTCCTCTTCCACAAGACTTTGACATTTACTTAGATTTCAAGGTACAATTTGTAAAAGCACAGGGTATATAGTTTATAATTTAAACATTCAAAATATTTGAAAATAAAATGACAAATGATATAATCACCATAAAATAAAAAGTATTTTCAACTTACCACTAACACAAATATCACAAATAACTTGTTACTAATCATGTTTCATGATCATGGACATTGTCAACTGTCTTTGCACATATTCAAGAAGATGCAAGATCTTTTTTTTTTGTCTACAAATAATCAAAACTTGTCTTTATATTCACTTTTTTTGGGTTATTTACATTAATCCTTTCGAATCCTATCCTCACCCCCACCCCACCCCCCCTCACCCTGCCCCCAACTTTCTTAAATCTAACTCTGAATATAAAATAAGACATGGACAAGACCCTTATTCCCAAATAACCATCAACTAAATTCTAACTTATTTTGTATGTTGAGAGTGTCATAAAATAACTCAATTAATATCATATTTCTCAAATATGAGTTTAGGTATATGTTTTGTAACATCCTAAAATCTTGGCTAAATTCTAGCCACACCAAATTTAACGTTGGACTTCTTGAAACAAGATTGAAGTCTTTATGAAAGTTCAAAAATTAAAATGAAAGATTTGGTAGGAAAGTCCAATACAACTCTAATTCAAAATTGAAACAAAATTAGAAACTTAGAAAGACTTACAGACTTATTATGACCTTGACCACCTTATAAAGACTATATACATGTAAACTAGGTCACTATTTATATTGGGTAGTGTTTCTCCTGCATCACCTCATCATCCCTAATCACTGCTTCATCATACCTCATAATCTCTAATCAATAATTATTTTCCCCTCATCTCCCCTCATAACTCCCTCATTAATCCTCACGATCACTCATCATCCATAATCACTCCCTCATCCTCCCTAATCACTCCCTCATTGACCCTCACCATCCCTATTGACTCCCTCATCATCTCTACTCAATTCCTCCTCATCCCCCATATTTAATCACTCCATCCAATACCTTTATGGTGGTATTTTTTTGGAATTTAACAATTTTAGGAGATACAAGTGGAGAGTTTAGTGATAG
This sequence comes from Torreya grandis, assembly GCA_037957365.1. Classification (NCBI taxonomy): domain Eukaryota; kingdom Viridiplantae; phylum Streptophyta; class Pinopsida; order Cupressales; family Taxaceae; genus Torreya; species Torreya grandis. The sequence goes on from JARHVA010008343.1 coordinate 299,088, forward strand.
CATAAAATATAAGACATAGCGATCAAAATGAAGTGGAGGCAAATTTAAAACACAAATATTTAACACCTATGGAAAAATATGGGCCTATTATAAATTATGTAAATCACAATTGAAAATACACTAGAAAAAAGAGAAACAAGTAAAACCACCATATCACCAAAAATGGGTAGTAAATACATGAAGATCACCAAGCTATACGATTTCTTGAAACCAATCAATTGGTTTTCATATGAGGACATATTATGATCTGAATAATTATATTTAAAGCATTATATTTTTATGTATATTGATAGAGTCATCATACCAGAGAGTGGAAAATAATTTTCAAATGATTAGAACAAGTAGTCCAAGATTGGAAAGTGGTGCTTAATTATTAACTTCAATATTCAATCCAATGAAGAGTGTCACACTATGAGATCTCTACTTGCACATCTTGAGAAGTGGTTACAAGTTATCTAGCACTATAAAAAGTTAAGTAAATAAACAATTTATGAACCCAATGATATGGTTGGTACTAAAAATACCTCTACTTCCCCCAACAAGAAATTATATGAATTAAATATATTATTTCACTAACAAATGTAGATCAATGGTGAGACAATACACTTCATCATTTATAATGGAAATTAAAAGAATTTAATTTATTATAAATCATATTTTCAAAAATTGAACTTGAAATTTATACAACATCCATAACCATATGCTAGCTAGCATGGTCTAGCATAAGCCTTGAGAATTGGATCACCTAGTAGTGTCATTTAGTGTACAAAATCAAACTTTTAAAAGATGAAATCCTTTGTGACATCTCACCATTATATGTGTCTGATGTTTTACATGTGGTCAACCGTTTATTTACCATTGACATGTAGTATATGAAGTAAATCCTTAAAATTTTTTGATAGATTATCTAGATCTGAAATACCATACATCATAGTTAGTTCATAACATTTTAGTCATTTGTGCTATGAAGTGCTAGAATATTGTCAGTTCTAGTAAAAAGTATACTCTTAATAGTAAGAAGTAAATGTTTAATGACATCCTTATGTCACCATATCATAGTGTGGTTTATCCAAAAATAACAAAGACAAAAGAATTGAACCATAAACTAGATGAATACAAGGATATCTTTTAGTCACCTAAATAAGTTCCTTCATACTATACACTAAACAATACTATTGATTTGATCCCTTAACTACCTCAAGCTCAAACCTTTTTATACAACATATCATGTATACAAAATGAATAGATCAAGTGTTGGATCTATGAAATCATAGATAATAGACACATCATGCCCAAATCATTTCCTTGAAGAAACACAGTTGTGTTTGTGCCAAAGTTGTGAATCAATTAAAATCTTAACAAGATTAATGTAAAGAACTATTATCCTCATTTAAATATTAAGGCATTTTTTTGCTATATCCATGGTGTAGAAGTCTTTTCCAAAATTGATATTAAGTTTGGGTATCATCATATTCATGTTAAACCTTTAGACATTTGGAATACAGTCTTATAAACAAATGAAGGATTGATTGAATAGTTGATTATGTCTTTTAGGTTAACTCATATAACAAATTCATTCATTTCAAGATGTTGAATGACATCCTCAGACCCTTTACATATGTAATTTTTTCAATCTACCTTGTGACATCATAATCTTTATAAAACATGGGATAAACATTTACTCCATGTTAAACTAGTGTTTCACATTTTGAAAAAACATATTTTTGTGATAACATGAATAAATGTTCATTTTTCATGAAAAAGATAAAATATTTGGGATAAATTACATACACAAGGAGTGCATGTATGAGCCTAACCAAGATTCAAGTTATACAGGAATGGGAAACACTAAATAACTTTGCATCTAATTCAAATCTTCTTAGAATTATAAAATTATACAAGAGGTTTGTGTTTTATTTTTATCTTTTGAACCAAACTACCAAAGGTGGAACCAAATAAAGTTTTATTTAGTTAGCTACACAATAAAGATAATTTGATGAAGTAAAATTTAGACTCTTTTTGTGTTAATACTTATGTTATTTGACTATAAATTTGGAAGATCGTCCAATTTATTTAGTAATAAAATTGACTATCACAAATGGGTATTGAAAACATAAGTCCTAGAAAAGAGTTAGCTTATATTAGAATGGATTAAACAACATATGATTGGAATCAAAGATATATTTAGAGTGTATATTTATGCCAAATGATGAAGGAGATATTAGGGATGGTAAGGGATGGTGAGGGTCAATGATGGAGTGATGAAGGATGGGGAGGGATGGTGACAGTCAATGAGGGAGTGATTAGTGATGATGAGGAATGAAGAAATATTGATTAGGTATTATGAGGGATGAGAAGTAAATGATTAGGAATGATGACGGATGGTGATAATCAATGAAGGAATGATTAGGGATGATAAGCCTAAGTAATTAAAGATGATGAGAGACAACTAAGGTCAATGAAGGAGTGATTAAGGATGAGGAGGTATGAGGAAGAGATTAGGTATGATGAGGGATGAGGAAAGAATGATTAGGGATGATGAAGGATGGGGAGGGAGTGATCAGGGATGATGAAGGATGGGGAGGGAGTGATCAGGGATGATGAAAGATAGTGAGGGTCAATGGAGGAGTGACTATGGATGATAAGGGAGCAATTAGAGATGACTAGGCATACTAAGGGTGAATATGGGAGTGATTAGGGACAATGAGGATTGATGAGAGAGTGATTAGGGGTAATGAAGGATGAGTAGGAAGTGATTAAGGATGAGGGAGGGGTGATGATCAAGTGAAATTAACACGTAAATTGGTTTTTTGATGTGTGCAACTCATCAGTGTGACCTATGTTACCCTAAACACCACTTTACATCAATTTTAAAGTGAGTAGTTTGAAAATTTCAATTTTGACAAACCTAAGACTCTTAGATATGCCAAGAATCAATTTAAAAGGCATAAAAAATTAAAAAATAACTATATGTTTACCAAAATTAGATATCAATTACAAAAGTTATGTTCTAAAATCCCTAAGTTTAATACTTAGACCTTGAAAATGCCTAAGCACTAACCTGATTAGATTTTGAAAAACTATTATTCACATCATAAGGCATGCAACTATGAGACCAACTCCATTAGATGATGAGTGGCCCTAATTTATTATATTTACTAAAATAAATTTAAAGTATAAAAAATTAAAAAAAATTACTTAACATTTAGAGTAGTAAATATAATTTTATCGACAAAGTTGACTTCACGTGCAATTCCCAAATGCTTGTGGAGTTGGTTTTGGACTTATAACAAAGTAATGCGTACACGTTATATAATGCGTACGTGTTGTATAATACACTATACAATGTGTACACATTTTATAACACATATGTTATTTGAATTTAAATTAAAAACTGAGACTTTAGGCTAAAAAAAAATTAGATTTCTGAGCCAAAGGTTGGGATTATGCATCTACAGTTGAGACTGAAATTTTTAAGAAGAACCAACAAATTTTAACTTTAATCGCCAAATACAGTATGAATTTCAACATCAAAATTCAAAAAATTCTTACCGTTACAAAGAGAACGTTGTCCTCTTTCTAAATATATGGTTTTTATAATTTTTGGGCTATTTTAAGGGTTCAAACTATATTTATTTCTAACAACACTTTTTTAGGCCATTACATGCCTCACCCATACATGCCTATTCATGTTTATCTAATTTGTTATTCGTTGATCTAAGTGCAAAAAAATTATGTGGTAACAAACTAGGCCTAATTCTACGCACATTAAAAAAAATCAATTTTTATTTTTTTTGATGTAGTTAGGGTGGGCCACACGGTCGCCTATCCATTTTTTTCCTCGATTTTTAGGATATAATTAATTGTAAAATTAATAAAAAAAATATTCATCAAAAAAATAAAAAAAAAAGTTTGTAACACACTACAAGATCTTATCTAAATATTCACCAGAGAGTTTGTAACAATATTTAATGATGCTTAAAAATGGTGAGCCACACAGAATGGTACAATTCAATATTTATAAAAAAAATGAGGTCCTCTTCAAATTTTAGATGTTTGACTTATTTATACTTAACCATTTTTTTAAAAAGAATAGTTTTTTAGAAACTAGACTCGAAATGTGACAATGCATATTTTTATACCATCTTCAAATTTTGAATGTATCTATCTCTAATTATTTGCAGAAGTTTATATTTCTAAAATTTTAGAAGAATCATGTCTATAAATAAACCCTTTTTGATTCCCCAAATTAATACACTTACCAATTTTTTTTTTTTAAAAAAGAATTAGTTTGAAAGTCATGAAAATTATTGACCTAAAACATATACTACACTAACCTAAAACATGTGTTATTGATAGATGATAGATATTTGATTTATAAATATAAATATAGAAGAAAATTTAATAAATTAGTTTGGAAGTCATGAAAGTTATTTACCTAAAACATATATTATTGATCATAATGGATATTTGATCATAATGGGTGAGTTATTCTCGACACTCATGGGGAAAATAAAGAATTTAAGGTGTCTAAAGTGGTGTTCCAAACATGACCACTTATGAAGAGAAGAAAAAAAAAAAAAAAAAACTTATCTACAAATTTTAGTATGTTCTCCATTATTTGGGTGTCTTTGAGAATGTCATCACAGAGAAGTTTAAGAAAGGTCCAAAAGTTCTAGAAAAATAATTTTAATTTCTCCTTTATCTTATTCGAAGTCATCACTTATGGAACTTGGGTTTTGTTTTTTGCACTCATTTTTGCCATTTCTTGTCCAACAACTATATATGTTACATTCTTAAGAGAGGTGGTTCAGTTAAGGCTTTGTTTTATCACCTTTTGATTAGGACAACTATTTTTTTCTCTTTCCACAAATATTAACTTTAAAATCAATCTTTTAATAAATTGTTTATAATTATTAAATCAAAATAATAATTATTTTACAATTAAGTTAAACTTTTAAAATAGAAAATAATAATTAATTTTTAATTAGAACTGAACACATACATATACATATATATTAAAATAATTTTAATTTAATAAAATTATTTAAAAATTATATTTAATCAATACATAAACACATTTAAATGCAAACCTTCCATTTTATAAGTGGAGATAAAAAGACCAACAAACCAAAATAATTTTACTAATAAATCAATTCTTAAAATAGAAAAATGACAATTAATTTTTAATTAGAAAGAAATAAATAAAACTATACATACATACATACATACATATATATATGAAACTATTTTTATTTTATTTTTGAATTTTTTTTTAATTTAATAATACATTAAAAAATATACACACACATTTAACTAATAATCCTTCATTTTAAAATTATTAAGACCTAAAAACCAACACACTATAATTGAATGATGACCTTTTTTGTCAACATTAAAGTTATTTGAATTGATAATAGTCAAGAATAAGACTCAACAAGCATACAATTCACATGAACAATATTAAAGATTAAATTTGAAGATCCATTTTATTTGGTATAATTTTTTGTAATGATAATTTCTATAATTAAATTATAGAAAAAAATATTATAATTTTATATATATATATATATTAATTATAATTTTTTTTTAATTTAAAATATTACAATAAATTTAATATAATTTATTTAAAAAAATAATTATATTATACAACAAAAAATAAAAACTAAAATAAATATAATCATACATACATTAAATTTATTTCCGCAACAAAAATTGATCCACGACCTTTTCATAAAAATAAAAAACAATCTTAAAAAATTTTCATGTCTTCAATATCATAAAATAGAGACATTCATTGAAAAAAAAAATAGAGCACTAGTAACAATGATAATTCATATGAGCAACATTATAAATAAATTTAACGGTCCATTTTATTGATATAAATTTTTGTAATGATAATTTCTATAATTTAATTATAGAAAAAAATAATATATATTAATTATAATTTTTTAAAAAAATTAATTCAAAATATTATAATAAATTTAATATAATTTATTTAAAAATAATTATATTATATAACTAAAGATATAAATACAATTATAGCTCCATTAAATTTATTCCCCAACCAAAATTGATTCACAACTTTTCCATAAAAATCAGAAACAACCCTAAATAATGACGTTATGTCTTCAATATCATATAATAATAACATTCATTGGAAAAAAATTTAGAGCACTGGTAACAATGATCTTTCTATCATTGAAATATAATCTTTGAAATGCTTTTTTCATGATTATTCATATGCTGAACTAATCCGTGCCATAATCTCCATCCGCACTTGGATTCCAGATGTCCTCTCCTTCCACAAAAACCACAGGTTGTGGTTTTTCTCTTTATATAACTTTTGAGTTTTCCAAGATTCTTCACAAGCTTGGCCTTAATCTTGGAAATGCTAATTTTGTGCAAGATTTTGTTTTCAACTGCTGATAGACATTATATGCTCCATATGCTGGGTACAACTGCTGCGATGTCGGGTTGCTGGAAACGCCGGTTTGCATGGCTGCATATGATTCTGTAGAATCAGAAGTAAAACTATGTGCGAATTCAAATTCAGCAGTTACAGGGATATAATTTTCATCCGTGGCCTGGGTGGGGGACTCTCGATCAGTAGCGAAGTGGCAGAGGGTTCTTTTGCTGTCAATTATCTTGCAGGGGTCTTTTAAAGCTCTCCGTGCGGCCTCTGGTTTCTTGTAGGCAACGAAGGCGTAGCCCTTGGATCTGCCATTGTCTTCGTCGATGATAACCTTACAATCTTCCAACTCGCCGTATAGAGAAAATAAGGAATTTAAGGTCTCTGTGGTAGTGTTTCAAGCCAGGCCGCTTATGAAAAGATTTTTATGGCCAGGATTCTTATCTGCTACTTTTACTATGTCTTCCATTAGTTGGGTGTCTTTGAAAGCACCGTCGCAGAGAAGGTGAAGGAGCTGCTCTTTGCTGATGGGCTCCAGGGAAACCCTCTTACCTGCTTCTTTTATCATGTTCTCCATTAGTTGGGTGCTTTTGAGAGCACCGTCGCCGAGAAGGTGAAGGAGCTGCTCTACGCTGAAGGCCTTCAGGAAAACCCTTTTAAATTCTTCCATCTCTTCTTCTAAATCATCGCTTATGGAACTTCGGTCTTGTATGTTCTCTGGCATTTTGCTCTTTTCTGATCTAGTAATTGCTTGCGCTACCTCTTCCTCCTCTATCTTGTTGTTTATGACATCCATTAATACGCTTCTTGTAAAGGACTGGAATTTAATGGAAAGTATCTGAAGTTGATAGAGGTGTTAGATTAGATGTAGATTTTGATTGTTTGGGCTACTTTTTTTCTCCTCAATCTTGTTTATCACATCCTACTTTAATATCCTTTTTACAAAAGATTAGAAATTGATAGAAAATATCTGAAATTGATGAAGGTGTTAGTTTAGACATAAATTTTGATGTTTTCAAGGCTTTATATGATGTTTTATATAATATTATTTATAAATATATTAAATAATTTTTTATGTTATCTGACAAAACTTAGATGTGTTAGGGTTGACACAAACTTGTTTAGTGTAAGATAATCTTTTATGTTGGTTAATTTGGATTTGGATATATTGAAGTTGACACAAACTTAGTTACTATAAAATAATAGTTTATATATAACATATATGTCAATTATATATTATTATAAATATTATTATTTGGATTTGAGAATTTTTTATTTTTTTAAATTGAAAAAAAAATTGTAATGCATCTATTTTATCAAAGTCATTGAATATTTATTTAGGTTTCGTGTATTAAATGACCTTTTTATTTTATCATTTTATTTTATAAAATTTTATTTATCCTCATTGAATTTAATATTATTTATATAAAAATTTAAAGAAAATTTATTTACTATTCATATGAATGAAATAAAATATTTGTAAAATATAAATGTTGACATTCATTTGGATTTTGTGTTTTAAATATTCTATTAATCTTATTGAAAGAGTTTTTAAATCTATGAATGTAGAGTGAATTATTTATTTATTAATTAAGTTTATTTTTTTATTTATACTTATTTTAAGTTAATTAAAATATTTAGAAATTTAATTAAAATTCATTTCTTTTAAACTATGTAATAAATTTATATTGTTTTATATGATACTCTTAGCTTTATCTAATGAATACTATTTGTTTGTGTTTTTTAATTTGATCTAATTTAATATTATCAAATCTGAATTTATTTCCTTATTTTTTATTTTCAATATTCTTTTTAAATATTAAATCTAAAATTATCAATATTCAAAAATAAGCTAAATATATCTTTACTACTTAGATTTGTCAATTTCTAATTTTGTAAATGTTAAATTAATTTATTCATTTTCAATTTTGATTTATATATTATTTCTATATTTTAAACAATTTAATTATTTCTAATTTTACTTTATTCATATTATATTAATCCATAATAAATAAATAATTATGCCCGTCTTTTAAATTGAGCATGAAAAGCTTTAAATATATTCATCTTTTAGGATTTCATAATTTCTTAAGGTTTCTAATTTTTCTTTAATTAACATTTAAATTTTATATCTAATTTCCCCTTTATCACATATGAAAACATGAATATTTCCCGTTGTTCCTAAGCTCCCTTAAAAATTTCATGCATAAATCCAGTGCCATCTAAGAAGGTTAGGCATATACTAAATTGTTAGATTAAGTAGGATTGGAATTGATCATATTCATTTTTATTTGAATTAATATAATGTTTGTGTGCCTAATAAAATGGTAGATATTAATGATATACATGTTTATTATTTTAGTGATACAGACATTAATGAAAAATAAATAGAAGTCAATGAATATGTTATCGATAATGTCATTTTTTATCTTAAAATATTTATAAAGATGATATGAAATTTACTAGTGAATATCATAATAGAATACATCTCAATGATTTTAATAGTGTAGATCATAAATAAATTTTTTCAGTTCAAAAAATTTGAGACAAAATTTAAAAAATAAAGACATAAATATGATCTTGAACCTTATCCTAAAGAAGTTTAAAATGCAAATTTTGCTAATGAAGCCATATATAAGATACAACAAGATAAGAATTTGAATGAAACTAATCAACATTTTAAATTCATAATTCCTACAGTAGGTGTTTAGAAAATTATTCCATTTTTTAATATTCATGTGTTTAGACCTATGGCTACACAAGTGATGACTACACTTAGTGTGTAGGAAACACAAGTTACTCATATTTCTACGATTATCCCTATGCAACATAATTTTGTTCCTCCTAAGCTTACAACAAATGGGATAAAACTTATTAATGATCAATATAAATTCCTACAAACCAAACACTTGTAAAAACATTATTATATCTTAAGTCTAAGGTTTCTCAATTGGAACATGTCATATATAGGATCATCTAACAAAATAACAATCATTATTACATAATTATCTGGCCACAAATATAAATAATTATCCTTTTCCTACAAGAATCATTGTACATAATATTACACCATTCGATGTTAAATGAGAGATAGAACAAAATTATTGAGCTTTATGTGTTGCATGTTTAGACTATGCATCTAATGATAAGTTGATAAAAAAGGTTTTTCTAGGATCCTTGAGGAATATCCATTGTGATGTTTTTTATTACTTTCCCTCTAATTGGTACATGCTTTCAATCCTTTAGATAACCAATTCCTAACTCACTTCTCTAAATAACAATGTCTCCTATGCTCAAATTATATAACTCTAAAAAGGACCTAATGAGCCTATTAGTGACTATGTTCTTTGCTATAAGACCATGCTTTCAAAAATGATAAATCTTATAGTTGATAGTGAATTAGAAGACATATTCAAGAAAAGTTTACTAGCACCTATCCATGAGATTATTATATTCAATTTTTTATAATCTTTTATTGACATATACTCTATGGTTAAAGGACACGAGGTTAAGATGATTTCAAAGAAAAAGATAAAGTATGGTAAAAACTCTCTCATTATATTATAATTCCAAATTTAAAACCAAAATACCTTTTAAACCCAAATATATAGATACTAACAATGAATCTATGGCAATATTTAATACATTTTAAAAACCTACTAATAATATTGTCCTTTTGGATCCTCGGATGAGAGAATTTAAAATTTAATAAAAACCATCTCTATAAGGTTTTAAAACATATATTTAGGTGCAATCTCATATCTCTACCTATAGTAATAGATCTTGATATGATAAACGCATAACTTTGGGGGTTGAATATCAATACATAATATGATTGGCATGGATGCATGAACATTTAAATAAAAACTTCTTTGGTTGGATTAAAGATACAAGACTTATTTAATTTCAAAATTATATAGATAAATTATTCTTGTACACATACAAATGACTTGGTTCTAAAACATAGTATGAAGCCTAAAATATTTTTGGATCATTTCCTAAAATTTGTGGCATAAGAAACCAAATTGATCCTAAATTATTAATGACTTATAATGTGTATCTTCATCTAAATAATTGCACTTCTATAATTGAGGGATCTCATAATATAGATAGTACTATTGGTACACTTACAATAAAACTTGTACAATAATCTATAATCACTTTCAATGAGCATGATATTTTTAATGGTGATTTTACCAATTCATTTTTTTCCATACATATTTTCATTGCCTAAAATTATATATGGAGTGTTACAATGGATAAAGTGTTAAATGAAAACAAATACCCTATGAAATTTGTTACTATTCTTGGCTATACACACATAGAATTTATTTATATGGAAAAAATAATAAAAGGTTTTGATGTAAAATGGCAAAATCCTCTTGGGTTAATTGTGTTACCATTTATGGTAGGTCTTACAGTTGATTCATACCCAACCCATAGACCCATCCTATCTATTATAGGTTGAGGTTTAGCCCCCCATTCTCTAGCCCCATCATATCTCCTCAATGATTATAATTTTGAAAAGTATGCCCGAGTCCCCCTGATGTATGTATGTATGTATGTATGTATACACACACATATACATATACCTACCTACCCACCCACCCACACACACACACACATGTATATGTATATGTATATGTATATGCATATGTGCATATACATATACATACATACACACGTGTGTGTGTGCGTGTGTGTGTGCGCGCGCGCGCGCGCGCGTGTGTGTGTGTGTGTGTGTGTGTGTGTGTGTGTGTGTGTGTGTGTGTGTGTGTGTGTGTGTGTGTGTGTGTGTGTGTGTGTGTGTGTGTGTGTGGTGCGTGTGCACGCAAACATACACATATATAGCCTTGATATAAACATGTATCTATTTCTATCTCTATCTCTAATTTCATTAGGAGGAACTCATATCATTAGAGGTAGAGATAGAGATAGAGATAGGTTTCTATCAAGGCCTTAGCTAGGAGGGTAAGGGTAGTTTATATCAAGGCCTTAGTCAAGACGATAGGGGTAGTAGGATTATACTCTCGATGGAGGACTCTATTCGCTGGTCTCGATAAATCGATGTTAAGATCCAATTACTTGTAAATGACATGTGGTTTGGCTTGTGTAGTGATATGTTGTAGTTTAGGTGATAATGAGATGATGATGATGAGTATTGATGTTGATATAGAGATATAATAATAATTATTTATTTAATATATATATATATATATATATGTATGTATAAACTAAAGAGATGAAGTGAATTTTTTTGCAATTATTACTCTAACCATTCTTTGTCTCCTTGAACAACTATAGATATGCATTATTAAAAACCACCACATTGATTACATAATTATTGATGAATCTTGAAAAACTATCAAGGCAATTACGTAACCACCACTTGAAATTGTAAAAACACTAAGGTGGTTTCAAAACCAATCTAAATACATTAACCTATGGAGGCCATAAATTTTGCAGACGAACTCAGATTGACATGCCATTTTTTTTAAATTGCATAATTTTTAAGAACACAAATATGTAATAAATTTTAACTTTTGATGGAATATTCATATTTTTAGTCCTTTACATCAAAACCTATATATTTTTAGGTCTTAGGTTGTCACAACTTATTCCTGAACCCTATTAATGGTTACATCTAGAAAAGTGATATAGAAAGTGTTTCAAGCGATTTAAAGTTGCACTAAAATATAATGATAATATTGAATTAGTTATTTCATGTGGTTAACACTACTAATATGAAACTTGTATCATGCCTCCCTAATTTAGATTATTTTGGTCCCCATAAGCTTAAGAACTCATACAATGAGGAAATTTTTTCCCCCAATCTTTGAAGCTTTCTTATATATGGAGGTTTATATGTTGAATGAAATTATCAACCTTGTGAAATTTTTAGTCCACATTTTAATGCCATTTGTGTGAATCACTTCCTTTCCATGTAAAACCCATGTATGGAATAGGAAAACTTGGTAGTAATTACATCACATACTCTTTGTTAATATAGTTTATATGGGTATCCTTGAATTATTTATTATATTTCAAAATGATAAAAAAATGCTTCCCACTATCATCAAACAACTAGTTAGCTTGACTATAACTTGCCAAGGAGAGCTTATATTTGCATTCATATGATTTTATGGTAAATATATTTCCCATCCTCAATATTATTTCTTATACATCCTCTTCAAAAAACATTGATAAAATACATGAAGGGGTTGACAAAGACTATACCACAAATTTCAATAGGGGTAATATCTAAAACAAATTCATCGACAAAATTCTCGTTTATTGAAAACTTGAGTACGTATTATTTATAAACCCTTATCTCTAATATTTTTTTCACCCATCCTAAATTATAAGGATGATCATACATTTCCATCCAATTATATCTACTATCTCTTTGCTAATCAAAATTTCTTGAGTGTAAGAATAAAAAATAACATTAATAGTTACTGTTAATGAAATTTGACCCCAAGTCAAATTTATCACCCCATAAAATTTAAAACTTTTAATACGATAATTTAATACCCTATATGGTCCCTAGAGTGTTCATTTAACCTTGTTATCATGATTTAAGGTTAGTTTGGAGAAGTTAAGGTATTTTCATGTTATGGTCATATAGTGGTCTAAGGGTGTCATGAGGAAATAAGTCATGGTAAAGATATGTAATAGATTATTATTGGTTAATTAATGTCATTTCATGTCAAAAATATATTTTCATAACATTTCATGAAGTTTTGGAAATTTTAAACTCCATTTGCTAGCTTAGAGGTGTTAAATACGCATAAAAAATGGATTTTTGGCTAACTTTATGTGTGTCAAAGTTATTAAAAAGTAAAAAACCATGCCATACACTTTAAAAAGATATTTTATCAGCTATATAACTTCAAAACCTATCATATGAATCAGAACAAAGTCATATTCTTGATTTCAACACCATATTGAGGAGTTAGAACAAGTTTTACAGACTTGTTGAAGTCATGTACAAGTGAAAATAGATCCATAATGTCATTTAGAATTATATAATTTAGTTACAAGCTTTTTAATAAGTTTAAATTTCCATAGTTTCATATTTTTCCTTCTCTCTCTCATCATCCCCTTCACAAACTAGTGAAGGCCAACTTCAAGTAGATGGTACATGCAGTACATATGAAATTGGGGGATGATATTTATGAAAATTTTTAGGAACCATATAGGATTAAAATTTATGTAATTTATAATTATATTGGTCCTCTTATCTTTATGAACAATACCTAAGAGCCCATACTACTTTTTGAGAGCTCAAAAACCCATAGGTTGAGTTTAAAGTGACTCTAGTTCAAAATTTGAATTCATGGCTCCATTAAATAAATTGGAGTGATTTATAAGGTGTTTATAAATTACTCACACACATTCATAATTCATGGTGGCACGTGTGGATGTCCTTTTGGCTTGAAAAGTGGATTTAGTGCATAATTTGAAGTGCCTATCAAACTTTCTATGTTTTTGAGTTATCCAGGTGTTTTGGTATATTGGAATGATTATTAATGGTATTTTTTATATTATAAATTCATTGATAGGCTCCAATAAACTAAAATATTGTACAAGTCTCAAGGTGGTCACATTTCTATATACCTTGTGGACTGTGTCTATGTGTTGCATAATAGAGGTGATTAGAATAGTTTGAATACATATTCCTAAGAGATTTATAGTCAAGTTTAATTTATAGGTAACATTAATGAAATATTGGTAATAATATTTTTGTCCCACTATTCATATGGTTGTACTTTTCCAAGCTTTCAAGCGAAAACACAATCATCACCTTGTGCAGCTTGTAGGTCTAAAAATTCAAGAATTCCATGTTGTCAATGGTGTATAATGAAGGTTATCTCAGGCATGGAAACACTGTGATAATTCAAGTGGTTTTAAAATGTCATAAACTATGAAGGTCTCCAAGTACCTGGAAGCAAGTGAAGACTGAGCTAACAATACCTAACAAATAGTCACCTACAAGACTGTGACTATATTAAAAATGAGTACAGAGGCTACAAGATCTTGAGAAGATTAATTAGAATTGTAATGGAAAATAAAAAGTGACTATATAATTTTTTTGTCACTTTTAAATGGCATGGTAAACTTTAAAAGACTAATATAAGGCCTAACATAGAGTCAAACTCCTAAGAGAGACCTACAAGAGCGTGCATGAATAGTGAAACATAAAATATGTTTATGATGTTTTACATTTCAAGGATGTAAAAAGGTCTTAAGAAAACAATAATAAAAATAAAGGTAATTACTTGGTTTTGGGTTGGTCTTGGAGATGGTTTTGGAGACCTAAAATATTACAAACTCAAACCAATATACAATCAACTGCCTAGTTGATCACTTACAACCACGTATTGAATGACTTGTCTTGAAAAGGTAGATAATTAAAGTTAAAGTGTTTTAAAATGTTATCTTAGTTATCCAATTCCATTAAAAAAATTTAGGAAATTTTCAATGTTGAAAGGATCTCCTAGAACACTAAGTTGTAGACCATGTCAAATGAGTATAGATAGTCAGTTATCCTAATAGTCACCTATAACGTTGCTTGAGTAGCCTAAAGAATCCCCAAAGTATTGATATAGTGTTATTTTAATATTTTAATTTAAAATAATATATTTAATTCCTCATTAAATTAAATTTAATTCACCAAACCATTTGAGATAAAGTGACTAAACAGGGTTACAAAGGCTATTTACTTATACATAGTCCTTGGTTAGAATAATTTTGCCTGCCCAATAAAGAATAAGTTGTTTGTATAGGAGAGAGATATGTGTATGTATATTTTATGATATTATAAGTGACTATAAATAATCACATATCTCTCAAACTACTTGAATATATTAAAACATTGGAAACAAACTCTGCCTACTCAGCCAGGGAAGGACACATGCTTCTTAGTTCTTGAAGTATGTGTTTGTTGGAAAGCTCTTGAGGTATGTATGATGAATAAAGGATAAAAATGTAATTATATGTGATTTAAATATTTTTATATCACCTCATTAATAAATCATACTCAATATTGAAGATGACCAACATGGAAAACCCTGCACACATAGTCCAACATAGTTTTGCTTTGCTAAGAAGAGTTATTTATTTGAAGGTTTACAGGATTATATGATCATATAAATAAATAAAGTGTTTAAATATTATTAAATGGTGTGAAAATTGTTTTAAATTAATCTCAAATACATTTTTTAAAGTTAACAAGCATAGTTTAACCTTGTACAATCTTGAGTAAGCTAAGTGCATACATAGGGTTCCATATACAAAGCTTGAGAAATAGACAGTCAGTCTTAAGAAGTGGCTTGTTGGAGTAATTTGAGACTTATATATCCTTTATAATGTTATTAATATCATTTTAAATCACTAAATAAATTCCTTAAATATATCAATTAAGATAATAACACTAAACTATGTCTAGCCCTAGTAGACTTAAGTGCATACACGAGCCTAAAAGATAGTGAGTTGAAAGATGGCCAGTGAATTAAGTTAAATTGGAGATAATATAAACTTATAGAAACTTTAATATATGTTTAAAATAATATAAAAACATTTCATGGATCTCTAAACACTTGGAAAAGAGATAAAATGAGAGATAAAGTTACCAAGGCCTAGAACATTAAGGTTGAAAAGAGATTTGATGAATAAATGTGGTTATAAATTTTTTTTAATAGCTAAGGTGGATGTATTATACCTTTTTATACCATTATAAACTAAGGACCAATATAAAATCCACATACAGACTTCAAATTGCTCTTAGACCTCACAAAATGTTTATTTCCAGTCGATAGGGCATTTTGATTTGCTTTATATAGAGCACACATGTTGCATGGGATCCTAGGATCATATGGAAATTTGAATACCCTAATTCAATTCCATGTTTTTAATTTTTTTGGATAATTCATGCTTCCATATTTATGAATCATCCTTAATAACCCAAGTCACTTTCAGACTACCTAGGAGAGCCATAAGGATAGGTGAGAGAAAAACCAACTTTCATGCCTCCAGATGGATTATAAAAGCTTAAAAACCACATAGAACATGTTCAAGACTCCCATAAACATCACCCCATGTAATTTATTTATACAATAATACACCCCATGTAATTTATTGATACAATACTATACAAAATTATATGAAACATGGATAAAAACACCAATTTTTGCTATTTTACAATTCTATATAATGGATAAGAACTTAAAATTTGGCATGGAGGAGGGGTTGGATTTATTTTAAGTTAATAACATGCTTATTTGGTGTTTGGAATGTGTGGGGAGAATGTACAATCATTTTTCACTCTCTTGGTAGCGAGGCATAATTAAGGCCTAGTTAGGAGAGAAAAAGGGAAGAAAAGGACATATCCACTCACTCTTAGATCATGAAATTGAACCTAGAACTGTAAATAAATATATGGTACTATAATATGCCATTAAATTATTATGATCCTCTATAATTTTTTTAAAACAAGGAGGTTTGTACTAGTTTAGGTCTACATGGAATGGGGCCTAATTGGGGATTTTGGTAGAGAAAAAATGTTTGGGGTTAGTTTTATGCCTCAAAATAGATTTATTCAGCTCCAATATGGTATGAATAGTCCATACATAAAGTTTGGACAAGCTAAAGTAACTGAAACCAAGTTTTGATACTTGTGTGCAAAATAGGCCTAAGGAGATGAAGAGTCCATTATACACTTCGCATGGGAAAGATGAAATATGTCAAAGATAACCTATTGGGGTAATTTTATATGTGACAATAGAAGATAAAAAAAGGTATAATAAACTGATCTAACCCCCAAGAAGGCCACTTATCCTTCAACATGTCAAGAAGAAGAGAAGTTTCAAGAATCTAGTCAAGGTTTCAAACAATCTTTTCAACTCCCATGTTGTTTAGAGGGTCAAATTATCTATAGAGGAGATACACATGGCATCCTAGAAATTTTTAAGTTTTTTTATTACTCCTCTTCTTGTTGTAACTCACATGACATTATCTACCTTCTCTTTCCTGCACCCTTCTTCTCTTTTTTGTCACTTTCTCTATATATTGAGCCACTTTGGATTTGAAATGGATCCTCCAACTTATTATGGTGAATACCTACTCATTTACAGCCTTTGATAAATAAATAATGATCTATTTTATAAATCAATGAGTTTTTTCAATATGTTTACTAAGTTAGTTGATCTTGCCAAGTGATAGTTTCTCTTCCTTAGCATGTTATCTTTTTTTACATTCATACTCAACTTTGAAATTCTATTGCATGTCTCTTGAGGTGTTATGATGATTTTTTTCATGATTTTTAGTGATTTTTATTTCCATAAGTGTCAACTCATACCTTTATTTTATTCCTCATGGCTTATGTTAGCTTCACAAACCTCCATGATAAATACTTTTGCAAGGGCAGTTTTAGAGTAGTGTCATGTGCATATTAGTCTTTTGCTTAAAGATTCATTGAAATTGGTTGGTAGTGGTCAGGTTATAATTGGTGAATCACCCTGTTAAAATAGATTTATTTTATGTTGTCTCTCTCCCTTTTCATTCAAATGAGTAAGTAATTTAGGTGATGAGCTTCAAAAGATAAACCAAGGGAGCTAGCCCTTCAATATAGAGGTTTGACTCACTTAGAGGTCACCCACAACCTGTATTAAATCCCATTTCATAGCTCAAGTTGAGAGGTATTAAATCACCCTCTCATAAGGTGAAATTTTGAGCTATAACTATTTTGGCATGCCCAATGGGAATAAGGTCCAAAAGAATGGAAGAAATTTTTGGTGTGTTCTTCTACCTATATGATTTTGGAAGAATTCATCAAACACCAATGGTGACTCCAAATGCAATCAACTGATTACAATCATCCCAAGTACTTATTTTGAAAATATTTTCATCATATCTTGTATTTCATTTGACTAATGAGGTTGGTATGGATGGATATGAAGAGAGTTCATACTATACACCTCCTTATCAACCTTTTCATGACCCATACTATGTTCCCCAATAGCCCTATCAATATTTTTATCAACCCTATGAGTCATGGCAGTCCCATGGTCATCTTGATTTCCCCTTATATGATCATGATGTTATTGAGAATCCCTGTGAATAATCCTGTGAGGAAGGCTATCAATAAGAGTGCCAAGAGGATGTGATTAATACTCTTAGAGAATAAGTACAAGCTCTTAATATGTATAAAAAATAGAAATAATGGAGGTCTTATCAAGGTCATGTTGAGGTAAATATAACCCCATTTCTAAAAAATGAGGACCCTTGTTCTATTTTTCAAATTGTACTATAAATTGACATTTAAATTGACCAAAATGCACTATTGAACATCATGTTTTTCTTTAGCTTTCATTAGCATATTAGATCATAATATTTTTTTGACTCTATTTGATTATTCTATAATTTTCTTCATATGTTTCCATGTTTTAGTTTCAATAGATCCTCATTAAGATGATGAAGTGTTTAGCATTTTATACTTCAACATCAATCTGACCCTTAGTTGATTAACTAGTATGGTCCAATTCAAAATATTATGCCAACATTTGGTCCCTAATATATTAATTAAATTTAAGTTTAATCACATTTAAAAACCTTATTTTAAGTCCTTTAGCCTAAGTTTCTATTAAATAGATTCATATTTTTCCATGGGTCATTGTATTTCATTTTAAACCTAGTTTAATTTTACCCTAAGCTTTAATTAAATTTATTAATTACTTAAAACATTTGTCTATAGTTTATAATAAGTCTTTATATGTCTCAAATGATTATTCCTTTGATCTTATTGATCACAAGAATGAATTAAATGGAGGATTAACAAGTGTCAAAATATCAAGAGGACATACCTAAGATCAATGATGAGCAGATGATTCCCTAAAGTCAATAAGTCTAGATCTATATCAATAGAGTATGTTTGATCTTGTAAAATAAAATATATAATAAGCATAGAGTCAACATGTCAATTAGTCTTCAAAAATAATTTAATAGTGAAAAGTGTCACAATCATGGTGAACTAGATATAAGATCAATGGTCTGCATTCGATTAGATGTTTAAATAATAAATCAATTTTCTATTCTTGATCATGCATTTAGCACATCAATGGTGCGTAATTAATCCCTCAGATCAAGATCAATGATATTCATTCAATCTTATGGATAAATATCAATGGTGCATAGCAAGTCAAGGAGTCAAAGAGCCTTGATTACACTTGATTCCACCACATGGCATAAGGATATTTAATTGATGGAGACTATCTACAAGGTATATAGAAAGAACATGATGTTTCCAAGTGGTATAATCTTCTAATCTTATATCAAATATAAATGATCATGGTGAAATTCAAAGATAGAAGACTCATGAGAAGATAAATGACACATATTTGATTGAGATCTAGGATTGCATGAGATGATGACATGTGTCTAAGTGACAATGGTCACATTTTAAAAATAAATGAGTTGACTGACAAGGTAATGCCACATGGGTAAACATGTCATATTTGAAGATCTTGTGGACCTAAGTATGTGAAAGGTATAAATTCATGATTCAAATTCAATATAATTTATCAAATCTTGTATATCAATCTTGTTTGCCACCATTAAAGCTCTGTGTAAACCTTGAAAAATCCCTAAAATGTATGGAAAGCCCTAAATTATATATAGATTCATTGTGTTGAGACAAGAAAGTTATATTATCATTTTCAAAGGGGATAATTCAATTGGGATTATAGAAATGGTGACACATGGACATGTTTCAAAGCAAACAGTTAAATTATATTTGTCTTCAGATGGAGAGGGTCAAATTTTCAAAGACACAAAATTTGTAGCTATTTCATTGAACACAAGGGATAATAATTGCTCAAAGTTTTTCTAGACAATTGAGAACTAGAGATTTATAACCAAATAAGAAGAGAAGATCCTCCCAATAAAGAGATTATATGATGATATTGTGGCAATCCAAATGATGAGACTACACTATGTTTCTGCTAAACTAGAGTTGCTTCATTATATTGATGTTCTTGGTCCAATTTTCAAAGAGGCTAGAATTGACAAGGGTATGTTAATTCATGAGCATAGCTTAATAAAAATTCCTTATATCTCTCCTATTGCATTTTAGTCCTACTAAAAATTTCCTAAACCCCAAATAGACCTAACCTCCATTAATTCATGGGCTAAGAAGCACAACATAATGAATATATTAGGAAAATGGTTAGAAGTAGGTAACCAAGTCATTATAAATCCTGCAAAGAACATCCCTATAAAATAATTTAGACCTAGATTTAGGATGGTCATGATAATGATAAACAAGTTGTATAGGTATGCACATACTGTTTATGCTAAACCAATGTGCATTCCTATGGTATCCTTAATTAATGAAGAAATGTTAGTTCATCCATTAGGTGAAATTATCAGTATTCCCCAAGCAGACAAAAAATATGGGATCAAGAATAAGAAGAGGACTAAATTTTACATGATTTCATATATGTTATATGCCTTGTGTACAACCAACAAGATCCCCAATCAAAGATAATGGTCACCTAATGGTACCTAGATTGTATCCCAATACTATTCCAAATTGCACATCTATAAGTATAGAAACCACACTCAGTTTATTTGTGATTATGTTTACCCTACATTGAGTGGAGCCATTAATGGTATTCCTATGATGAGAACAATCCCTTTAATCAAGAAATCAATTGAGGCAATGGGAGACCTATGGTTTTATCTTTCTTACACTATTATAATAATTGAAGGAAATCAAATGTTCCCTATCAAATTACCAATTCATGTGCCTGACAAATTAGTAGAACAAGAGGTGGCATATCAACTTTTCAATGGGATTGATAGAATTTGTAAGACCAAAAGAAAGGGAATCCTACACAGTTTTCCCATGGTAATTGGTAAAACTATTTTTAGGCAATGGGATAATACTAAGGTTTCTTCAAAGCATAAGTTGTCTTTTAAGTTACAAATTGATGATCATAGACAATGGGATCCATATGGAAAGGTAAAGGAACATTTGAGGATCAATGGTATTTTGACTGCAACATATGAACATGAACCCAATTCATTTGACTTCATATACACTAAAGCATCCTCAATCTATGAATTTGTTAGGAGATTAAAGGAAAAAAACATAAAACCTGAGTCTAGATTGAATAGAGACTAGAAAATGGAAGATAGATGGCAGCTAGGCCCTAGATAGTATCATTTGATAGATGTGGGATATTATAGGCTTCCACACAAAATAAAATCATAGGATTGAATATAAATACCAAGATAAATTGATTCTAGCTCCTCAACTCCTGAATCATCTATAACATCAAAGCAAGATTCACCTCAACAAGAGGTTCATATGATAGCTCTGTATCTTCATGAGTCTATTCAAGATTAATTGAGGATGTTATCTATGACATATAAGATAGACTTAGAGGTATAAGAGGTAAAGGTTGAGGAAACAAAAGAGAAAAATGGAAAGGAGAAATCATTGGACTTGATAGTCATAGATCCTCCCAAAAGGAAAGCTGAGAATGTCATTATCTCAAAAGCTAAGAAACCTAAAGTGACCATTACACCACCTTTGGAGAATGTTAATCTGTTTAGTGAAGAGAACATTATATATAGATCACCTATTCCTAAATGGTTCATTTATGAGCCAAGGTTAGAAAATCTACCCATTTATCATCCATGGGCTATGTTGAAGACTATATGCATACCTATTCAACAAGAATTGAAAACATGGATCAATACCTTGCAAGAAGAATAAGTAAAGAGATTTTCTACTCCAAGTTAGTTAATAATCTAATCATAGGTATAGGTCCTAGTCTCACATGTGGCCAAATATTCAATTGGAGTAAGATTTGATCTAGATATTATAGGTTTGCAAAGGTTTATTGAGACACTAGTCATGGAAGGTGTTGAAGAGGTCGTGCATTAAAAGGTGGAACCTTTAACTCATTTAACTCATAAAAAGGGAAAAAGATTAGGGGAATCCACTAAACTTGAATAAAATGTTATTTAAATATCTCAATCTCAAGCATAAATGCTACAAGCTACCGTCAAAGGGATAAAGTAGGAGAAAAATAACTTGGAAGATCAATGTATTATATCAGTTTTAGGAGATATTAGTAATAAGCTTAAAGCAATTATACATGATACATTTAGTTTCTCAAAAACTATAAGGTCTAAGTTGGATGTGGTAAATAGAAAACATTATATGGCTATGAAGCAAGTCAATCAATGGTAAGCTTTAGAAAAGAAGGTAAAAGAATTGATCAAGATATTGATACAAATTCAAACTCCTGAGTTTAAAATAATCAACCTAGCACATTTGAATATGGATATGATTAGCTTAATTGAGAAGATAAAGGAAATAAGTAAATGGTCAAAAGACATGTAAGATATTTCTAATGACTTCAAATAGTTATAGAATAGAATGGTGCACATACTAGGAGGTTTGATCAAGGATCTAACCATCGTCAGTCATACTGACATGATAAATAATGAAGAGTTCAAACATAGGGCTACTCAGTTCATCCAAGAGGTAAAGAATAAAATCTAGGGCACTATAATTGTAGATAACCAATGTATCTAAGATATGGTTTTGTTAGTAGAAGATAAAATTGGCAATATTAGAAGCATCAAGGAAACCTTGGACCGAGTTGATAAATACTTCAAAAGGTTGGCAAGGAAAGAATAGGAATTGTTCATGGAGCCAATTATCAACATTAGGCTAATTGGTGAGGAACATGACAAATCTATGAAGATCTTGGAGAAAATGTAGGAGGCAACTGGAGGAGCATCCCAAAGTCAATTAAGTTGACTTGGTATATTATTTTGTGTAAAAAAGCCTTGTAAATCCTTAGAATGAATATTTTATTTTTTAAAAGCATGTGCAATTTGTAACACACATGGATTATAGGTTAGTCCATTTTTAATGTGTCATTGATTCTAAAATTTTGTATAAGGATAGTTATCCTTGACACTTGGCTAATTATCATTTGATATGATTAATTGACATACCTTATAAGTCTTCTATAAAAGGGGTATTGTCATTTGTAAAAGGAGAGGAAGTTTTTTAGAGCAAAACTTTGTGTAAATTTTGGAGCAAGTAGTACAAGCAAGGGAATTCAGTAAAGATTGTCTCATATTTGATTTTTTGATTGTTATCATGACTGCTTCCTTAAGTATTTGGTCTAATGTTCAGATTTGAATTGCTTTCATGATTTATAGATGTGTATATGTTAATATAGAGTTGTCAATTTGAGCTTATGCTAGGTTCATTGAAAGGTTTAAGATTCATTTAATTTTCCTTGATTTTATTGAAGATGTGCTAATGCAATTTTATTGTAGAAGTAAATCTTTAAAGTGAATTTTATTTATTATTTGTATTGTTTCAAATATCCTTAGACATTTTCCTAGTATGTGATAGGATATGTGCTTTTGAAAATTTCATGTCATATGCTAGTTTAATGCATGGTTTTGATGAAATTTAAGATTTGTCATAATGTCTAGACTTAGAATAGAAATATCCTTCTTTTCTTCCCTACCCTAACTATTTTCTCTTTTCTTTGATCAAATCATAGTAGTTTAGATTTTCATTGTAAATATTCATGCTAGATTAGGGTTTAGACTTTAAGTTTTGATCATTATTCATTAGACTTAGTTAAAATTACTTTCATCTTTCACAAAGGCACTAAAACCATGGTTGCTCCCAATAACCACTTGCATTTCATTTTGTGAAATAGTTATATATCTTGGCCACTACTCCATCACAGATATCAAGAATATCAAAACCATCAACTCATGCACTAGATTCTTTGAATCTAGAAATGAGAAGTGTTTTAAACACTATAAAAACCCTATGATACACTTTCATTCATCAATAAGCATTGAAATTGGTGATAAATGTAAGGTATTAAGCTAAAGCTTTGTGAAGTTGAAGTATCTTATCAAATTTTAGTGAATTTTGTTCAAATATCAATTGATGCTTTACAAAATTATGTTTTTTTAGCTCAATTATTTAAAGATCACTGATATCCATGGTTTTAGACCAATCTTTAGGATTATTTATCTAAAGTAGATATTCTTTGAATATTTATGATATATTATTGCAAAGATATCTTAAGCTTTGTAAATCTGATGTGTTCAAGGTTAGTGATAGCAATTTTTTTCAAAGATTGGTTAATTCTTTGAAATTTCAGGTTTATTTGAACTTATAAGTGTAAAGATCACTCATATTTACAAGTTTTAAGGTATATTTAAGCTAATTCAGTTAAAGATAATTATCCTTTGAAATAAATATATGAATCTATGAAAAAAATTCTTAACATACAAATCTAATCATTATTCTTTGCAAAGATAAGGCTTATACATCATATTTTGAACATGATTCAGAGTTTACAAGCTGGAAATACAAAGAATAGGGACTAGGTCAAGGTCTGAGACAAGGATACCTCTTATTTCCTTATAAATTCATATGAAAGCAAGTGTAAATAAAGGTAAGTGTAGGCTTTCTATATCTCAACCTACTCTACCTATTCATGTTGATATTGTACTCAATACTCATCAAGGTATAGCTTGGTTGGCTAGATCTTCTATCAATGTGCTTGGTTGGGTACATGACATAACTAAAAATCCTAAGAAATATTTATCTTCTTTCAGACCTACAAGCATTATTACTATTGAAGAACATATCAAGTCCTTTAAGGCTTCTTTAATATTATTAAATATTGTTCATGGAGATGTTGCCTGTATATTGTTTCATTTTACATTCAGATATACAACACATGATTGGTTTATTAATCTTCTTAAGAATTACATTACCATTTGGAATGATTTCAATAGTTATTTCATTGATTAGTTTGGAAAGGTCATTACTCCTTGTGTCCTTTATCAACAATTCACTACAGTAAAGAGAGATTCAAATGAAACCTTTAGAGAATTCAATGCCATATTCCATAAGATGTTTAGCATAAATATCTCTCCCTATAAGATTGATGAAGCTTTACCTTGAGAGATATACAAGGATGCTTTAGATCTAATGACTTCTATATTTTTGAAAATATCTATTGGAGTCATAAATACATTGGATTTAGGCTATGTTGAAGCTGTGAAAATAAGTGATCAAATGCAACCCCAAGGTCAATTATCATATGGTATTCTTAACATCAATCCTAATTTTTATACATTGAATACCGTCCTAAATGCTAAGTAGAATATGCCTTCTTTAAATCAAACTCTAGTTTTAAACCAATTACCTTTGAGTCATGTTCCTCCTAGTCAAAACCTAGGATTCTTAAATAACATTGAAAGAGGATCTCATAAACAAGAACAATGATCTATGGTGAAAAATATAGTATTAGTACTCAAGTTCACAATTCAGACGCACCTAAGAATGAAAATGAATCCATATTGAAAATGGTTTAAAAACTAAGCACTAATTTTCTTTAGTTACAAAAACAAGTAGGTAACATTGGGGAAAGCTCTAACATAAAATATTATTATCATAGGTTCAACAAACCTACAAATAGGTTTCATAATAGTAAAAATATCAACAATAAAAATGATTCATCTTCAAATAAAAACATTCTTAAAATGAACATTTGTGATGTAGCTTTAGTTGATTATTGTATATTTCATAATACTTCAAATCATGGTGAATTAGATTGTATAGAATTTTATAATGATTTTGAATATTTTCAAGATGAATTAGATACATTTTAAGTTATGCCAAAAAAAGATAATGTTATAGGTATTTTTGGTTGTTCAAATTCATCTAAATCTACTAACACAACTCTTATGGTGGAGACATTTGATTTTCCATTCCAAGATGAGAATGAACCTCAAGATACTCCAGAAGAGATTCATGATTTTCAATAGCATCTGAATAAGACTTATCCATTAAGGAATAGAGAAAAAAAGCAACCACTGACTAGTTCAAATTCACCAAATAACTTTGACACTCCTGATCCCAATGTTGACAACAATCTAGAATCTCCAAAGGGAAGTAACTCTAGAAATAATGCTAAATCATCTAGTTCTTTTAATAGGAGTGGATACAATATAGTAAAGGATATGAAAAATATTAAATCTAATATCACTTTACATGAATTGACCCAAATTACTAAACAAAAAGATTTATTGCTAGAATCTTTGAGTAAAAAACCTGTCAAATCATAAAAAACTACAAATACAAATGTAGTGATGTATAAAAACAAAGTAGAGGTTCCAAATTTAATACTAACAATTAGATTTTTTGTTAAAAACTTGCATAATTTTTTGTTAGATTTAGGTGCCTTTTTAAATATCATGCCAAAAAAGTATTTGTGCAAAACTTGGTTTAACTCATATTAAGTCTGATAGAGTAGTGACTCAATTAGACAATCTAGAGTTAAAGTGATTGGTGAATTTTTAAATGTGTATATGCAACTTGCTTCAGAGCCAAGAGTGAATTAATTCATATACATTCAAGTTATGGACATTCTATATGCTTATGGAATGTTATTTAGTAGATATTGGACCAAATATTTAAATTGGTACATGTCAACTGACTACTCTCACATGTGGTTGTCATGGAAGGGAGTTCCTAATCAAATTTAGATTGAAAGGGAACCAAATATGAAGCACGTGATCACTAAATACAATAAAACTAATGATAAATCCAACATGGTGAATTATTATTTAGGATTTTACACTCTTTATACTCCTTAGGTATGTAACTCTAAAGACTCTCATACTATGCCTAGACTTTGGAAATTATATGTTGATGGTGCTAGATAAAAATCTAGATCTGGAGTAGGAATAGTGTTGATCAATCCTATTAAGAAATAATATCATACTTATTACAAACTTCAATTTCCTTGTACCAATAATTTTGTAGACTATGAAGCATTAATTTTAAGATTAAAATATTCTATCAAACACAGAGCCAAAGAACTACTAGTATATGGTGATTTTGAACTAGTAGTTAATCAGGTTAGAAGCAAGTATTAAGGTAAATTTTCATATCTTAAGAAATATAAGTTTAGATTATAGGAGTTAATTGAGTATTTTTATGCTTTCAACATTGCTTCAATCCTTAGATAAGAGAACCAGTCTACTAATGAACTAGCTTTAGCTACAACTAACTTTATGCCAAACCAAGATTTCCAAAGACTTAACATTGAATTAGTCTCATGTCCCTTAGTTCCTAATAATTTTAACCATATGCAAGTATTTAATGATGATCAACAAATTATTAAATTCATGAATAGCTCAGGAGTATTTGAGTCTCACATCATTGATGAGGTCAATGAGAATTCTCTTTATGAAGATAAAATTGATGACAAGATAGTGCAATTGAATGACAACAAAATTTCCCAAAGGCATGATTGCTTTAGAAAGACTATTTGATCAAGACAAGATAGTAGAAATTGTTAAAGTTCCCAAAGTGAATAGAAAGGATTATAATTTAGTTGACCTAGAAACTCAAGGTCAACCTTAGCTACTAAACATTGGTATAGCATGCACAAATGAAAAGTCTATAAAGGCTAAAGACTTGATGCCTAAGTATAAGTATGTCATTGCATGGTCTTATGAAGACTTGAAGATATTTGATCCTAGAGTCATTACCCATACCTTTCCATTAAAATATGATTATAAACCTTTTAGACAAAAGCAAAGACTTGTCAATCCTATTTTGGAGCCATTGATTTATAAAGAGGTAAAAAAGCTATTAGATACATAAATAGTTTTCCCAATTAGACATTCTACTTGGGTAGCTAATTTAGTACTAGATAGAAATAAAAATGGAGAAATTAGATTATGCATAGACTCTAGAAATTTGAATAGATCTTTTGAAAAGTATAATTATCCTTTATCATTTCTTGACCAAGTGATTCAAATTGTTAGTGGTTATACCATGATGTATTTCTTAGATGGTTTTTTAGGATATAATCAAGTACTTGTTAACAAGGAAGATAGAAGGAAGACTGTATTCACAATAAAGTGGGGAAATTTTTCTTACAAAAGGATGTCTTTTGGACTCATCAATGTAGGAGCTACCTTTCAAAGAGATATGGACCATTCCTTTTAATGTCTCATAGTTAAATTCATTATTATATATATGGATGGACTAAATATGATTTCTAAGAACATGGAAGATCATATAATGCATTTACAATAAGTATTTGAACATTGTATAAGGTATGGAATTTTCCTTAATCCTAAGAAAAACTTTTTTTATGTAATTAAAGGGAAATTATTAGGATATGTAATAACTAAATATGGATTTATATATATCCTAGTAGAGTTAATGCCATATCTAAGATAGAACCCCCACACAGTAGAAATTAATTAAATTCTTTCTTTGGGAAAATCAATTTTGAAAGTAAATTCATTTCTGGTTTTGCAAAGATTGTGAAGCCACTAAATAGCATGATGATGAAGGATGTAAAGGTAATATGGAATGAAGATACAAAGAAAGCTTTCAAGGATATTAAATAAACAATAGGACAAGCACATGTGCTGATAAGACTTGATTAAAATGACTACTATAATATGTTTAGAAGCAAAAGAATATATATATATATATATATATATATATATATATATATATATATTCTTTTGCTTCTAAACATATTATAGTAGTCATTTTAATTTAACTCAGATAATAGATAAATGTGATCATCAAATTATATTTATGATTAATAATTTTAAAAATTGTATGCTAAATTATTCTCTAATTGATAAATAATCATGTTATTTAGTTAAGGTAGTTAAAAAGTTTAGACATTATATTCTTAGGAATAAAGTGCATGAAATATTATCAGACCCTGCCACTAAACTTATGCTTAGTTAATATTAATTAGGAGAGATAAGAGTTAAGTGTATGCCTATACTCCAAGAGTATGATCTTTAAATGAAAATTTCCAATTAGTGAGATGTCAGGGATTGATTCAATTAATTGCTAACACTAATCCTAGTTTGAATATTATGCAGGTTGATCAACAATAATTTCAACCAAATGATTTTTATGATGCAATAATTCATTTCCTAATTAATGGTTATTGTCCTAAATGTATGATCATAAAATAGATAAGAGATTTAAGGCTCAAATTATCTCATTTTTTGATCAAATATGGGATAATATACATGAAGAATTATGAAGGCATATACTTGAGATGTGTTTCAAAAAAAGTAGTTGAAATCTTAAGTACATTTCATGGGTAAATTAGAAGTGGACACCCTTATGGTAAGACAATTTCTTAAAATATCCTAAGGGAAGGATATTATTGGCCATCAATCTTCAAGGATGCACACAAGCATGTTAGAGAATATCATCAATGTCAGATTTTCAATACCAAAGAACCAGAAGTAGTTATGCCATTACCAGTGTTAATTGAAAAACCTTTTACTCAATGGCGTTTGGATTTTTTGGGGTTTATTAATCCTAATTATTAAAATGGACATAAGTGTGTTCTTATTACTACTGATTATTCCACAAGATGGATAGAAGCAGTAGCCACAAACTAATGTAGAACTTAAGATGTAATCAAGTTCTTGGAAGAGAACATTTGTAATAGATTTGGGACACCAATATCATTAGTCTATGACAATGGATCAGAATTTATATATATAAAGATGAATGAGTGATCCTATGATAATAATATAGTTATTAAGTTTTCATCAAATCATTATCCCCAGGGTAATGGAGTTTCAAAGTCTATAAACAAAGATTTGATGAAAGCTATCAAAAAGTATATAGTTCCACAACCAAGAACATGGAATAAATTACTTAAATATGCTCTTTGGGTAGATATAACTAGAGTGAAATAATATCTAAAAGAATCACCCTTTCTATTGGTATATGGTCAAGAACTAATATTTCTAATTACTCTTAAATTAATAACTTACAACTTCATGCAAGAGTATATGGAAGAATATCAATAATATGTTAATTCTAGGTTACTTGACATCATACAAATGGAGGATGAAAGAGAAAATAATTTGAAAACTCCAAAATACATCAAACCACTATCAAAAGATGGTTTGACAAGTGTTTAAAGATCAAGGTGCTCAGGTAGGGAGACCTAGTTCTCCTATGGGACAAAGCATCTAAGCCAAAAATAAAACATGGGAAATTTACTCCTTTTTGGATTGGTCATTATCAAATTGTGGAGAAATTGGTATATAACACCTTCAATCTCAAATACTTGTATGGATTAGATTTCATTCTTCCAACCAATGGGCAGTACCTCAGGCACTATTTCTCTACTATTCCACCTCAAGTTTTTATGGAGTAACTTGTAAGATTAGTTAGAGTTAGTATAGGTAGTCTTAGATTAGTTTCATTCTTGTTCCTTTTTTATGAATATTTTTTTATTTGTTACCTATTTTGATTGTTGTGTGTTTGCTTTGTTTTGTTTTTTTTTGCTCTCTGCTTTCTAATAAGTCTTTTCAAAGACAAGTTTTCAAGCTCCAATCCATCCAAATGCTCAAAAGAACTTCTAAAATAGATAATGCAGGTGTGATTTCTAAACATTGGTTGATCATGGATTTGAAAAATTTTGATCTTAATTTTATGGTTTTGAGAAATTGGTGAAGATTGATATATAGATTAATTATTTCTTGAAAATTTTAAACCTTGTTCTGATCTAAGTTTGTTTCTAATCAGAATTGAATATGCTGAGTGAATGTTTAAATTATTATAACAATGTCATGTTAGAACTTAAATAACATTATTGCTTGGGATGAAGTCTATGACCAAGGATGATTGTCTGAAGATCAAGCATTTGACAAAATCCTAAAAACTTGGCTAATTTTGGTTCCCAACCTTTGTTGGAAAGCTAAATATATTTTTAAAATACAAAAAATAAAAGCCTTCTTGAAAATTCAAAAGCTTTCTAAGCAAATGTGATTCTATAAATCTCCACCATGGATATGGATTCCTAGATGGTAGTGGAGCAAGGCCTTGAGTGGAACTAAAGGTATCTCTATCAGGTCTATGGATGCCTAGCTAGCACCAAAAAAATGCTCAAGCCTTCCCTTTTATAAAGCATGATTCATAATGAATATCTAAACATGATATAATTCTATGTTATTGGTTAAGGTAATGAAATCTAGAATTTGTTCTCTAAACCCCATGGTAATAAATAAATGAATCAAATCACACACACAACATGATTGAGTTTTGATGTTTGAATCTAATCTTGCATTTGCAAAAAAATTTCTATCATGAATTGATCTTAATAATGGTACTTGATCATGTAGAATGACTAGTCTAGTTATTATTTTAAACCAAGAGTATCTGAGTCTTAACATTTTTCAATGTTTCTCCTAAAAATCACCATTTATTGAGGTCAACATACCTCCATTTCTAAAAAATGAGGACCCTTGTTTTATTTTTCAAATTGTGCTATAAATTGGCAATCAAATTGACAAAAATGCACTATTGAACATCATTTTTTACTTTAGCTTTCATTAACATGTTATCTCATAATTTTTATTTGATTCTATTTGATGTTGATAACATTTGCTTTATATGTTTCCATGTTATAGGTTTAATAGATCCTCATTAAGATGAGCAAGTGTTCAAGGTTTTATACTTCAATGTTAATTTGACCCTTAGTTGGTTAACTAGCATGGTCCAATTCAAAATATTATGCCAACCTTTGGTCCCTAATCGATTAATTGAATTTAAGTTTAATAATGTTTAAAAACCTTAGTATAAGTCCTTTAGCCTAAGTTTTTATTAAATAGATTCACATTTTTTCTTATGGGTCAATTTATTTCATTTTAGACCTAGTTTAATGTTACCCTAAGTTTTAATTAAATTTATTAATTCATTAAGACCTTGGTCTATAGTTTATACTAAGTCTTTATGTGTCATGAATGTTTATTCCTTTGATTTTATTGATTGCATGAATGAATTAAATGTGATATTAACAAGTGTCAAAATCTCAAGAGGGAAAACCTAAGATCAATGGTGAACAGATGATTCCCCAAAGTCAACAATTCTAGATCTAGATCAACGGAGCATGTTTGATCTTGTAAAATGAAATTTATGGTGAGCATGGAGTCAACATGTCAGTAAATATTAATAAATAACATAATAGTGACAAGTGTCACAATTGTGGTGAACTAGATAGAAGATCAATGGTCTACATTTAATTAGATGTATAAAGAATAAATCAGTGGTCTTTGCTTGATCATGTATTCAACACATCAATAGTGCACATTTAATCCCTTAGATCAAGATTAATGGTATGCATTCAATATTATGAATAAATATCAATGGTGCATATAAATTCAAGTCAAAGAGTTTATATTACACATGATGTCACCACATAGAACAAGGGCATTCAAATGATGGAGATTATCTACAAGGTACATAAAAAGCATGCAATGTTGCCAAGTCATACCATCTCGTAAATTTGGATCAAATATCAATGGTCATGTGAAATTCAAGTCTAGAAGACTCATGAGGAGATCAAAAATGTGTATTTGATCAACATCCAAGATTATATGAGATGATGACACATGTCCAAGCAATAATGGTCACATTTTAAAAATAAATGAGCTAAGTGACAAGGTAATGCCACATGGGAAAACACATCAATTCAAATATTTTATGGACCTGATCATGCAAAAGGTATAAATACATGATCTACATTCAATCTAAGTCACCAAAGCTCATATTTCAAACTTGATTTCCACCATTAAAGCTCTGTGTAAACCTCTAAAAAGTCCTAGAATGTATAAAAAGCCCTATATTGTCTTTGGATTCATTGTGTTAAGCTGAGAGAGTCAGATTATCATTTAAAAAGGGGATAATTTAATTATTATTATAACAATGGTGACACATGGATATGTTTCAAATAAATAAGTTGAATTATGTTTGTCTTCACATGTAGAGGGTGGAATTTTCAAGGACACAGAATTTGTAGCTGTTTCATTAAACACAAGGGATAACAATTGCTCAAAGTTGTTTTGGATAATTGATAACTAGGGAGTTATAAAAAAATATGAAAATAAGGCCCTCCCAACAAAGATATTATATGATTATATTATGGCAATCTAGATGACAAGAATACACTATGATGCTGCTAAAATATAGGTACTTCATTGTATCTATGTTCTTGGTCCAATTTTCAAAGAGATTAGAATAAAGGAATACCCACTTATGTTCGTGCATCAAAAGGTGGAACATTTGACTCATTTAACTCAAAAAAAAGACAAAGACCAAGGGAATCCCCTAACTTGAAGATGTTCTTGAACTATATCAATCTCAAGCAGAAATGTTATATGATGTCATCAAAGGGTTAAATGAGTAGAAAAAGAACTTGGAAGAGTAGTCTATTCTATCAGTTCTAGGAGATATTGTCAATAAGTTTGAGGCAATTATATATTATACATTCATTTACTTGAAAATTATAAGGTCTATGTTAGATTTGGTAAATAGACAACATTTCATGGCGATGAAGCAAGTCAATCAATGGTAAGCTTTAGATAAGAAGGTGAAAGAATTGATCAAGATATTGATAGAAATTCGAACTCCTAAATTTAAAAAAATTAACCTAGCACATTTGAATATGGTTATGATTATCGTAATGGAGAAGATAAAATAAATAAGTAACAGTTCAAAATACATGGAAGATCTTTCTAATTACTTCAAATAGTTAGAGAATAGAATGGTGCATATACTAGGAGGTTTGATCAAGGATCCAACCATCTTTAGTTCTACTAACATGATAATTGATGAAGAGTTTAAACACAGGGATACTCAATTCATCCAGGAGGTAAAGAATAAAATCTAGGGCACTACAGAGGTAGATAACCAATGTATATTATATTTGGTTTTATCAACAGAAGTAAAAATTGGCAATACTAGAAGCATTAAGGAAGCCTTGGACAGCGCTGATAAAGACTTCAAAAGGTTGGTAGGGAAAGAAGAGGAATTATTCTTGGATCCAATTATCAACCTCAGGTTAATTGGTGATCAACATGACAAATATATGAAGGTCTTAGAGAAAAAGTAGAAGACGGTAACTAGAGGACCATCCCAAAGTCAATTAAGTTGACTTGGTATATTCTTGTGGAAAAAGCCTTGTAAATCCTTAGAAAGAATATTATATTTTGTAAAAGCATGTTCAATTTGTAATGCATATGGATTATAGGTTAGTCCATTTGTAAAGTGTCATTGATTCTAGAATGTTTTATAAGGATAGTTGTCCTTTGACACTTGGATAATTATCATTTGATATGATTAATCAAAATACCTCATAAGAAAAATTAGAGGAAGTTTTTTAGAGTAGAACTTTGTGTAAATTTTAGAGTAAGTAATGCAAGCAAGGTAATTCCCTAGATATTGTCTCATATTTTTTTTTGTGATTGTTATCATGGCTACTTCCTTAAGTATTTGGTTTGATGTTCAGATTTGAATTGCATTCATGAAATATATATGTGCATATGTTAATGCAGAGTTATAAATTTGAGCTTATGCTAGGATGATTGAAATTTTTTAGATTCATTTCATTTTCCTTGATTTTTTTGAAGATGTTATAATGTAATTTTCTTGTAGAAGTAAATATTTAACATTTGCCTAGTATATGATAGGATATGTGCTTTTGGAAATTTCATGTCATATCTTGGTTTAATGCATGTCTTTGATGAAATTTAAGATTTGTCATAATGTTTGGACTCAGAACAGAAACATCCTTATTTTCTTCCCTACCCTACCTATTTTCTCATTTCTTTGATCAAATCACTATAGTTTAGATTTTCATTATATATATTCATGCTAGATTAGGGTATAGACTTTAGGTTTTGATCATTATTCATTAGACTTAGTTCAAATTAATTTCATATTTCAAAAATTCTCTAAGACCATGGTTGCTCCCAAGAACCACTTGCATTTAATTTTGTGAAATAGTTATATAGCTTGGTCGTTACTCCACCATAAATATCAAGAATATCAAAACTAGTAACTCATGCAATAGATTCTTTGAATCTAGAAATGAGAAATGTTTTAAACACTATACAAACCCTATGATACACTTTCATGAATAAATAGGTCCTTTCCTACATTACCAATCTTATCAAGCTCCTAGACAACCTTTTCAAGGTCAATACCAAGGACAAGAGCAACTAACTCAATAAGTAGGAGCTCACCAAAACCCCTACTCATCCCCTCCTCCTAACTCAATCCAATATCATGCCAAATCCTTGTTGTCACTCATGCCAAATTTTCTAAAATTAGAAAAGGTGTTGAGAAAATGGGATAAGGAACCTGATGGGATCCCTATTCATCTCATAGAGAAGTTGAGAAAATAGGTTCATTTCTTTATGAATAAGTGGAGGTTATTTGAAGAGGAAGCCAACTATGTCATCAATGATGATTTGCATAAAATGAGATGCTACCTCTAATGGTGGGTAGATAGATTAGAGAGGTGGTAAATTCAATAAGTTTAAAATCAACTTATAATATTTGAAGAGCCTCAAGTAGGCAATGACTAAAGTGAAAATCTTATTGAATAAGGTGTCTCTCCCATTACCCAACCCAAATTGTCATCTCCCCATGATTTCATTCAATAAATATTCACTCCCAAGCCAATTCATGACCTATACATCACACCTCATGATCCCTCTCCAACCGATGAAATTGTTCACCACTCTAATGCCTCATCTCTTCTTGAAGGATAACCTATCCTATGAGAGCTAAATGAAGAATAAAAAACTAAAATTATAGCTGATCAAGAAGATGACTCAAGTGTTTATGATGAAGAGTTCACTATAGAGACTCCCCTTAGTGAAGGCAAACATAAATCCATCTTCTTGAGTGAATAAGAATATGATCAAGATTATGTTACAGATGTTCACAAAGAGCTTGATCAAGACATGGAAGAGAAGGTGTTTGAATATATCATTACATCAATTGAGTTAGTTGAGACTTATGATCATGATCAAGAGGTTAGTTTTGAAAAAATCATAGAATACAAAGTTATTGTTGACTCCATAGACCAAGATGATTTTTGGTTGGATTCTAATAAAATTTGTGAATAATTTAAAGGCCTTCAAAAGACTACAGCTCCTACTAGTCAAGTTGAAGACACTCTTGAAGAGGTTTTAACTCTCTTGAGGGTGTGTTTCAAAAATAAGATCTTATGCACTCCAAAATTATGAAAGTTGTAGCCATCCTTGAAGTTGAAGACTCTTCAAGTAAGCAAGTTGAATTTTATGAATTGCACCATGACCAAGAAGATAAAGTTGAATAAATTATGGTTCTTGAAGAGAAAGAAAGAGAAGATGATTGGTAGCAACATATTGAACTCCTTCAAGAGCTTGAAGATATTTGTAAGGTTAAAGGTCATGTGTACAAGGAGATTGCACAAGATGTATTCATGGATAGCAATAATGAAGATTGGTTTGAGTATGATAAGCTCTTTGAAGATCTTGATGAGATTTTAGCTAGTAACAAATCTAAAGATGTTCTTCAAGATGTTTTGCTTCTTAAAGGACAACATGACAATCTTCAAAACACCATGATAGAGGCTACCCCTATAAGTCAATAAGTGATCATGATTGAGACAAGAACAAACATCAAGAAAGTTCATGAGAAGGTTGTTGAAGATCAATAAGATTTCACCTTCATAGGTGACATGTTTGCAGCTATCATCATTACATTTGAAGAAATGCTAAGAAGATTGGAAAGCATGAAGGAGTT
Source organism: Torreya grandis (assembly GCA_037957365.1). Classification (NCBI taxonomy): domain Eukaryota; kingdom Viridiplantae; phylum Streptophyta; class Pinopsida; order Cupressales; family Taxaceae; genus Torreya; species Torreya grandis. The sequence goes on from JARHVA010008343.1 coordinate 336,218, forward strand.
GAAGACATCAAGAACAAAGCCTAAGAGACAAATTATTTCATGAATTCTTGCATCTCATGGAACCAAAGATTGGACAAGATTCCCCTTTGATCTAGGAGGATAAAGTTTTTTTCAAGTTAGTTTTTATATAGATCAGTTTGCTTAGGTTGTTTTTGTGTTCCCTAAGTGCTTGATAAGAACATGTGTGTGTCTTACTTTATTTTATATCTTGTTATTTTATTTTTGAGTGTTATGAAGGTCAATCAATTTTTTTAGTCATGTTAAAATTCTATTTAGGTTTGAAAATGAGTGAAAGAGACCCCATTATCCAATGGACATGCAAGTCTACTGGTCTTATTAACATTGCAGGCATGTTACCCCTGTGAATCACCAAAAATGTTTACTAAATTTGACCTCAAGTCAAATTTTTCACCCCCTATAAATTCAAACTTATCATATGGTCATGTCATACCCTATATGGTCCCTAGAGTCTTTATTTAGCCTTGTTAGCATGATTTAAGGTTAGTTTGGAGAAGTTAAGGTATTTTCATGTTATGGTCATATAGTGCTCATATGGTGTCATGAGGAAATAAGTTATGATAAAATTATTTAATATGTTATTATGGGTTCATTAATGTCATTTTATGTTTAAAACATCTATTCATAACATTTCATGAATTTTTGGGAAGTGTAAAGTCCATTTGATAGCTTGAAGGCGTTAAATATACATAAAAAGTGGATTAATGGCTATCTTTATGTGTTTCAAAGTCCCATAAAAGGAAAAATACATACCTTAAGATTTTTAAATATCTTGGATCATTTATAAAATTGCCACACCTATCATAGGAATCAAAACAAAGTGAGATTCTTGATTTCAATGCCATATTGAGGAGTTAGAAGAAGTTGTATGAACTTGTTGATGTCATGTGCAAGTGAAAATATCTCAAAAACATCCTTTGGACTTCTAAAGGTCAGTAAAAATATTTTAAATAAGTTTCATTTTCCATAGTTACATATTTTTTCTTCTCTCTCTCATCATCCCCTTCACAAGCTAGTGAAGGCCAACTTCAAGAAGATGGTAAGGCAGTATAGGTAGAATTGGGGGATGATATTTTGGCCAAAGTTTAGGAAACCTATGGGAATTTAATTTTAGTCATTTTTATTTATATCAGTTCTATTATTTTTATGAACAATCGCTAAGAGCCAAAACTACTTTTTGAGAGCTCAAAACCCCACAAGCCAAGTTTAAAGTGACTACATTGCAAACTATGAATTCATGACTACTTTAAATCAATTGAATTAAGTTATAATGTGTGAATGCATTCCTAACACACATTCATAATTCATGGTGGAATGTATGGATGTCCTTTTGGCATGAAAAGTGGCTTTAGTACATAGTTTGAGGTGAAGGTCAAACTTTTACATTTTTGAGTTCTCCATGTGTTTTTTTATTGGAATTAATATGAATGGTATTATATTCTCTTCTAAATTCATTAATTTCATTTTATCAACTAAAAATTATGTATAAGTCTCAAGGTGGTCACATTTCCATATACCTTGTGGACTGTGTCTATGTGTTGCATAGCATAGGTGATTGGAATAGTTTAAATACATATTCTGAGGAGATTTATAGTTTATTTTTATTTATATATAATTTTTATGAAATATTTTTAATATTCTTTGAGTCCTAATATTCATTATGATTTCAAGCACAAACACAGTCATTACCTTGTGGAGCCTATAGGTTTATATATTCAAGAATTTTGTGTTGTTAATGGTGTCTAATAAGGGTTATCTTAGGCATGGAAACAACATGATAGTTAAAGTGGTTTTAATATTTAAAAAACTATTAAGGTTTATCTCCAAGTACCTAGATCCAAGTGAAGACTGAGATAACAAAATCTAGTAGATAGTCACCTACAGGACTATGATTGTATTAACAATGAGTATAAAAGATACAAGTTCTTGAGAGGGTTAATTATACTTTTATGGGAAAATATAAATTAACTATATAATTTTTGTCCACTATGAGATGTCATGGTAAACTTGAAAAGGATAATAGAATGCCTAACACATAGTCAAACTCCTAAGAGAGACATACATGAATGTGCATGAACAGTGAAACACAAAGGATGTTTGTGATGTTTTAGGTTTCAAGGATATGAAATTGTCTTAAGATAATAATATTACATATAAAGGAAATAAATAAGTTTGGTAGTGGTCTTGGAGATGGTTTTGGAGACCTAAAATACTACAAAATCAAACTAATATACAATCAATTGCCTAGTTGATCACCTGCAACCACCTATTGAAGGATTTATCTTGAAAAGGTGAATAATTGAAGGTAAATTGTTTAAATTTTTTTCAAAAGATATATCAATTATTAAATTACATTAAATATTTTTAGGAAAATTTTAATGTTAAAATAAGATCCTAGTACACTAAGTTGTAGACCATGTCAATGAGTATACATAGTCAACTATCCTAACAGTCACCTATAGGGTTGCTTGAGTAACCTAAGGAATCTCCAAAGTCTTGAGATAGTGGTTTTTTAATATTGGAAATGAAGATAAGATATTTAAGTCTTCAATACATTAAAATAACCAAACCATTTAAGATAATGTGACTAATTATGGTTACAAAGGTTGTTTACTTATACACAGTCCTTGGTTAGCATAATTCTACCTGCCTAGGCAAGAACAATTTACTTATCTAGGAGAGAGAGATGTATATGTTTATTGGAGGAGATTATTAGTTACTAAAAATAATCATAGATATCTCTAATTCATTTAATATAGATAAACATTGGAAACAAAATATGCCTACTTAGTCAAGGTAGGGCACATGCCTACTAGCTATTGAAGTCTGTGTTTGTTGGAAATGTATTGAGTTATATATGATGATTTGAGGAGAACAAGGTAAGTATAGTTTATTGAAATAGTGTGATATTACCTCATGAATAACTCAGACTCAAGCTAGAAGATGACCAACATGGGAAACCCTACACACACACTCCAACATAATTTTACTTTAGACGACTGTATGATCATCTAAAGAAAGAAAGTGTTGGAATATGATTCAATGGTGTGAAAATTGTTATAAATTATTATAAAATACAAGTTGAAAATGAAACAAGAACATGTATGTCATATGCAATCTTGAGTAGGTTGAGTGCATACATAAGATTTCATATGCAGACCTTAAGAAATGGACAATCAGTCCTAAGAAGTGGCTTGTTGGAGTAATTTGAGACTTAGAGATCCTTGAGATTGTGATGAATAACTTTTTAAATCACTATATCAAATGCTTATATCTAACAAGTAAGACAAGCATAGTAAGCTCTATCTAGTCCTAATAGACTTAAGTACATACATAGGACTGTAAAGCAGTGAGTTGAAAGATGGCTAGTGAAATAAAAATAAATTAGATATAATATAAACCTATATAACATTTAATATATGTTTAAAATCATATAAAAAAATTAATGGATATTTAAACACCTGACAGTGAGATAAAATAAGAGATACAATCATCTAGGATCACAAAGTCAATTTTAATTGAAAACCCTAGGCCTAGAACATTGAGGGTGAAAAGATATTTGATGAATGAATATGATTGGAAAAATTTTGTAATAGATAAGGTAGATGTATTAGAACTTTTAGTACCATTTTAAACTAAGGACCAATCTGAAAACCACCTATAGACTTCAAATAACTCTCAGACCTCACATAATGCTTCTTTCCAGTTGATAGGTCATTTTGCTTTGCTTGGTACAGATCACACATGATACATGGGACCTTGGGCTCCAAGGTAAAGTTTAATAACATAATTCAATTATATTTTTTGGAATTGTTTTGAGGATTCATATGTACAACTTTATGAATCATGCTTAAGAACCCAAGTCACTTTCAAGCTACTTAGGAGAGCCATAAGGACTAGGTGAGAGAGACAAAAACTTTCATGCATCCAAATGTATCATAAAATATTTAAAACCACCCATAACAAGTTCAATACTCCCCTAATCATAACCCCATGCAATTATTTAATACAATATTGTATGAAACTATATAGAATAGGGCTAAAGACACTAATTTTTTCTATTTTACAGGCCCATACAATGGGTTAGAACTTCAAATTTGGAATGGAGAAGGGGGAGAATGTTTTATAAGTGAATAATAGGCTTATTTTTGGTTTTTCATGTGTGGTGAGCTTATGTAATCATTTTTCACTCTCTTGGTAGGGAGCCCTAATTGAGGCCTAATTACAAGAGAGAAAGGGAAGAAAAGGATATCTCCACTCTCTCTTAGAGCATGAAATTGAACATGGAACTACAAATAAATAGAGGGTACTATAATATTCTCTTATATTCTTAGGATACTATATACGTTTTTCAACACAACGAGGTTTTTACTATTTTAGGGCTATAAGGAATGAGGCCTAATTGGGGCTTTTAGTAGAGAATGAATTGTTGGGGATAGTTTGAGGCCTTAAAATAGATTTTTATAGGTCCAATATGGTATGAATGGGCCATAAATTAAATTTTTATGAGATAAAGTAATTGAAACCAATTTTTGACACTTATGTGCAAAATAGGCCTAAGGAGATGAAGAGTCATTTAGACACCTTGCATGAGAAAGAGGTGATGTGTCAAATATAACATGTTGGGGTAAGTTGAGAGGCATCAAGAGTAGAGAAAATAGGTAGAATAAAATGATATGACCAACAAGAAGGCCACTTATCCTTCAACATATCAAAAAGAAAAGAAGTTTCAAGAAGCTAGTCAAGGTGTTAAATAAGCTTTTCAACTCCCATGCCACTTGGAGGGTTAAAGCATATTTAGAGGAGCTACACATGGTTTCCTAGACTTTTTGAAGTTGTTCCATAACTCCTCTTCTTTTTTTAACTCATATGACAGTTGGCTACCTTCTCTTTCCTACACCCTTCTTCTCTTTTATCTTACTTTCTCTATATATTGAGCCACTTTGGCTTTGAAATGGATACTCCACTTGAGTATGGAGAATATATGCTCATTTTCAACCTTTGAGAAATAAATAATGGTCTAGTTTACCTTATCCATGATTTTTTTCAATGTGTTTGTTAAGTTAGTTGATCTTGTTAAGTTATAGCTTCTCTTCCTTAACATGTTGTCCTTGTTTGCATTGATACTCAATTTTGAAAATATGTTGTAGGTCTTTTGAAGTGTGTCATGATTTTTAGTGATTTATATTTCCATAATTATCAAGTCATTTTATTGAATTTAGTCCTCATAGATTAATTTAGCTTCATAAACCTCCATGAGAAATACTAATGCAAGGGTATTTTTGGAGTAGTGTCATGTACATATTAGGATTTTGCTTGAAGTGTCATTGAAATTGGTTGGTAATGGTTAAGTTACAATTGGTAAATCACCTTGTTAGGATATATTTATTTTATGTTCTCTCTCTCCCTTTTCATCTAAATAAGGAAGTAGTTTAGGTGATGAGCTTCAATAGATAAACCAAGGGATCTAGCCTTTTAATCTGGAGGTTTGACTCATGTAGAGGTCACCCAAAACCTAGATTAAATCCCATTGTATAGCTAAATTTTAGATGGATTGAATCACCCTCTCATAGGGTGAAATTTTGAGTTGTAATAGTTATATCATGCTTGATGGGAATAAGGTCCAAAAGAGGTAGATAAATTTTTGGTGTGTTCTTCTACCTATCCACTTTTAAAAGCATTCATCAAACTCCAATTGTAACTCCAAATCTAATCAGCGGGTTATAAGCAACCTAGGTACTTATTATGAAAATATTTTGATCATATCTTATATTTTATTTGACTAATGAGGTTGGTATGGTTTGATATGAAGATATTTCCTAATATACACCTCCTTATCAACCTTGTCATAACCCATACTATGTTCTTCAATAGTCCTATCAAGATTGTTATCAGCCCTATGAGTCATGGCAGTCATGATGTTGTTGAGCAGTCCTATGAAGAAGCCTATGAGTAAGGCTATCAATAAGAGTACTAATAATGTGTGATTAATAATCTTAGATAAAAAGTACAAGCTCTTACAAGGTAGAAACAATAGTAGAAATGGAGGTCTTATCAAGGTCCTTTCCAGCCATACCAATCTTATCAAGCTCTTAGACAACCTTTTCAAGGTCAATGCCAAGGACAAGGGCAACTAACTCAATAAGTAGGAGCTCACCAAAACCCCTAATCCTCCCCTCTTCCTACTTCAATCCAATCTCATGCCAAATCCTTGTTGGTGCTCATGCCAAATTTTCTAAAATCAGAAAAGGTGATGAGAAAATGG
>JARHVA010008343.1:347500-367500 GCA_037957365.1 Torreya grandis
ATGGAATATAAAAAGTCTTGAGATATTGGTGTTTTTAAAATGTAAGGGAAGATAATATCTTTAATTCCTCAAGACATTTAAGTCTTTAAAATATTTGAGATAAAGTGACTAAACATGGTTACAAATGTTGTTTACTTATACACAATCCTTGGTTAGTATAATTTTGTCTACTTAGTCAAGAAGATGTTATTTGTATAGGAGAGAGAGATATGTATATGGATATTTGAGGAGATTATTAGTGACTCAAAATCATCATATATCTCTCTGAATCCTTTAAGATAGATAAATATTGGAAACAAACATTGCCTACTCAACCAAGGCAGGACACATGCCTATTAGCTCTTGAAGTTTGTGTTTATTGGAAAGGTATTGATGTATGTATGATGAATGAATGATAAAAAGGTGATAAAATGTGATTTTAATAGTTTTATATCACCTCATTAATAACTTATGTGAAATATTTAATATGACCAACATGGGAAACCCTGCACACACAGTCCAATACAATTCTACTTTGCTAAGAAGAGTTGTTTATTTAAAGTTTTAGAGGAATGTATGATCATATAAATAAAAAATTGTTTTAATATGATTAAATAGTGTGAAAATTATTATAAATGATTCTAAAACCTATTTTTAAAATGACACAATCACAGTTAGGCCCTGTGTAATCTTGAGCAAGCTAAGTACATACACAAGGTTCCATACACAGACCTTGATAAATGGATAGTCAGTCTCAAGAAGTGGATTATTGGAGTAAGTTGAGATTTATATATCCTTGATAATGTGATGAATAACATGTTAAATAACTCCATAAAATCCTCATATCTAACAAGTAATACAAGAATAGTAAGCTCTATCTAGGCCTAGTAGACTTAAGTGCATACACAGGCTACTAAGGTAGTGAGTTAAAAGATGGACAGTGAATTAAGATTAAACATAGATTAGATTAACTCAGATAACCTTTAAGATATTTTTAAATAATATAAAAATATTTCATGGATTTCTAAACACCTAATAGATAGATAAAATGAGAGATATAGTTAACTAGGGTCACACAGTCAGTTTTGATTACAAACCCTATGCCTGAGACATTGAGGGTGAAGAGAAATTTTATGGAGTGTGGTTGGGAAAAAAAATTCATAGATAATGTCAATGTATCAGGCCTTTTTATACCATTTTAAACTAATGACCAATCTTAAAACCATATACAAAATTCAAATTACTCTTAGACCTCACATAATGCTTGTTTCCAACCGATAGGTCATTTTGCTTTGCTTGGTAGGGATCACACCTGATCCTAGGGAAAGTTGAATACCATAATTCGCTTTAATTTTTTGGAATTTTTTTTAGGATTCATAAGTCTAGTTTTATGAATCATCCTTAAGAACCCAAGTCACTTCCAGTGTGCCTAAGACAACCATAAGGACCAAGTGAGAGAGAAATAAACTTTCATGCCTAAAAATGGATTATAAAATCTTCCAAACCACATATAAAATGTTAAATACTACATTAATCATCACCTCATGCAATTGGTTGATACAGTATTGTATGAAACTATATAAAATAGGGCTAATAACACTCATTTTTGCTATCTTTTAGGTCTGTATAATGAGTTAAAACTTAAAATTTGGTATGGAGGAGGGGTAGGATGTTTTATATGTTAATCACACACTTATCTTGGGTTTATAATGTGTTGGGATACTTTATAATAATTTTTCACTCTCTTAATAGGGAGGCCTAATTAGGAGAGAGAAAAGATAGAAAAGGACATCTTCACTCACTCTCAAAGCATGAAATTTAAATTGGTATTGTAAGTAAATAGAGGGTATTGAAATATTCCCTTATATCTTAGGATACTCTATACTTTATTCCACACAAGTAGGTTTGTACTATTTTAGGGCTACAAGAAATGAGGCCTAATTAGGGATTTTGGTAAAGAATGAATGGTTGGGGATATTTTGAGGCCTAAATATAGATTTTTATAGGTAAAATATGATATTAATAGGCCATAAATGAATTTTTTATGAGCTAAAGTAACTAAAACCAATTTTTGACACTTGTGTGCAAAATAGGCCTATGTAGATGAAGAGTCCTTTAGACACCTTGCATGAGAAAGATGTGATGTGTCAAAAATAACCTATTGGGGTTAGTTGAGAGGTGTCAAAAGTAGATAAAATAGGTATAAGAAACTAATTTGACCACCAAGAAGGCCACTTGTCCTTCAATATGTCAAGAAGAAGATAAACTTTAAGAAGCTAGTCAAGGTGTCAAACAAGACAACTCCCACGCCACTTGGAGGGTCAGAGAATCTTAATAGGAATCACATATGGCATATTGGACCTATTGAAGTTGTTACATAACTCATCTTCTTATTGTAACTCACAAGACACTTGTATACCTTCTCTTTCCTATACCTTTCTTCTCTTATCTCTCACTTTCTCTATATATTGAGCCACTTTGGATTTGAAATGGATCCTCCACCTAAGTATCGCTACTCATTTTCAGCCTTTGAGAAATAAATAATTATTTGGTTTCATTATCCATGAGTTATTTCAGTGTGTTTTCTATGTTAGTTGATCTTGCTAAGTGATAGTTTCACTTCCTTAGCATGTTGTCCGTGTTTGCATTCATACTCAGCTTTGAAAGTCTATTGCAAGTATCTTGAATTATTATAATTAAGTGTTTCATGAGTTTTACTAAGTCATATTTACACAAGTGTCAAGTCATGACCTTGATTTTAGTCCTCCTAGCTTAAGTTAGCTTCACAAACCTCCATAAGAAATACTGATGCAAGGGCAGTTTTGGAGTAGTGTCATGTGTAGATTAGGATTTCCCTTGAAGTTTCATTGCAATTGGTTGGTAGTGTTCAAGTTATAATTGGTACATCACCTTATTAGGATAGATTTACTTTATGTTCTCTCTCTCCCTTTTCATCCAAATGAGAAAGTAGTTTAGGTGATGACCTTCAATACATAAACCAAGGGAGATAGACCTTCAATCTAGATGTTTGACTCACTTAGAGGTCACCCAAAACCTAGAGTCAATCGTTTTGCATAGCTCAAATTGAGAGGGATCGAAACACCCTCTTGTAGGGTGAAATTTTGAGTTATAACAATTACCGTATAAATTTAAACTTTGATATGGAAAAGTTTAGAAGCCTTACCTTGGTTTTGAGCATCATTGATACTTAAACATATATTTTTATATAGGGTATTAAATCACAACTTATCATCCACATCTGATTTAAAATCAATCACTTCTTATTGAAATGATGTCATGTCCTTTTTCTTTTTCTTGTTTTTAAATGGATGCAACTTCCAACATTTATCCTCCATCAACATTACAATGGACACAATTTTGTTTAGTATTATTATTGGCAACAATAGAAGTAACATTGACCCCACCTTTCTTCTTTGGAACATCAAAAGACTTTGAAGAGGAATATGGACTACTATTCTCATCCATCTCCAAGATAGTGGGTTTGAGAACAAACCTCATCTATGTAATTCTAATTATAAAGTAGAATGATCCTTTTTAAGTGACTATGTCACCCTCCAACATAATTCATGAGGATGTCATAATCAAATGTACATTTTTAAATTTAAACTTCCTTATTTGGAAACTCGCTTGTATAGACCTGCACACTTTGGCCTTCTTGTTGTCTCAAAAATTTCCATTCAATAGACCTTTCCTCTTCATAAAAAATAAGATAAAATTGATTTTGAATGAAAGTATTGAATTCATCCCATTTAATAAATGGTGGTATCTTATTAAAATCTAATATTTAATTTTGATAACTCTTAAACCAAGTTAGATCATTATTAAATAGCTTCAGTCTTCTAAAATAAATTTGTTACTCTTCACGATTTGATGAAAATTGAAGTATACTTCTAATTGGGATAACTGGTGATCAATATTAATTAAATTCACTTTTCCATAATATTGGTAAATTTTGATCTTTTCCTCTTCTTTGAAAGGAGGTGGAGCTTGGTTTGAATGGGTCTTCTCTTTTTCATGGTTGGAAGCCTTAAGCTCCTCACTTGCTTCTGAAGTATCCATAGAAAGTCACAAATTTTCCATGACAACCCTGATAATATTTGAAATCTCATTCATGTATTGAGATATTATTTCAAAATTATCTTCTAATTTTTAGAATCTTCCTTCACCATATTTACATATCCTCTCATCTTTAGAAGCCATACTTCTCACTTCTCTATTCCATTTTCTTGTGTATATCTCTTGTTGTACAAATACCAAATAACCAATTTTTCATTAGTAATTATTTCTATTATAATATTAATATATATGTAAAATGGTCACCAAATAAACCACACAATATGGAACACTAACTTACTCTGATTTCAATCTGATCCATAAACTACGTGTATATTTTATACTAGGTTTTGCCAACATGGATCCTATACACTCTTAACAATTCCTTGATTGATTAAATACTTATTTCCTTGTTAATTTTCATAAAATAATCATTAAATGTGCTTAGTAATTAATTTAAATTGTTGCATACTAAAAGGAATACTAAACAATAAAATTAGAGCAATAAATTATAGAAAACCAAAATCAAAAGAGACACAAGATTACCCTAGAAAAACTTAAATCAATAAAAATCAGAAATATTGAGGGAGTTCATCCTCATTATAATATATCATTATGAAATTAAAATTTTATATCCTTATTGAGGCCTTCATGAACATAATTTTCATTACAATATGTTGAAACACTCATGTACATGCTCTACAACTTCCTCACCAATTCTTCCTTTCCACACTCAAACTCAGAAAACCACATATAATCAAGAAGAATATTTATTGTGAACATATCCATTTATTAAAAATACCCTTTCCATACACACACACACATATATAATATAGACACAAAAGAGATCTCCAATTGGAATCCAAAAATAATCAAAAGATGAAGAGAAACTATCTGCAACCATTACTCAAACCATTCTTTTTCTCCTTGCAAGACTCAAGTATATGAAAGAAAAAATAGGTGGTTATGTAACCTTAGGTAAAGCTTGTGAAACTAATAGGGTGGTTACATAACCATCAATGATATTGATAAACTTTAAAGGTGGTTACGTAACCACCACTTGACCTTGTAAAACTATCGAGGAGGTTTCACAATCAAGCCAAATTTACTAATTTTTAGAGGCCATAAATTTTACATAAAAACTAAGACTGACATGCTATTTTTTTGTGAATTGTATAATTTTATGAGAGGAACAAAAATATTCAATAAAATTGTACCTTTGATTATTTGTTCATAATTTTAAGCCTTTAAACCAAAACCTATATGTTTTTAGGTCTTAGGTTGTCATAAATTATAGACTTATTAAACCCTATTAATGGTTACATCTATAGAAGAAGAATAGAAAGAGTGTTTCAATTTATTTATAGTTACATTACTATACAATGACAATAGTGAATTGGTTAACTCATGTGGTTAGCATTACTAATCTGAAATTTGGATCAACATTTATAGCTACTTCATTCTTATTTTTTTCCAACACTAAGGAATTTGGCATGTTGTTAGGATTTCCATGGATATATAAAATATGTTGGATACCATATTATTTAAATTGACACTCGTATAACTATAGAAACTAATTATTTATGATTTTGGATATTTAATATGTATACCCCATTTAACCTAAGGCATTTCTCACCCGCCTCCATAACATGTTTACACCAAAGGTGTTCTATTTGAAGATGTATGCAAAGATTCATCTCACATGAAACCAGGAAAACTAATTTTTTTCCTATCATCCCTATGCTGACACCTATGGGGAGGCTTCAACTCCAAAACCCTTCTAGACAAATCTTGGGCTGACCCTAGTTTCACTGCCCTTGGTTTCACTGTTGCCTTTGAAGTGGGTAAACGGGTTAATAAGCAATCCTAGAGTCTTGGTTGAGGGAAGCGAAACCATTGCATACCTTGCACGATTCATAACACACCAACATCTAAATAAAATACTTTAAATATCATTGTGAAGTGCTTAGAAATAGAATACTTCATATTCAATGAATACTTGAAGAGATCATGTGGTGATTAATGTTCGATCTTCAACCCTGTAATGGTAACATGAACTTATATTAAAAATGAAGATTAGACAAACATATTTTGACTTCAAAACATTATCATCATTATAACTTGACATCCTTCCATTTTTCAAACTCTCAAATACTCGATCATTGTACTTATCGATAAATAAAAGGTGCATAAATAGTTTTAATAATAAGTACTAATTGGTAGAATGTTTGAAAGAAATTAATGATGTGGATATGATGTTGTCAACCACTCTATTCAAGTGGTTAATAGTGTGAAATATAAGAGTGATTTCTATCCATTGTTTTACCTTCACCCTTGTCACGTTTCTTCTTGGTAATACATGTTGCTTGTACTTACAAAATGAAGAATGTTGTAAGCTTGGGATCGATAATTTAATATTGTATGGTATTTTGTTATTGCTTGTTATGAATGAGAAACATCCTTAATTTGAGATCCTTCTATAAAAATAAGTTAAGACCATCTTACCTAACCCAATTGGATTTTTAAATATCAATTTATGCACTTACTTGAATGTGATTGTTAAATACATCAAATAGGTAGAGGTATAACATTTAATCAAAATACAACTAATTATCATAACAAAAATGATTATTGGCACTTCTTCCTACTTGAAAATTTAGTTGGTTTTGTGTCAAAACGTTTAGTGCATGGCATGAAACTTGAAGTCTGTTGAATCCTTTGGTGCTTGTAATACATATTTGTCTTCATGGCCAAATGTAGGTAGTGGTTTTTTGTGGCTCGAATATTTATACTTTAGAATAAGTTAGTATTGAAAACCTTCTTTCAGTAATGCATGAAAAATGTACTTGTGGATTACTTCTATATCGTAGAATTTATTCCCATAAAGAAAGAGTTCTAGATCTATTCAAGGACTTAAGCTTAGTAAGAGCCTATTTACTAGTGGAGACATGAGTTGTAAAGTTCTTGATAAGACTGTTAGCAGTGAAAAAACATTAATGTTGTCTTTGAATTTATAACAGCTTGCTTGTGATAAATCAATCTTTACATTGGTTGATGCTTTGGTTTCATTACACTTATAATAAGTTCAAATAGAATATATATAATGCTTGATACAAATTAAATTAAAACTGTGTAACTTTTAAATTATAGATACATGTATGAACACATGACTCAATGATATATTATGAACTTGTAGATATTTAAACATTTTATTAGTTTAAATAATCTCTAAATATTAAACTTGAATCAATATTAAGTAAACAAGTAAATAAGATGATAATAGGTAATTTTAAAATATGTATAGGTAATGTGATATTTTAATGTGCTCTAGCCCCCAAAACATAACTTAATACAGTATAATGTTTTGGAAAATAATTATTCTCATTTGGCTTAGGCACCACTTTTTATGTATAATCCCTGTAGGGCGCCTCTACTACACTTGTTATCTTCTTTGTCATGCACCCTGACAGCTGTCCAAATTAATTATTTTATTTTGAAATTTGTATATTGGCCTGAGGCCTTTCTATGTTGCATGTCTGCTGGTCTTTGACATCAAAATGGCATGATAGAATTTCAGAGTTGTCCAAGGAACCTTTTAGAGCTATCAGGAAAACATAATTGCAATGCCTTGAAAGGCCAACCCTGTAGCCTGCAACACATCATTTTATCTTTGGGTTATTCCTGAAAATAAATGAATGAGAATTTAATATAAAGAATGGAGTGTGGTGAGAGTAGTACAGCTGGTGGAAAGAGGATGATGTTGAGCGTTACGCCAATCTACAAAACAATCACGTGAATGCATGGTGAAAACTATGCACAGCTGAGTGTAATGAGAGAGAGACCGCCTTGCTTTTTTTTAAAGACATTGGAATGGGGAGAGAATTATCCTTTATTCAGGCAAGTATACTTCTCTTTACAACATTTTGTTTGTTGTATATATTGAAACAGGTTTGTTTCAACATGTACAGGTGGCTCTAAAGATCTTGTTTATTTTTAAACTTTTATGTGTTAAACTTTAATCTCTTGGGTTGTGGCCATTAAAGCATGTAATTATGGCCAGACCTATTTTCTAATCAAGACATATCTCCTGACACCCAATCCGGGTTTTAGATAATTTTTTGGGTTTGGTGATATTTGAGTTGTGAAAAATATATCAAAATTCTAGATAAACCCAGTTAATCGTTTGCAATAAAATTAAAAATAGCATCCTCCTGTCTCGTACAGAAATGTGTGTAGCATGACGTGTTTGATTCATTTGACTACTTCATTCATTCTAGATAAACCACACAATGAAAGGACTCGAGTAGATATTATCTTTGTTTGCCGCTGTCGAAAACTAACACAGTACCGCGAATTGAATTTGATAAATTTTTATATCTAGGTCAATCCAGTGAAATTCAATTTATCCTAAAAGAGAATAATTCGTTTAATTGAAAATTTAGCTTCTATAAAAGGCTCAAATGCTAGCAAACTAGAGGAGGACTATATTCCTCTTGCTAAATAAATGATTTTGGTTAATAATAACTAAAATTTGAAATCTTATTTTTATATGGCTGAAGGGCATTTGTTATCTTTTTAAGATTAAATGAATTTTTACTTTAGTTTGTATGTTTATTAATAAGTCAATAAAATTATAGGCATTTTGTTATAGAATTGATGCATCTCATAACATATCCACATTTTATGCATAGTTGTAGAATTTTTTTAAATTGAAAAACATATCTTTATTAATTTAAAAAAAAATTTATATATTAAATAAAATTATACTTTTATATGTGTATTAATAAATCAATAAAATTATAGGCATTTTGTCATAAAATTAGGGCGCCTCACATGTATCCACATTCTATCCATGGTTGTAAAATTAGACTTTAAAAAAAAAAGGTCGTTGCAACAAACCTATGGTTTTTATCTTGCAATTATAGAACTCCATGGTATAAACATTTTAAATAAGGTGAACATTGGAAAAGCTTTAAAAACTTGCCATGTGGGCATATGTTCAATTTAGAAACCCTTACGTTGATTTAGTTACAGACTCTTATCTGTTGCCGAGAATCATAAGTGGCATGGTTGATGAATTGCTCAATATTATTAATATTAGTATATTGCAAAACAATATGGAAAGTGGTCCCTGATATATGGCAATGTATTTTAATTTGTACCTTTGCTAAAGGGACCACCATGAATATTCATATGTTTTATTGTTTTCATTATAAGGTGAATATGTAATATTGACTTGGAAATAGTGGCTTATTTATTATGATTTACTAAAATATAAAGATGATTTATATAATGTGTTATAATGTTTCTATGATGTGATTATGAT
The DNA here is from genome assembly GCA_037957365.1 of Torreya grandis. Lineage (NCBI taxonomy): Eukaryota > Viridiplantae > Streptophyta > Pinopsida > Cupressales > Taxaceae > Torreya > Torreya grandis. The sequence goes on from JARHVA010008343.1 coordinate 356,880, forward strand.
CTCGAGGTGTGATATATTACCCAGGTTACATAAAATTGTATATTTCCAAGTTTTTAAATATATTTAAATACTTTTTAAAAATTGATTATTTTAGAGGGAGAGAATGATAGGTTAAGTTTGTTTATAAAATCAATCTAAACGAGATATCGATATATCTATACACATTCCATGTTGAGTATATGGATATGTTGTCACTATTTATTGATGTGACTTATATGATCATTGTAGTGTAAGGTCAAAGCTGATTGCAAAGTTTCAAGAAACACAATTCCCTTTATATAATGTACTGCTTAATTAAATGTGTGTTGAAATAATGCTTTTGCAATGGTCTTCCTTCCTTACAAAAATGATGATTGCCATTGATTCTTGTATTGGATATACATGGGCTTATCTTCTATTTAAACTCTATATTTATTGACTATGCTTAATCCTCAAACATTTTTAATAAGAGGAACCTTATTCTTTTTTATTTTAATAAATGTTATTTTGTGTGGGTGCATTATGAAATAATTTGTGAAGAATTGATTATGAAATAATTTGTGAAGAATTGAGATCATTTGAGCTTAACATATGTTGTTATTATGCATATGATTATACAATATTGTTATAATGCATATAGTTATGTGATGTGAAATAATATCCATGTGGAATTTAAGATTATGATACTTAACCTATCTTCCCAATTCTCAATTTTTTTATTGAATCACTTGTGTCAAGTGGTAAAATTATTCATTCTTAACCCTTAGTTAATGGACGATTGAATGATAATCCATTTTATAGGAACATATTTGATACAAATAAAACATTATACCTTCTTTGTGGTGGTATTTACCTCAGAAGAAGTATAATGAAACAACATTAAAGATTAGAACTTTCTATTTTCAAATGATGAGAGTGGGCAATTATTGATCTATGATTCCCTTGTTTTAATCACAAAATCTAATGGAACTTAGTTTTGCTTCTTGATATAAGTTAAAATTCCATCAATATGGTGAATTATTGATTATCATGTGCATGGAAAAAAAATCTTTAAAAAAAGAATAAAATATTAAAATGTACCAATTATTGTTATCATTTTTATACTCTAAGAATTAGAATTCCCTTAGTTAATAGTGATGTTAAACCTAATATCTTACATTAAAAGAATGTACAATCTTATATGAAATAAATAAATACCAAAACCTGAATTATAATGTTAACCTAATCCTAGTAAACTTTAAAAGGCATCTTATTATCCATTGAATATAAACTTGAATAGTAAACTTTAAAAGGCATATTATTATCCATTGAATATAAGCTTGAATAGTAAACTTTAAAAGGTATCTTATTATCCATTGAATATAAGTTTGAATAAATTGATGGAGATATCATTCTTTTCTATCATGGATATTAAATAACAATGTTTATTTTTACATAATATTGTTATGATGGATATTAAATAATAATGTTATTATTTACATAATATTGTTGTCATATCTTATGTTTAAGGGATTAAAAATTATTAGTGGATTAGTCCTTCCTGAAATATGGTGTTTATGTGAATCCTTATCAATCTATCGAATATTAGTTACTTTGTCATTTTTTACAGCAATTGTTATCGAAAGGTAACCCAATAATGTTAGTGGTGGATGTTTATTAGAAACCTTTCATGTAATTATTTGAAGATAATGCTAATCCATTGCAACAAAATATGTTACCTTATGATCATTGTTGTGATCATCATTAAATAATTGTATATATATGATCAAGTTGTTATTGAATTCCTAACTGAGTGTTAAAGCTCATTCCTTAAAGAGTTATCATCTTATTTATGAGACTTAAGGGTTAAAAAGGTTGGTTGTGTTTTTTCTGTGTGTATGTCTCAGGATCAATGATAATAATCAAACCTTGACTAAACCTCTCCAAAATTTCATTATGCCTACCGATGATCTTGTGTCTATGATAAATGCAATTTAATAATCAAACAAATAAGTACATGTTTTATTTATTGATTCTATGACATTTAATTATAGGGATGATATGAATGTTGTATATAGAAAACCTATAAGGCATGAGATTCTCATGCTCCTCTTCCTCATGATATTTATGTGCATGTGACATAATTTTATACTTATTTTGATAAATATAATACATATGATAGAATAATTATTAAAAATTTTCTTAAAATGTTAATTGATCATGCTTTGATCATGCTTTAGAATTATTAAAAACCCATGTAGTAGTTCTTTGAATTTTATTCTTAGATTGAATAAAATTTTCTTATAACAATTTATTTCCAACAAAAAGCCATGTGTTACATTAAAGTGCATTGCATTTAATGTGTATTCCATTTTTACATTAAGATAAATTTGAGCCTATGCATTAATATATTATTATGTTAAATGGTGTTATTAAATATTTAAATTATCAACCAACACACCAAAATAAAATATATATATTTACTTCAAAAACCTTTACTTCCATTTCTTGAAAGATTGGCATTTCATGCTTTTTCAAACTTTTTATTATTTTTCTTTGATTTCATTTTAGTAAAATATGATATTTCATTCACCTCTTTGATTTCATTTTAGTAAAACATGATATTTCATTCACCTCTTTGATTTCATTTTAGTAAAACATGATATTTCACAAGCACATGTGCTATTTTATGATGTTCACTTCCTTATATATACTTATCCAAGATTCATGTTCACAATAAGAGAAAGCATTCACCAGTGGATAAAAAGAGGGTGACACCTGAAACAAGTTTTATAAATTTCTTTAGTGGATCATGACGAATTATACAATTAAATAATAATCAAAATGTTATATTAAATTTTTTGTTTAAACTGAAATTGAATGAACTACTTATTGTTAAACATAATGATGAATTTCATGTACATGTAATCAAATTTAAATATTTAATGATTATAATAGATCCAATGGATATTGAACAAATAGTTTCCTTACTTTGAAGGAAAAAAACCATAATCTTATTGAAAATGGTAAAATCAGGCTTAATGTGCCTATCACACAATTATATTCTATAAGCATGATGCCTCCTACTTTAAAACCTACCATGTGTGATGTGTCATTTCCTTAAAAGGAATTTTAGTTAGAATCTTATAAAAAGGATTATTTAAAAATAAAAATGATCGAATTATTGTTACCAGTGATCTTATAAATATTTATTTTAAGTTAGAATTTTTAAGAAAGAATTATCTAAGAAAAAAATGATCAAATTATGGTTATTAATGATCTTATAAACACTTATTGTAATTTCTAGAACCCTGGGCATAACTATATAGGTTGATAGGTGTAATGGCATGAATGTGTCAAATTTTATTTCTTTAATAAAAATAAAACCTATACCATTTTTAATTAGTTTACAGTGGATTTATTATTTTTTAAAAAAAAAAGGTGATGTTTCAAAAAAGTTAATCATATAAATACTAATAAAATGTATGAAATAAAACCAAATAACAATTAATCATGTTATTAAGTAATTAAAGTTTTTTTTTAAAAATATATAGATTAATAATATGTACCGTGTGTGTGTGTGTGTGTGTTTATAATAATATAATGGTAAAATAATTATAGGTATAAGTGTATGTTATTATAATGGGATAATTATAAGTTTTTAATATTTTTTAATGATAAATTAAAATTATATAAATATATGATTATAGGGTTTCCATATATATTTTTATATCCACATTATTATAAAGTTTTTGATAAATTTTTATGATAATTATATAATTGCACGTATAGGTGTTTCTTGCAGTGACATCCGGGAGGTGAAAGGGTGTAATGGTGTAAGTGAGTTGGCAATTAAGTAATTAGAAGCCAACTAAATAAATTGAAAAATTAACATGAAGAAGTGTGGAAGAGTGTAATTAATAATTAATTAGAAGCCAAATAAAATTATATATATATATATATATATATATATATATATATATATACAAAGTAGAGCATGCACAATAGGGAAGAGTCAAGTCAAGTAATATATATTTTAGTTGTTATTGTTGTACAAAATCTACTTATTTTAATTTTCATTACTCTAATAAATTTTTAGATAAAAAATATTTTACATTAAAAATAATACAATAGAATATAACTAGCATAGATATCTTAAATAAATTTATCTAAAATACGTCAAGTGATATCAATCTCGAGGCACCTATATTGTGATGTAGGTTAGATAGGCACATCAAGATTGATATATCTTAGTGTGTTTTAGATAAATGTATTTAAGATATCTATGCTAGTAGCACCCGAAGGTGTGGCATGCACATTTAACAATAAATACCAATTAATGCATCATTTCATATTCATCTAAATAAAATATATATATCACATTCAATGATAAATAAAGAAAATATTTTCATATACATCAAAATATGAAAATAATTATAATATATGTGATATTAAACATGTAACATTATTGTATTTCTAAGGACTTGAGTCTCTCTTCCTCAGCGTTTCATTTGGAAGGTTATTTTCCTATTTTCAACTTCTCATATCTTTCATATGAAAATGGAGACCAAATTCTGAGTCCTTCCAGATATTTTACATGTGATATCACCACAAATGTTAACCTTGGTCTTTCTGTATTCCCTATATCAATTATTTCTTTAGAAAGAGTCAATCCTTATGATTTATGTATGGATAATCCCCAAGCCAGTATTAAAGGTAGTTGTCATGTCCGTCTCTTTTGTATTGGTGTAATTAGAATTGTATGTGTAGTTGCATCTATAAATGGTATTCCAGATTAATTGTGAAATTCCACCATAGCATATGTAGGTGGCTCTAGTGGGGAAATTACAAATTTGTATACTATAGTTTGAATATATCCTAGAGATCCATTTACAAGTCTTGCTTCTATCCATATATTGGAGGTTAACATCACCCTTGCATCCTTAGATATTAATAACTCCACATCCAATTCATTGTTATGACCTCCTAATGGATTGGTAATACATTTTATAGTTGAAATACTCTATGCAATCAGTCCTTTTAATGATTTTAATTTCATTATTTTATGATTTTTTGCATTATCATTCATTGAAAATAAATTAATAGCATTGTCAAAATATTCCTTAATGGTTATGTTTAATACACTATTTGTTCTTAACATCAATAGTTTCTAATCATCAATAGTCAGTTGTGCATCTCTAAGATTTGTGAGTAGTTGTCAAAACCTTTTATGGTCATCACTTTCTCCTTCTTGTCTAAATACCTTATCCAAAGTAACAACTATTTTTAATTCTTCCCATAATATTTTTCCATGTATGTTACTATTGTATGGTGCTTTATCACTCACAGGAGGTAGCTAGACCAAAGCTCCTACTAAAATGATTGATCTCCCTCCAAAACTCATGTTTGCATTTTATAGAAATGCTTGACAAAGTCAGGCATCTATGTTGTGCAAAATTTTATCCCCAATTAAACTCATTTCATCAATCAATATGTATTTTATATATCTCATTTCTTCTTAAAAACTTGTGAGTCTTGTTCCTTCTAATTTAGTAAAGTTAGTGATTGGGATTCGTAGTGTTGAGTTTATTGTCGAAGCACCAATATTAAATGTTGCAACACCAATTGTTGAAAGTAATAGAATTGGATAACATTGTATATTCTATGATTTATTTTTAAAAACTTTATGAATGGCACCAATTAGATGTGATTTTCCTATTCTTATTGTTCCTTGAATTATCATGCATAGTGGTGTGATATTATGAGTCTAAAGAAAATGTCTCATGATTATATCAAGTGCCTCTTTTGTTTGACACCTAATGTTCCATATGAAATGTTACTTGTTATATCATCTAGTATTAGTAAACCATTATCTCTCATTGTGCTTACAAAATTTATAGCTAAAGTTGTGTATTCTTATCCTTTATATTTATGATTCCATGGTACTTATCTATCAAGATCTCTTCTACCCAACATATCTAATTCTGATACTTCCATAATTTGTCTATGATGTATCCTTGATATGATTTCCCACTTATGTTCCATTGTATTTTGATGAATAGATTGAACATCATCACATTCAGCATCGCTTTGATTTTCATGGTCATCTGGCATAGTCCTCTACTCTACATACCAAGGATTTTAATTCAATGACTCCTAGTTTGATGTTATTATATCATCATCAAGTCTGATATCTCTTTCTATATTATGAAATGGCTTGTAAATCAATAACTCTAACCAATAGAAATCAACCCATTTTTCTAATTCTCATACTGGTACTGTAGGAAACCTTGGGAATACTCTCAAAATGGTATCCACACTCTTGGTCTCCCATTTATTATCTCTCCTTCACTTAGGATTATATGAACATGATCTAGATGTCTCTATAAGTGAAAAACTTTCCATTTTATAAGGTATATTCATGTATCCATCAATGAAATCTTTTAAGGGTTTATCATTTTTTAGTTCTTTAGTATGTGTCACCGGTTTGAACACTTCATGTGAAACATTAAAAGTGACAAACACTCTATTGTTCTCTACCAATGGGAGATCCAATAAATGACCCAATGTATCTTTTGACAAGGGTTTTTGTTAGGAGTCTTCTATATGCTCTAGTTGCTAACTCATTAGGGTTTCTAATGTTCACAAGTTGCATTAGCATTTGATGACAATTTTTAGAACTCTTCTTATATTTTACCACATATTTGGCAATGTAATTGATTACCACATGTTTTGAAAGAACAGGTTGCCAATATAAATTTTCTCTCCATAATTGTAGTATGTTTTGATTATGTGTATTTACACGATCATCATTTATTTTAGGCTCATATTTTTAATCTCATGTTTTTTAGTCTTCAAATAATTTTGATCTATACAATGGCCACAGTGCATTGTATCTTTAAAAATAAAAATAAAATGATTTATATAAGCACATTATAATATATTTATATATAAAAAAATGAATCTATGAATATCTTACCTACAAACCATCTTTCCTCTTTTCTTACATAGGCAGGCACACTCTCTACACATTGTATGACACTTTACATAATTGAGCACTGCTTTATAATCATGGTAAAGATCCATTTGTGCCAATTGATGTGTATTTCAAAGACATAGATGTTGAAAAAAAATTACAATACCTAGATTGCATCATATATAAAATTTCATCTATTAGTATGAGTCAACTTAATTATTATGAAAAAATTATATATGAAAAATATTGATAGCATATCTTTATTTTTTGTTGATGTGGATCACCACATGGATTCCAATCATGGACAATAGAATCAAAGTATTTTTGAGAAATTTTAGATCATGATTATTTGTCCAATAAATGTTCTCCATGTTTGATTCTCCCTCTAACCATATGAACCCATGTACATGTGGTGAACCTCTATGTTACCATTCATATCTAGACCAATGATCTTTCACTTTCATTCCTTTTTGTAGTATCTCTTTTCAAAAAATTATATGTTGAAAGTGCATGTAATATGTCACTATATGAAGATAGTCAATAATATTTTGTTGATGCCATTTTTGTGATTATTGAGGATTGGTTGGTGGTGTTCCTAGCATTAATGCATGCAGATCGAGCCAATACATATGAACTACACTCAATGTGAATAAAATTATTGGTGTTCCAATTTGATGCAACATGTCACTTAATTTTGCATGGGTTTTTACTCAATAATACCTTATACCCTTCAATGTGGTACCATAATGCATCAAACTATCAACTAGATGAGAGTGTGGAATGTTTTCCATATGCTCATATAATTCATTAATGGTGATTGGCATGTCTTTTAGACTATTTTCACAAACACTACAGATGAATTTTGTGCATGATGTCTCATAATCATATTCATCATGTAATATCTGAATTATGGGTGTCATCCAAAATGGTGATCCTTGTATTGAATCAAATGTTTAATAAATTCATGTAGATGTACTTGTTTCATTCTTAGTTATAAAAAATCACATCTTCCATATAGAAACAATATGGGGAAGGCCATATCAATTAACCCTTCTGTGACATACTCATTTATAGGAGATGCACCAATTCCTGGCCAATCCATCAGATCTCTAAGTTCTACATTAGGATTATTCACCCATGCATGAATCAATTCCATATCTCTCATGATATTTGGGGGTTTAGAGGCCATTAAATTTGTGTGATTGATAATATTTCCTTAATCCATTTCCATCATCAAACCTTGAAATACATATTCATTCACATCTGAATCAAAATCCATATGTACAAAGTTTAATTGGTCAAAGATATTTTTCTCATAATTAGGTGAAAGTTTGATAAGTGCATTTTCATCAATATGAACATCTATATAGAACTCGTCATGTTCAATTTTATACTTTAGTTCCCTATATACTCTCTCTTTATTAACTATAAAATTATAATTCATTCCACATTGATCTCTTGTTTGAACAACAATGGTCGGCAAATCGTTTATCTAATGTGATAAAATCTTAGCAATTTATTTCACTTCTTATGGAAAAATGATTGTATGTCCTTTATATTTATATTAACCTCTAGTTTCATGTGTGACTTGAAGGATTGGATTGAATCATGCTATCAACATCTCTTCTACTTGGGTTAAGCATGCAAGTTCTGGTGGCTATGGACTAGGATCCATATTGTTCGATGCCAAAAATCAATGATATTGTTTTCTCTTATTGACATATATGGAAAATTGGACCTTTAGGTGCTCAAGAGCTATTTATGCCAAGGTATCTTTGTTGGAAAATATAACATGTACTTGTCAAATCCAATTTTTCTAGATGATGGCAAAAAATCATTTGTAACATCTTTACATCTACCTCTATATTTCCACTATTATCATATGTATTTTGTATATTATTTTCAACACCATCATCTATTTCATTTATTTTTCTACTATCTAGTGTTTCTAACACATGTTATATGGTCATTGAATTCACTTCTTCAGAGTTAACATCAACATTAACATTCATTTGATGATGTCTTCGAATTGCTTCACAATTACATTCTTGTACATGATTTATTTCTTCCTCTATGAATTCATTAAAATTAATTTCTCTTTGAATTCTTATTATTAATTTATGTTGACCATATTGAGGTGTTTTTTCATGATATGCCATCATTTCTTGGGCATATTCTCTCATTTTTGCTTCCAATTCTTGAACTGGCATTTTTGCCCTATGTTTTGCAGGTCTTTCTCTTTCATTCTCATTACATTATCATTTTTGTTCTTCTGTTCTTTATTCATGTTGTTGTCTTTGATATAATCAAGCATAGATACATTCTTCTATTATTTATAAATTTAATTTAATTAAATATTTACTATTATTTACTTAGTAAAAATATCTTCATTCCCTTGTAAAAATATTTTTACTGTTATTTATTGTTTAGATATTTAATGTTTATTTTTTCATTTATTTTATTCATTTATAGTTATATTTTCACATATATGATTATATTATAATAGTTTATTTGAAGTGTTAATATTATGATTTTTTTACAGGGGTAATTATGTAACTATTTATTAAGTTTGTGAAAGTAAAAGTTAATAGGTGGATAAAAAAAATTGTAGAGCCATTTTGAACCAAAATTTATAAATAAGATATTTTTTAAAACATACCTCTTGCCTGCAATGAAATTAAAACCACAGTCTAGATAGAATAATGGGAGCATAGAAATTCAAATTTAAAATTTGCGATGCAAAAATATCTGGTTGGAGCAATAAAAATTTTGGTTGCAATGCAATGTGTTTATATATTTTTTGGAATATATGTATGTATGTATGTATGTATGTATGTATGTATGTATGTATGTATGTACGTATGTAAACAATGCATCTTTTCAAAGTAATTGTCGACTGGTTATATATATTTTTTATATGTCAGCTCAAACAAATAAAATTTATGCACTCACGCCATTACACTCATGACTACCACTGTAGGTTACACCTCTAGGCATAACTAACATAGATAAATCTATGTAAAAGACACCAATATATATCATTCTCGAGGTACTCACAATTCAATATGATATAGATGTCTCGAAAATGATATTTATCAGTGTATTTTACATAGATTTATCTAAGATATGTATGCTAGTTATATAACTATAGGGTTTCCATATATATATTTACATTCATAGTATTATAATTATATACATAGATATATGTTATTATAATATTATAATGGTAAAATAATTATATGTATAGATGTATGCTATTATAGTGGGATAATTATAATTTTTTTGAGATTTTTTATGATATATTAAAATTATATAAATATATAATTATAGGTTTCCATGTATATTTTTACATCCATATTATTATAAAGTTTTTTACAAATTTTTATGATAATTATATAATTATAGGGTTCCATGTATATTTTTACATTGTATGCTATTATAATGGGGTAATTATAATTTTTTTGAATTTTTTTATGATATATTAAAATTATATAAATATATAATTTTAGGGTTTCTATATATAAAATTTACATCCATATTATTATAAAGTTTTTGACAAATTTTTATGATAACTATATAATTATAGAGTTCCATGTATATTTTTACATCTATAGTATTATATAAAAAAAATTTAAGAAATATTTTTTTACACATCACAAAAAGTGTATATATTTAAAAATTAAGCAA